>JAMPIV010005039.1:0-69620 GCA_024509875.1 Oreohelix idahoensis | reverse complement strand
TTATCAGAAAATAAGAACAGTTTCTTATCGAACGCAGGAATAGTTTTCAAAATACATATGTATATGTTTTATTTGTATATTCATACTCTCTGCTGTAAAACACACATGTTTTTGAAAATTTAAAGAAATAAAAATCACCCAAAAAAAAAAAAAAACCAAAAAAAACAAAAAAACAAAACGAGGAAACAATATGTTTGGCAATTGGGAACTGCCGCCTTTGTTTAGAACAATGCATCAGATGTCATCAAAAATATATTAGACGTTTTTGAATATGAGCATGATTGGCTTTGTATGGTATTACAATGTATACTAACAATGTAAATGTATGTACCAAAATTTGGTGGGAAAATCCCCTCTCAATACCAACGACCCTCCTTTATTTCGGTCTTTCAATATTTTCTCTCCTCCCCCGGTACGCCTCCTAAAAGTCCAAGGCATCCCTTGTGTTTCGTAAACCAGCAGATACCGGCTTGCTCTCGAAACACAGTCAGACCTCGCCCCAGCGACAGTTTCAAGTGTTCTTTGTTCGAACCTTCCCCCCCCCCCCCTCTTCGATTCTTAGGTTATACACACGTGTGTATCTGCCCTGGTGCAGCCCCTTAACACGACTACAATCCAATTTCAAACCCTTTTCATCGGAGGATTTTAGTTTACAATACTCATTCCCTTTACTCTCCCAGTTCTTAAGAAAATTATCTTCTAAGGGTGCAAATGTAAGTTTGAGAGTGCACGAAAGTTTGTTTTCTTTTTTCTATATAAAATTTCAAAATGTACTTTTTATAAATGTAACATGTATGCAAATTTGTACACTGGGATTGAAAAGCAAATGAACTTCACTTTGGGTTTGAAACCATAAGCTATCCTCAATGTATTTAACAAACCTTTAATTTCATTTTCCAAAGTTACAATTTTTGATGTGATTTATTTTGTGTGTAAAAAAAAAAAAAAAATTATTACTGGTAAATGCACGCAAGTCCTTATATAGCATGTATTTTAATCAAATTCTATGTTGTAAAATGAACATGCTTTGAAAATTGAAACACAGACCACAAAAATCGTTTTAAACATGGACCTCTTAACTTAGATTTCTAGCGTCGCCAGTGTGTCTGGCCCCTTAGGGCCGCTCAAGGCCGAGGTTACCGCCCAGCCAAGAGAAAAGCGTTACGCTACACACAATGGACAACTCTCTCCCTCAATCCGGGTAGGAGGGGGAAGAGCGGCGGAGTGTTTTTTATTTCAAAATTCAAAAGAGCCCGAAAATTTAAACCACTATAAACGCCTTGCAATACCCAGCCCAGACGATAGTTTTTATCAAGTGTTTTCCTTGTTCTAACAGCCAACTGGACACTGAAGTTACTTCAGAAGCTAAAACAGTCCAAAAATTTGGATAAAATATTCCCCCTTTCATAAAAGTTTCTTTATAAACACTTTCTCTTTGGTATGCATGTGTACAAAAGTACTTGCGTGAACAGAGGAGTATTTATATTGAAAGGTAACCCTTTTAATAATGTTTTCTTTGTTGTAAAATGAACATGTTTTGTAAATTGAAAAATTGTCCATGTACTTTACACTTATTTCACTTTGTAAAATGTACACGGATTTGTAAATTGAAATGAAAGCAAATAAAGTTCACTTAAAAAAAAAAAAATCTGTTCTATCACCGATGTGCCTAGCCGCCCTTATGACTGCTCATGGCTGTGTGCTCAACTTGTTAGTTGAAACTTGCCAAGCAGAAAAGCGTAACGCGGCACACAAGTGGCCACTATACCTTCAGCCCGGGGGCTCTCAATATCTCGCCAGACAAAACTTTCCAGTGTCCTTTGCCCTGTCTGTCCACTGAAGTTACTTCAGAATGCAATCACCATTAGTCACCTGGTACGACATGCCAAGGGTGAAGCAGACCATAATTTTTTCTATGTATTTTCAGTGACCTCCCAAGTACGACACTATATTTTCAACATACATGTGAAGTTTATTTGAGACACTTTGAGAAATGCAGAATGAATAAAGATCAGCTAAAAATTGAAAAAAAAAAGAGAAAAATGATGGAAAAAGAGACTTGAAACCTGTGAACAATTTTAAAATGCTTAGACCCCTAGTGTGTTTTGTGTTTCGCCTAGGGAAACAAAGAAATGTTTCAAACGTCTATTTGTATGACAAATGTACCAATAATGTCCATTCAATCTCCCCACTTTTTTTGTTTTTTCTTTCCCCCACTTTTTTGGTAATATACATGCCCAAGAGTGTCAACAACAGGAAAAATATATATATATATATAATAATAAATAAATAAATCTGTTCTTATCGCAAATCCTTCCCTCAACATCCATGTTACCGCTTCCAAAATACTCCCTTATTTTATGTCTTTCTCTTCGTGACAGTGTGTGCTGAGCCCTCGTGGCTACTCAGCGTTGTGCAACATATACTGACCACCCTCTTTAAACTTGGTCTTTCAAGCTTCCCTCTTTCCCTGGTCCGCCTATTGTGCCTTTAAGGCATCAATTGTTTCGAAGAACCAGATTGTACTGGCTTACCTTCCGAACGCAGTCTTACCTTTCATTTTATTCGCGTGTGTGTGCGTGTGCGAACTTCTATATACATTTCTGCCAAGAATAATCTTGCGCGCAGGTAGATACCTTGGAAGCCAATATTAGATACTCTTAAGTTTTGGTCACTGTTCGACCACTACTGCAAAGCAAGGGAGGCAATCCGTGACAATGGTCACCCTATGTAAGGGTAAGCTATAGTGTTCTCAGCTTCGGACTTTATTAGAAGAATTCAGAAAGCAGTTAGTTAATGAAATGCTCACAATAGAGATTGTTACCTTTCATTATTATTTGTAGTGATTAATGTGACCGTTTGAATAAAAGTGATTGTGACTATATTGATCAAAAATGAGACTCGGCTTCGGACGTTACTAGAAGAATTGGGCTAAAAACTAGTTTGAGTGACTTGAAGACAACCCTGGTAAGCGGTTTGTAAGAGTTATTTGCCCATGCTCCAGTGGCTTTCTGAAGTTCCTTTGATGTGAACCGATTTTATTGATCAGCCGATCTGGTCTCACTGTACCGAGCTGGCTATCCGATGTTATGCTCAGTTTCTGCCGTCTGGCAGACCAACGATCGTTCACACTCCTGTGCAAACAATTAAGCTGAAGAACGTCGCCCGTCTCGTGGAAATTATTTGTATTTGGAAGCATCAAGGCTGTAAACGAATGTGGGATCACAGAAGCTGTAATTTCCTTTGCCGTGAAGAGCAAAACTTCTTAATTTAAGCGGTTCCAAATTTTAGTGGGTACAGATAAATTAACTCGACTTATTCCAGTAAACAGAAACGCACGTAACCGGTGTAAAAAAAAAAAAAAAAAAACAGTTAACCGGCTGGACTGTAGAATTGCTTCGAGTAAATATATATTAAGAACTGGACCATATATAAATTAATACATTTGTAATGTAGGTACAAATATATGTTTCCATACTGCCTGTTAAAACTTTGGAGCTCCTAAATTAGGGATATAGCAATATTAAGCATATCTGTTTGTTTGAAAATATACAATAGTTATTACTCAGGTTTTTTATGACCAGTTGCTTAGCTCGGCAGCGTTGGCGTAGCTGGCGAGTCCTTTTTAGGGCTTTAGGCTAGCAGATAGATAATGTTAGTCCTTTTCAGGACTTAGTATCTATCAACACTGATGGGGTTGATTTTTGGATGGGGTTGATTTTTTTCTTCGCCACAAGAAGGCAAAAACCGAACCAAACCAAAAACTGGCAAAGGGAAGAAGAAATCAAAACCTGTGAACAAAGACAGATTTATCTCAAAAATGATTCTGCGTAGAGACTCTGTCATCTTTGTACTCAGGAACCCCTTGGCAACTGCAAAATAAAAGTTTTAAGTGCATGTGTTTCTTTCACGCGTTTCATTAATTTTTATGCACCTGATAAAGAACGCAAGTAATTGCTTGCAAATTTCTTGGGATTTTTTTCTGTGGGGTGGTTCTCAGTCATAAAATAAAACTTGTAATCTAACATGATGAATGACTGACACTAGAATTGCTACTTTTCTTCTGTAATGGATTTTTTGTTCCTGTTCAAAAATTGTGTAATTAAGCTATGCTGAAATTTTGTTGATAAACTTATCATTTGGAAATCTGCAGCATTGGGCATAAGTATGCAAATTTATGAGTTCATGGTATTTTGGTTATGTGTTATTTCATGTAATAAGGAAGAATATTTCATTTATCATAAATGCGCCAACTTTGGAAACATTCATGTTTGAAAACAATTCATCATTGGTTTGTTAATAAAACATTTCCTGGAAAAAAAAAAAAGAAAGTAGTATCTACGTTGAATGGGTCGTGTCTCACCGAAAAGAGAAACTTTTATTTAAAAAATACAGCTCAACACAACCACTATGTCTTACTCTTTTATATTTGAAGTATGTATGACAGAAAATAATAATCATGTTTTTTATTTACACGCAATAATCTATATAGTCTATGTTTGAAAAGAACGTGCTACGAAAAACAGTAGTAAGAACGTTAAAAAAGGATGAGTTGGATTATTCTTACTCACTTAGCAGTAGTCATTTACTTAAATGAAAATTCGTTTTCACTCGAATATCAAAATATTATAGTTTGATTTTGCCATTTCATAAGTTTCCTATACAGTTAGTAGGAAATCCAGGCAACGCCGGGTACTTACAGCAAGTACAAATCTAACCTCGAGTGAGAAAGGAAGACACACTTGAGCTGTTTCACGGTGTCCGAAGGACCATTAGTTGACAACGTGTCTGTTGTATGACATACATATTTGTCTTCTTGATGTGTGCATTTATTATTTGTAGAATTGTTCACTTTATTTCGATCTATTGTTGTTCTGAGATCGATTCTTTTTTTTTTTTTTTTAAATTTACATTATTCATATTCAAGAATAAACTTTTGAACTTTTAGTACTTGTTCTTATCAGTGTGGCAGTGTCGGGGTATGCAGGGTTTACAGTTTATTTTATAGAGAGTAGGTTTGGTTAACTAGCCTTGACCGCTAGAGATATTTTTTCCTCTCCTTTGTAAGATTGGGTCACCAGGTTCGATTTTCTTCTCTTAGGTGTTGATGTAGCAAATTTAACTGAGATGGATAGATTTCTTAGCTAAATCTCAAACTGTAGAAATTCACTTTTGCAACAGCGTTCTATTTCAAACAAATCTTTTAATGTCTTACAGTATGAAGTCAAATTTCAACAAAAGTCTGGAATTCAGAACGTTTTTACAATAATAAGCACAATAAAGTTTTAACATATCATCAGATGCTTTCATCGATGCAAAAATCCCTTATCATAGGCCTACTCAATTTGTCAAAGATGGCGAACTTTTTCTTTCCACCGTTTTCTTCCTTTAGGTTAGGCCTAACGTCTTATTTTGGGTTCGACGACATATTCTCATTCCTTCAGATTAGTCCTTTGATTTCTTTATTATCTTAGGTATTCCTTGAGTTAAATATTTTCCAACACAAGGGTATTTTCAGCTCAGCATGGTTTTATGTGTAAGACTAGTTTTGCAAATTGACTCAATCTTCGAACCTAGTTCTGCTGCAACCAGAGTTGGAAGCTCTATTCAAATATGCGTTGAATGATAGTTACTACTTACGCAAGTAAGGAATACAAAACCACTCAATGTCCTGAAATACACATTTTAAAATAAATTTTGCAGTTGATTTACTCAAACTAAGGAATATGTAGAGCTGGACTAGACACGTCCTATTCAGTTTCACTCCTTCATTCTGACTGCCAGATGGCGTCCTGTTCTATATTCCCCGGGGTAAATCTGAGCTATCCGATTGGTCAGGGGAAATCACCCAATTATTAGAAATGGCGTGTGGAAGCGACTCTGTCCTAAATATGTGACACTATAATTTATTATTTTCTGTTTCTCATAAAATATAAAATTATGGGGTGGTCTGTGCTTCTTCTCGTCTTGTTAGAATATAGTCTGTTCTCTGAATAAAGCACGGTATACACGGCTACATACAGATCCCGGGGCCCTGCAAATGTATCCCGTAGGGAGACATTTGAGTACTATCAATAACAAAAAATATCCCCAAAATTCCTAAGTTCAAAAAAAAAATTTTCAGAAAAATTTAAAGTTCAAAAAAAATTTTCTAAGTCCAAAAATAATTCGGAAAAATTTAACGAAATTCTTACATCTGAGCTCCTATGTCTATATGGGACTGTCGTCTATAAAGGGGCCTTATAGATGGACATCATCTCCAAAAAATTGCAAACTATCTTTCACATCAATACCTATTTCAACCAAATTTACACAGTGCCCGACAAAATCCTAAAAACAATCATAAGGTCATCACCAAAAAATGTGACGAGTGGCAACACTGGGAAATGAACAATAAAATATCTTATTTGCAGAACTTGGCTGCATTATCATAATCTATTACATTTCATTCAAAATATAGTTGATTACATTCTCTTGGATATGGTGGGGGGTGTTATCTCTTTTCTGTTCCTGTTATTTGCTCCATATATAAGTCTGCAAGACTTAAAAAAATCTTTTTTTTTTTTTTTTTTTTTCTTTTTTTCTTCCTGGCGTACTTATTTATTTTATTTTCCAAGTACTCTGCAATATCCTTAGTAATGTCCAGGATCTCCAATTCCTATGGTAATGGCAAATCCACTTTCATAAAATAGCCAATGTTCTCATGGGTACTCATCATGTTCTCTTTTTTTTTCAGTGAATGAGCCACTTGCTCATTATTACATGTAGAAAACATCTCTAGACATAATATGCATATTTATCAGACGATAATATAACTAGCATCATTTTTATAAGTAATCATTTTTCACAATAAAAGCATTAAAATCTCATGGCTTATCCTTATTTATTTATTTGTATGTTTCCTTGTTATTGACATTTTCCAAATGGTAAGTGTATAAATTCGTTCTAAGTCCGTCACTGTAGAAAAAATGTTCTATATTACATTCCTTTTTTTTTTTTTTTAAACTATGTGATGTCTGTCTCTAATATCCGTTCGTCTGGTGATGATCCTGTCCATTAGTCAGTTATTTCTAATCATTCCTTCTTTTCTGTCAACACAGTATTTTTTTTCTGTGAACTCTGTCCTAGAAATATTATTTTATATATATATATATTTTTTTTTAAAAGATCTTCTTTGACTTGCCATACATCAATTTTCAAACATCTAATTATTCAGCAACCAACAGACGAATGTGTTACTATCATATTATGAAATATAAGGGAAAAGGAAAATATAGTTTCACATCATCATGAATTTTCTACGTTGGGTTCCGTATTACTTTATTTTCTGTTAAGACAACTGTTTATACTCTTGACAATATGTATCCATGTTGTCACTCTCAAAGCATCCTTGTATACAGTTTATATTTGTCTCCTTTTTTTTTTCTTTTGTATAACACCAATGTATCATTTATGGTGTTCCAATATCATTGTATCCATTCTAGTCCTCCTGTTATCTTGAGAATTCATCCTTAGTAACTCCCTATGTACCTTATCTAGCAATACATTTTTCAAAAACACATCAAACAATTATTTATGGAACAATCAACTGAGATGTAAGAACTTGTGACAATATGAGATGAAAAAAAATGTTGGGGTCATCACTCAAAAATTGTGACATAGAAGGGAAGAAAAAATATTCAATTGATCGTGAGGAGTCTACAATATCCTTATAAAACAAAGTTCCTGGTACTCTGACTCTTATTTATCCATTTTATTTCTGGTTATCCTTGCATACAGTGTACCATTTCCATTTTCTTTATAAGTCCAATTCATCGCTCATGGTGCTCCAATATTTAAAATGTGGATCCTTCCTATTCCTCTTATTCTGTACTGGAAATACATCCTTATTAATTGTCCATGTACTATATCTGCGAATATTTATCAACAATATATCAACTAATCATTTATGGAACCATTTATACAAATGTCTAAACTTTACCAAAACATGAACAAAAACATGTCTTTTTACATATGTGCAATATTTCGACACCAACTCTGCCTTCGCAGGTCGAGGGTTAGTCAGAGTTATGTGGTGCCTGTAACATCCGCTGACTACAGCCAGATGGGTGACTTATGGTACTTATAATTCAAAAATCTCATCCGTCAGTTATCTTAAGTGTGGGGCGGGGTCTATTTCATGGTGTCCTTGACCAAGTTTGCTGCATTTCCAATCTAGGTATTCTTTTTTTTTTTTTTTTTTTGTCATAATATCTCCATGATATATCTGTGACATGTCTGTCCTTGGGATAACATTATTTTTTATCCAATATCCTCGGGGTGAGCAGAATCTCAGTACGTCCAATTTCATCAACCATGTATTTTTTTTTCTCTCTTGTAATTCTGGGTATATTATGAGTATAGTAAATTGTCAATTTATTTCAACCATCTTACAACATTCTGTAATTCGTGATAAGGAATAGTCATTTGTTATACAACCATGTTCATATTACAAAGGCAATGAGCAAAAATCAAAAAAAGATTTCTCCAAAAATGCGGATGTATCTCTATTTCCTTTACCTCTGGGCGTAGCAATTGTTCAGTCATTATTTTTTCTCTCATTATTTAATCTCCATTTTGTGTCCTTAGCACCTGTGGTTCCATGGGATTATCATAATCTATTTGTCTCTTGTCTACTGACAATCCTTCAATAATGACTTCAAATATGGTCCTCATATGTGCAACAATCATCTGCTCTGATTTGTTCCATGTCCATGGTATTCATAAAATATTCCATTATCTCCTTGTCTTTGCTCGTATCCACGAAAGACTAAGATTATTGTTCCTCCAATGTTAATGTGGGGGATTTTGTGCATAAACATTTCAACAAAATCTCAGCCGTGACAACATAAAGTTTCACCTTAATATAAAATGGCATTTTCATCATACATAACCAGTTGCTTCTTCATCTCATGTGTCATTAGTGGTTATCATGTGGTAATGGGGTATTCAATGTGGGTTCAGCATATACAAATGCTGTAAAGGGGTATTTCATTTGCTAGGTCAGCATGTGCAAATGCTATTTCTTTAACATGGGCAAAGGCATCATCAACAAATAGGTGCAATTTGTTCAATCTGGGGTTAGCATATACTAATGCTCTCAAGGGATTCTTCATTTGCAGAAAATCAGCATGCGCAAATGTCATTGGGGTACTTGTGATATGCAGTATCAACAAAATATTGTTGGAGTATCAGAGATCATGCTGGTGGGGTGTATGACTGGCATAGGGTGATTTATTTATTTTCTTCTTCAGCTGCCAACTTCAGGGCAGTCAATGTTTTACAATATTGGCTTATCATCATCAAAATGTGTGAGGGTGGCATATAAACATATAGCAATCCTATAGAATGTTTTCTCTTCTTTTCATTTTTCTTTTCATTTTTTCTTTTATGTCTTTTGTCTCTTTTCCATTTTTTTTCTGTTTGTATCACAAGTACGAAAAAATGATAAAAATCAATTCACTAAACACTAGAGATACTACCAATATTCCTAATAGTAAATCCTAACCAATAGGGCTGCAAGTAATAGTTTAGGTTAGAATAGAATGAATGTTGTAGCAGTATCTGTTGTCAATAAGTGGCGAGGAAAGGGTACATCAAGGATCTCCTGATTACAACATGATTGTAATTCCAAGGAATGAATATGATTGGGATTGAAAAAAAAAAATCACAAGTCTAGAATGTCGTCTCAATATAGTGGAAAGGAAAAATAGTAAGTTAAAGATGGTGTAACAGTGGGGTGAAGGAAATCTTATTATAGAGAGTCAAGGTTGGGATATGGAATCTCTTTAGGAGAATGTTTAAAATCTTGACAGTACTGATATACATCTGGGTCTAAAATAATAATGTACATTGGGGAAATAAATAATCCTGTGGAGAAAGATAACATAACATGCAATACTAGTTTTGGGTATGAGTTATGTGCTGTTAAGAGAAGTCATAGTAGGAACAGTATGATTGATCAAGGTGATAGATATAAAGGAGTTTAGCATATTATAGATCAAAGAAATATTAGTATGGGGTAAGAAAAAATACTGGTGTAAAGTGTCTGCATGAAAATGCTGGTGAATGGAGCGTGGAATATGATCAGTTACAAAAGTGGAGATGAATGTTACAACAGAATAGTATGACACATGTGTTATAGGTACGGTTGTGTAACATTCTAAATATTAAGAAAATGTCTGTAACTAAATGAGGGTGTCTGTAAACTCGTAACACCGTGTGTTATCAATTGTTTTGTTATTTTTATTTCACAACACTATGCTATCTAATGAAAATCCTCCGTGGGCTGGCCTTGATTGGTCTTGATGTATCAGTATTTTAAGGCTGGAAAAAAGTTTCTCCGTGGGGCTTTGACATCTTAGTCTGGAAGCAAGTCATTTGAACTGTCAAAACTGAAAATATAGTACATGTGAAAGTTAGTACATTGTTAAAAAGGTTTTTTCACATATGCGTTGACCGTACATGGGATGGCATGTACATTGAAGACTCGAGGGGCGTGTCTCAGCAAAGCTTTAGTAGTTCCTTCAGTTTCTCTGCCATCTCTAACCTTGCAATGTCCCGACTGCTTAGGCGAGAATCATACTGAGTAACTGTGGGTGACACTGCATTTGCTGATTGTTGTGGCTCTGAGGACATTGGCGAATGCGGTGATGGCTTAACATCATTTGATTGCGGTGATGGTTTCACTGTGGTTGGGGTTTGTATGGCTGGAACATCTGTTGGTTTTGAGGCAGGTATATGTTTCGCCTTGATTTTTCTTCTGACCTGGTTGTGCTGAACGTTAGCACCGGTTACAATGGGCACAGTAATTTGCACACTGTTGTTTTTGACTAGTTGAGATGAGGCTAACACTTCTCGGCTTGGTTTGGGCACTCGATAGCGTTTCTTCAGAATCTTTCGTCTGATATAGTTGTGCTGTATACGCGGAATTTTGTTGCTAGGGATTGAGTCATCAGATTCTGTTTTATAGGCGCGTTTGACGCTGGAGCCGACTGGTACAAATAATGTACTATCCGCATCACTGGTTTCAATGGAACTAGCTGTATCAATGTCTGTTTCTTGTTCGTATAATTCTACCATTTCTCTGTCATTCTGTTCGTTGGGGTCTGACAAAGCTGTGCCGGGGTTGACACTGTAATTTCGCATTTCTTGTTGCGTTTCGTCTTCATACAGATTGCTGGTATATGGTTCAACAATCTGCTTGGGTATCGTTTCTTCAGGATCTGAACTGGGGGTGTGATAGGTATCAGCTGACGATTTATCACTGCGGGAGTAAGTTTGAGTGTGAATATAAGTTGCTTTAGGAAGGTCTGTTTGTGTTGCTACACAAACCATCGTTGTTTTTGCACAAATTAACTTGGTTTTATTTGTTGTTGGTACTTGTTTTGTTGGCATGGGTTGAGTATTCCAAGGAGTTAATTGTGCTAGATTTACTTGTTGGTATGTCTTGGCTGTCATTCCTGGTGTTATGGGACCGATGTGTGCTCTCCATCCGTCTGTTGTTAGGAGGCAAACTTGTCCGTTCCTAGATGTCATGTTACGAAACTCCCAAATTTTTCTTGTTTTAACTTCATTTATGAAATTTCGTACAGTCATTCTTTGAGCTCGTTTATTCAATGTGTTCCAGTGTTTGTTAGCTGCCGTCGTGTGCCTTGACGTGCCGTCATTATACCTGATCGATGATAGTGTACGAGGTCTGCTTTCTGTTCCTCTGTGGCGATAATATGGAGGTGTTTGTCTCATGGGGGCATAGGATTTTGTGTGCTGGGGATTCGAACGGGGAACAGCGTGGATCGGATACCTCCGTTTCTGCCATGTGCTATGTGGTTTTTCGTATGTCCGGTAATCAATAAATCGTCTATCTCTGTCAAGCTGAGGACGACTTTTACGTTGATATATGTTGTTTCTACTGTAAACACTGTAACTTCGCCTATCCGCGTATGTTACTTTACGATGGGTTGAACAACTGTCATCATCTTCATCTGGGGTGTAGGATTTTCTGTTTCCTTCATGTGAAGGGTTTTCGCTTCGTCTGTGTACGTGTTTAGAGGTATAGCAACTTCCCGTTGTAGAGTTGTATAACATTTCTTCCTTTTCAGTAGAACCTGCATTAGGTTTCTGTAGGTCTACAGCATAATAGCTTCCAGTATGCGAGCCATATACATATTTATCTGGGGCAGTGGGATGTGCGTCTACTTAAGGATAACTTCCTGGCAGACAATATTCATATCTCTTGTTGAAATTGGGCGGGTGGCGCGGAACGTGTTTGTTATGCATTGTCCAGGTATTTTCATGTGTAAAACGATAGCTGTATGGGCTGGCCTGCCTATACTCTTGTTGTCGATACATTTTCCAGTCTTATTTATTCCTTGTTAATCGTGGTTTCCTTATGCACTAGGGTTGATTATAGTCGGATTTTCTCTGCTCTTTGTAGAGGACTGGTCACTAGGCAACATATAAGGGATGTTCGTAATGCCATATTTTCATTAATTGATCCATCTTCGCTATTTTCTGTTTGACTTATAGTGGTGGGTTTTTTGCTTTTTAAAGAGAAGTGGTCACGGCATCATTTTACCATAATGTTTTCATCCCTTCAGATTAGTCCTTTGATTTCTTTATTATCTTAGGTATTCCTTGAGTTAAATATTTTCCAACACAAGGGTATTTTCAGCTCAGCATGGTTTTATGTGTAAGACTAGTTTTGCAAATTGACTCAATCTTCGAACCTAGTTCTGCTGCAACCAGAGTTGGAAGCTCTATTCAAATATGCGTTGAATGATAGTTACTACTTACGCAAGTAAGGAATACAAAACCACTCAATGTCCTGAAATACACATTTTAAAATAAATGTTGCAGTTGATTTACTCAAACTAAGGAATATGTAGAGCTGGACTAGACACGTCCTATTCAGTTTCGCTCCTTCATTCTGACTGCCAGATGGCGTCCTGTTCTATATTCCCCGGGGTAAATCTGAGCTATCCGATTGGTCAGGGGAAATCACCCAATTATTAGAAATGGCGTGTGGAAGCGACTCTGTCCTAAATATGTGACACTATAATTTATTATTTTCTGTTTTTCATAAAATATAAAATTATGGGGTGGTCTGTGCTTCTTCTCGTCTTGTTTTTTTTTTTTTTTTTTTTTTCTTAACCAGCAGCACTTGGGCTTTCAGCCCTTCGGCCCAATGACATGTCATTGCGAGGCTGGGGAACCTGAGGACTTTCCTTCCAACCCGGTCAGGAGCTTCGCTCCTTCCCATCCACAGAGGGTTTATCACAGGAGCCGTTCAGGCTATTCAGTCAAATTTCCGGCCGTAAACATTTCTTCAAACGCCGACGCCCGGGTTTGAACCATGAACACCTGGTCGCCAGTACAACACCGAAGCCATTACACCAGCGCGGCTCCCTTCTCGTCTTGTTAGAATATAGTCTGTTCTCTGAATAAAGCACGGTATACACGGCTACATCAGCTTAATATCTGATACGTGGCCCATTGGGTCACTACGATATTAAACTGATTTTTGGAACTAGACGAGATGCTTGGGGCTTGCTCCGCTCTCGTCGCGGGTCGACCCGGTATTGCAGTTCTTCCGGGAATGGTCCAAATAAACAATAATGTACGAAAGGTTTCACAACATATCACAAATCCCTGCACATACACTTTCATACGTCAACATGAAAACAAGACAGCAACGGTTAGCAATGGTGGTCTGTTAATAGGAACTAATCATTTTTATTGCAGTAAGAAACTAAAGAAAAAGTAGTAAATAAACGTAGACTAGAGCGTGTTGATACCGTGAATCGAACCCAGCACCTTTGCCAAGGGAGATCAGCGCTCTAGCCACTCTTTCAATCGGACGCTCAATAAATAAAAAAATAAATAATATTGCATATAATTGTCCTTCTGAATAATTTTTATTAATTATAATTGTTAAACTAAAAAAAAAGAAAAAAGAAAGATCGTGGTTGTGATATCACAATGTGTATACAAACAGACTTTCCGTGAATGATAACATATAGATAACATTATATATTAAAATGTGAAGAAATAAAAGCGCTATTACAGGTATTTAATTGAACTGGTCAGTGATTTTAAACATGCATGCAAATAGTGACTTTGATGAATGCTGAAGCAAATGCGATAAATTTAACTATTCTTAGTATCTGATTGTAAATCCAACAAATACACGCACACACACAATATATATATATATATATATATATATATATATATATATATATATATATATATATATATATATATATATATATATATATATATATATATATATATATATATATAATAATAATAATAATAATAATTCTTTAAGCGCCAAACACGGCGCATAAGGCAGAAACCAGTGCTCTCCAGGTTGTTCGTTGTGACGCCACTCCTCTTAGCTCTTGCACATTATTTAGGCCCAACGTTCTTCCTTCTCTTATTATTGTTCTTCTGAGTGTTTCTTTTGGTCTTCCTTTTTTCCTCTTACCCTCAGGAACCCAAGTGAGCGCCTGTAGTGGTATTCTGTTGTTTTGCATTCGTAGGACATGACCGATATATGACCATCGTCTTTTCCTTATATAGTCGGAGACATATTTCTGCCTAGAGTCTTCTCTTATTTGTCGATTAGTCTTGAATTCTTTCCAACTGATGTTCATGAGTTTTCTAAGACATTTGTTCTCGAATGTATTCAGCTTGTTCTCCAATGATTTTGTTATTTTCCAACTCTCACAGCCGTATGTTAACACTGAGATAACATTTGAATTAAACAGACGAAGCTTGGTATGTATATTCAATGATCGTAATTTCCAAATGTTAGATAATCTATTGAAGGCGCTAGCTGCCAAAGCAATTCTAGTATGGATTTCTCTTGTTGTGTCACCATACTGAGTCATTTTACTGCCTAAATAATTGAAACTTTCAACTTTCTGTAGTTTTTCCCCGTTCAAGATGATATCAAAGGTCCCGTTAGAAAAGTTCATAGCTTTAGTTTTAGAGGCATTTATTTGGAGACCAATTTTAACCGAGAGATGACACAAATTATTTATTGCTTCTTGGGATTGTCTTGGTGTTGAACTTAAGAATGCTACATCATCTGCGAAATCCAGGTCCCCCAGGAATTTTCCATTTGTCCATTTTATACCCAATTTTTCATTGTGGGTATAGTTTCTCATAACCCAATCAATAGCTATTCCAAAAAGTAGTGGTGACATAATACAGCCTTGTTTCACCCCTGTTTCTACTGTAACTATATATATGCCAACAATATATATAAAAAATATATATAATATATTTTTAGCCTTCTCGGCGCTGGCTGACACCAGAGAAACACACCTTGGAAGAGCGCAAAACAGCGAGAGGTGTGACTCGGGCAGCGGATATCGTGGGAATGTTACCACTAATGGGCGGACCTTGAGTTGTGTGCGATAAGGAAGATAATCCTTACTGAAATGTGATCTCATGTCAACCAAACTGAGCTGAAGATTCCTGATTTGCTCCCTAGGGGGAATTTTGTTAGAGAAAGATTGGCGAATCAGATGTGAAAATTGTCAACATTAAACAAA
Organism: Oreohelix idahoensis; assembly: GCA_024509875.1. NCBI lineage: Eukaryota > Metazoa > Mollusca > Gastropoda > Stylommatophora > Oreohelicidae > Oreohelix > Oreohelix idahoensis. The sequence continues at coordinate 54,015 of JAMPIV010005039.1, read as the reverse complement.
AAATAATTTTTTTTACAAAGCTTTTATAAAGGTTCGTGTGTGTTTTCTTTAATGTGGTCTTGTATCGTAATTTAAAAATAGCTAGTTATCTATAACAATTTAACTCGATTACAATTAAACTTATTACGGACGAAAAAATAACCTTCGTTACTCGCCCCGCTATAAGTGTTCTGGACACAGAAGACCATTGTATAGACATGAGGTAAAGCATTCATATGGGCGTGAGATGGCAGGGAAAGCAAACCCGTAACAATTTCGTGCTGAAATCGAATGTGTCGGGCCGAAAGGCCCAGATATCGCAGCTCAGCTGTAAACTACGACACAACGTAGGCCTACATACCGCTTAGAAAAGGCCAGCACGTAAGAGTGAGATATGGTCGAGCGAACGCAAACAACAACACATTTCACAATGCGACCAGATGTTATAAATTATTTGACTTTTTATGTTAAGGTAAAAAATAGTTTTTAATGCTCTTTTGGTAATAGTAGTTACTAAATAAGCAATATACATATGTTTAACAGATTTTTAACTGACGCATACTGGTTAGATCTATAATTTATAATTATATAAAAATATATAATTAATGCTGTATTGTTTGTATTGAGAAATGAGTGTGCCAGTAAAACTAAAGCCATAATACATGATAATTGCGTTTATTTTTCTACTTGACAGTGTATAAATAAAGAAAATTAATAAAGTAAAACTGGATAGATGACATTCCTTCGACATATAGATCTAACCAACGAAAATCAGTATGTGTCAGTTAAAAATGAAGTATAAAGCAGAAGTTAATTTCATATAGAATCAGCGCCCCAGGCTTTTTGTCATTTTGATGTTACATTTTTACTGCAGGCTATAAACGCCTTGAAGCATTATTTTTGGGTTTTTAGTGCATTAAATGCCTGTGTTTAAAATATTGTTTTTTTAATTTTTGTTGTTTTTAAATTTAAGTCAAATGAAATCGATCCGCTAATGACATTATCAGTTTGCGATAAACGAGTCCACAGCACAGAAGGTGGATTTTATTATTCAGTATATTAAACGGAAAGTTTTTTTGTTTTTTGTTTTTTTATATTTATATTTTGATACTTACTTACTTACTTAGTCGTTCCCCTTCTACCGTGAGGTGTAGAGGTTTGGAAGAGAGAGCACCAGATTATCCTATCGGCTGTCTTCCTCCTGGCCTGGTTCCATTTTAGTCCTCAGTCCTTCAAAGATTGTCTAATGTTGTCCTCCCAGCGGACTCTGGGTTGTCCTGGGGGTCTGGATCACTGGCTCTTTGTTTCCCATGCTTTGATAAGCGTTGTAAATTACATTTTTTTAAATGTATTTGTCAGTTGTGTGTATGTCTGGTGGGGTGGGGGGATGAAGTTTCAAGAGAGACAATATTGTTGGAAAGAATACAACTAGATTATTTGCAGTTATCGCTCATTTTAGTGATTTTTTAAATACAAATAAAAACAATTAATATTATTTTCAATTTTATTAATTTTATTATTTTTACGACTGATTACTGTATTGTCAGGATCCGAGGCAGTAGTCCACACTGGTGAGACTCCCCCCAGATACATACGGAGTAACCAAATAAACCGTCCAGTGAAAATTAAAAACATACCAGCTTAGAAAATATCATTTTTTGGATAATAAAGCCATTTTGAACTACAAAAGAAAAAATACCTACTTTATTTTATAATATAGTATAAAATAAATACTTAGCTTTTTTCCACCCTGGTGTGTCACGCGTACTCCAATGTCCCAGCTAAATTATATTAGTCGAGCTGGCGCTCTGATTTAAACGACCACGTGTATGCCTATATTCCGGAGAGTTAAACGAAAGAATGCTGTTGGTGGAATGACTTCACGCTCTGGCTGAGCCTTCACAGCTTGATTGTTGAAGATTTGAAAACTTTGAACTCTCGGTCGATGTAGACGACACGAGAAATCCCCTTTGAAAGTTTGCTCATTTTCTTCTTCTCCTCTGCAGCTCTTTTCCTCTTCTGTGCTCCACTCATACAAGTACGCTTCATTTCTGCTCAAAGGGTTTGCAACCTGGAACAAAATATAAATATTTTTTAATTTTATTTATAATATATTACAAATATTTATAGTATAGTATAGTAGGGGAGATCCGCACAAGTTGGCGATGTTTAGGAATTTGTAACATTTCTACCTTAATTAAAATGAATTTTGATGCAATGTTTTGCTATAAATCTATTTTAAAACGCATATTGGGTAAGATGACGAATTCGCCAACTTATCCACGTCATGTTTGATTCGAATCCCAGGCCTTTCCAGCGAGAGATCGAGTAATTATCCACTCTGCCAAGAGATGTCTTATGAACAATATGGTAGCCTCCCAGCATGGGGGCCTAGAATCGTGGGCCCCTGGGCACTGCCCAGTGTGCCCATGCCTTAAGACATCACTGATAAAGAATATATTTATCTTACAGAAATTATAAGCTCTTTGAAATGACAAACTAATATGAATCGCTGTTTTTCTGATGCTCGCTGTTTGAGCCTGGAGGAGAAAGTGAAATTGCCTCTACCACCTTAATTTTAACTTGCTCGTTCTTCTGGCCTAAAACCGTGCCTTTGTCCTCTTGAAACCGAGAATTCCAGCGCCGCCCATTCCCTCTGTCGTGTGAAGATTTATTACACCAGCGGAAAAACCAATGCAGAGGTATGGGCTGTGAGAAGAAAAGAGCTTTTTCAGGTAGAAGACCGCTAGAAGAGGGAAGAGGAAGACTGAAAACGAGGGAAAAGAAAGAGAGAAAAAATAAATGGATGAATTTTATTTCGTCACAATTGTTTTGCGCAAATCCGTTTGACTATATGTTTTTATTAACTCATTTTATATTGTTATGTATTAATCTAAGATAGAGATACATTTTCAAGCGTACCAGCAATAGTGTTTGCAAGGAAATTATATATACTATGTAATTCTCTTAGAACGTCCTTCCTGTCCCACTCAAACTTTTTGTTCCAGTCTGAAAATTATATAAAAGTCGTGCGCTTCTGACCTGTGCACTAAACTGCACTGCGTTTAATATAGCGCGCACCTTTCTTCTCATCAAATTTGCAGCTGTATTTTAAATAATAAATAGGAAACATATAGTAATGTGTCAAAAAATATACAATATATTTGATTGTTCTTACGTTTTTGACGTTTCATTGTTTCCCTTTTACAAAGGATAAATTACATGCCTTGAAAAGTAAAGCGAAAAATTTTTTTTATTCCCATTTGACAGAAGAGGACAAATTACATGCCTTGAAAAAAAAAACCAAAATAAATATTGTTATCAAATCTTTACAAAAATGGGTAAAATAACTTCATTCATGATAAACAAAATGAGTTCTCCAGTCTTCTAAATGTCCTACAGATGCTGGAAGGTTAAGACTTTTGCTTTAGTTCTTTCCCCGTCATTATTTTGACGGGTATATTTACTAGCCTTTGTAATATTTAGGTAAAAAACAAAGTAATGTTCCCGTAAAGCTGGTGTGTGTGTGTTCTTTCAATGTGTGTGCAATTTAGTTTTCACGGTGCAATGCGCGAATTCTCCTTATATTCCCAGAAAGCTGACAGGAGATTTTCTTTGTTCGTTTTAGGAAGTTTCACTTAGAATATTTAGGATAAGGAGCACGGCTTCTTAACTTGTTTCGTGCCATGGAACCGACTGATTGTCCTGTCAAGGCTAAGGACCCATTCTTAGAAGAAAAAGTGTACATGAAATGAATGCATAATTTAAAATGTTGCATTTTAAATGTTATGTTATGTACACGGGCCCCCTTTAATATATTCAAGGACCCCCCAGAATAACTGCAGACCACTGTTAAGAAGCCATGATATAGAGGGATACATAGGTGATACCGGATTTTCTAATGTCGATACCACAATGAATCTATCAATGATATACTAGGTTTTTTTTTTTAGTGTTTTTTTTTCAATGTAGTTAAAACCAGGGTTGCGGAGTCGGCCAAAAATTGTCCTACTCCGACTCCCACTCATCATCATCATCAGTTGCCATCTCCACAACGAAGGTTGGCTGTAATGGATCTGGATTTCTTCTGTCTCTTGTCTTGGTGGTGCACTCTGATAGACTCTTTCCTGTCCATCTCTTGATGTTATCTTCCCACTTATAGCGCTGTCTTCCCCTTGCACGTTTGCCTTCAACTCTCCCTTCTGTTATGGTCTTCTGCAAGGTGTTATGCCTTTTTATGTAGCTAAAGTATTTTAGCTGCCGAACTTTGACCTCCCTCATTAGTTCTCTTTTCACACCTAGATTTTCTAGGATCTCCTTATTTGTCTTCATCTCTTTCCATGAGATGCGCCCCATTCTTCTATATATCCACATTTCAAGAGCCTCAATTCTTTCTTCCAAATGCTTATTCATCGTCCATGTTTCTGCACCATACAGAAATGCAGAATATATATAACACTTTATGATTCTCAGTTTTAATTTGTGAGATAACTGTTTGGATGTCAGTATATGTTTCATGTTGTTGAATGTAGCTTTAGCCATTCCTATTCTCTTCTTGATTTCTGTTTCACATCTGTCATCTTCTGTTATTATATGACCAAGATATACGTAGCTATTGAATTGTTCCAGGATTTTCCCATTTACGCTTATCTTTAATGTGGGTTTATCGTCTGTTTTGCTAATTATCATAGTTTTTGTTTTCTCAATATTAATGTCGAGTCCATATTCATGACTTATACTGTTCACTTGCTTCACTAGTTCTTGTAACTCCTGTTCGCTTTCAGCTAACAACACGGTATCATCTGCATATCTAAGGTTGTTTATTGACCTTCCACTGATGTTCAGTCCTGGTATTTCCTGTATCTGTTTGAAAATTTTTTCGGTGTATAAATTAAATAGGCAGGGGGACAGCACACAACCTTGTCTGACACCTCTTTTTATGTCTATGTATGGTGAATAATTCCTTCCCGATCTTACTGTGGCAGTTTGCTCCCAATAAAGGTTACTGAGTATTCTTATATCTTTTCCATCAATACCTATGTCTTTGAGGCATTCAATTATTTTCTCATGATGGACTCCGTCAAAAGCCTTCTTATAGTCAATGAAGCACATATACATACTTTTTTGGACCTCTGTATATTTTTCTGTTAATATTCTTAGGCAAAATATTGCCTCTCTAGTTCCACTGTTCCGTCTAAAACCAAACTGTTCTTCTTGGATTTCGCTGTCTACATTACTTTTTATTCTTTCCTGTATGATTTTGAGCAGTATCTTAATTGCATGACTCATCAGGCTAATTGTTCTGAAGTCTGAACATTCTGTTGCATTTGGTTTTTTGGGCAATGTTATGAAAACTGATGTCTTCATGTCGTGTGGTATATATCCTGTATTGTATATATCGTTGCATATTTCTGTGACTGATTGTATCTATACCAAAGTTCTCCAGAGCTTCTATCATTTCAATTTTTATGTTATCCATGCCTGCTGATTTTCCTTTTTGTATCATATGAATGGCATTCTCTACTTCTGATCTGAGAATGTTTGTGCCTTCATTAGAATCTGGTGATGGTTTTTTACCTCTGTTGTCCTCGAATAGTTCTTTTACGTATTCTGCCCATCTGTTTGATATGTCTTTCTCATCAAGTAATATTACACCATTGTTGTTCTTGATACAGCTTCCTCCTTGTGCAAACCGCGACCGATTTGATAATTTCTTCATTTCTTCATGCATATCTCTTGTCATGTGCTTTGCTTCCAAGTCTTCTATTTCCTTGCATTTTGTTTCTATCCACCGTTCTTTTGCTTCTCTACATATAGTACGTATGTCATTGTCTATTGTTTTATATTCTGGAGTGTTTTTTGCTTTCTTTCTTTCTGCCATTTTATTCAAGATGTCATCTGTCTTCCAAATTTGATTTTTCTTAGACTCCTTTTTAGGTCAATTTGCATTTGCTGATTGTATGCTTGTTTTTAAGCATTCCCATTTTGCGGTTGCTTTTTCTTCTGGGTTTTCTCTTCTATACTGCTCCATGCTTTCTGTCACTAACTGTTGATATTTATTTTTGACATCGATTAAATATTTATGTTTTATATCTAGTTGTTTCAGCGCTGATATTTCTGTCTGGGGTTCCTCCTGTCTTCTGTTTCCTGCTCTTTTCAGCTTTATAATTACTTTGATGACGACTGGATTGTGATCTGAATTTATGTCGGCGCCAGGATGTGTCTTTGCACTTGTGACACTGTTCTTAAATCTATGTTTTATCATGATATGGTCGATTTGATTTCGTGTTACATCTCCTGGGCTTTTCCATGTGTATAATTTCCTTGGGTGGTGTTCAAAAAAGGTGTTACATATGACCAGCTGGTTTTCTTCCCAGAACTGGATAAGTCTGTCTCCTCTATCATTTCTTGTCCCTAATCCATACTTTCCTACTATTTTCTTGTATTTTCCTTTTCCTACTTTTGCATTCATATCACCCATTACTATCAACACATCTGGATTTGACTGGTTTAAGTGTGTGTTGTAGCTCTTCATAGTATTCTTCTATTTCTTCCTCGCTGTGATCTTTAGTTGGTGCATAAGTTTGTAAGATTGATATGTCGAATGGCTTTGCTCTCATCTTTAGTAACATCATTCTGTCATTGTGTGTCCAGTATCCACATACGTATTTTTCTAACTCCTTCTTTATCAACCTTCCTACCCCTCTTTCATGTTTTTCTCCTCCTGAGTGTATAAGCGTGTACTGGTCTCTTGTTATGTAGCCTGTATCCAAAAGTCTTGCCTCTGCAACTCCCAGTATATCGAGTTTCATGTCTGTAGCCTCTAATATAAGATTGTCAAGCTTTTCTTCTCCGTTTAGAGTTCTAACATTCCATGTTCCTATTTTTAGGCTTCTCCTACTAGTTTTTAGGTGGACTCCCACTACAGTATTTTAATAGTCATATGGCGTACAATTCAGAGTCGGAGTCCGGACATTTTTACCGACTCCAACTCCATTAAAAATGACCGACTCCATTTAAAACGATCGACTCCACGACTCCGCACTCCGACTCCACAGCCCTAGTTAAAACGCTTTTCAACTTTAAATAAAACTTATTTTGTTTCCCCTTGCTGAAGTTGAATGTTTTTATCATAGTCCACGAAACTCTACGGAAGTGATCATCTTAAATGGCCTTTTGCTGAATATTTGATACAACGGTTACCAGTAAGTAGCTGACCGCGCTAGCTGACAGAAATTAGTAACTAGTAGTTCTTTTAGTTCATTTTCTCTTTCGCTTGCTATGTCTTTTTCATTCATTCATTTTCCCGTGTCACTCCACGACCTTTTCATTCATTCATTACCCCTTTCACTCCCGATTTTTTTTTTTCATTCATTCATATTTCCTTTCGCTCCCCGTGGATTTGTTCACATTCTTTTCCTCTGTCATTCCACGACTTTTTCATTCATCATTTTCCCTTTCACTCTTCATGTCCTTTTCTTTTAATTTTCATTTTAACCCCCAACGTCCTTTTCACTCATTCATTTTACCTTTTCAGGGCATTATCGATCAATGGTACACCTGAGTTCAGAGAGTTAACAATTGTGAAGGTACTTCAACTACAGCTAGCTCTCTCGTTAAGATCCCCGCTGAATATAGGGAGACACGGTATCGTTAAAGTTAGAGCAGCTATTGAACCGCATAATTTAGCGGGGACAGTGGCGTATTCGTGGCACGGAAAAACAGGTAAGAAAACCATTATGTTACTGAATTATTGTTACCAAATACTAAAGAGTTTTGTTAGGGTGTTTTTTTTCATTGACTTGTGAAAGTCACTTAGTTATCAAATTCCATTAATTTAAACACAAAAATTCCGTTACACAGAGTGCGGAAGAGAATAAAAACAACCAACAATTATCCCAGAAAAAAAATACAAACCAGAAACGAGACTTTGAGATGTACAAAATAGAGCCAATGTAGAGGTGACACCCCAATAAAAAAAAAAAGGTAAAGGAACCCGTTACACGCCCATTGAGGCATATTGGGAATATGGTGTTAGGCCCATATTATCTTGACCGTCGGCACACTAGGGGTGATGTGGTCGGCATCACGCCGGCCGCCTTAACCTTCCCAGAGTTGCTCTGGTACCCATTTGCGGCTGGGTCGACCCAGGAGCCGTTTGTGGCCTAAAAAATTCCCGCCTCATCTGGGGATCGAACCATAGACCACTGCGCTAGGAAGCCAGTGCACTAACCACTATGCTACCGCGGCTCCTGACACCCCAATGCACAAGGAAAACAACTGAAGAGAGAACCCCAGAAAGAAAAAAACCATTCATTATATAGATTTTTTTTTAAAGACACAGAGCAAACTAAGCCTTAGGAGAACAGTGAAAATTACGCTCGGAACAAGCTGAACAGATGTAAATCACAAACTAACAAATCAAGAAATATATTCCACGATAGGTAAGGGCGACAATCTTAATGGGAGACAAGAAAATAAAGTGGTCAAAGCTCCAACCGGAAGGTGTCAAGGATCTTATGAATGGGTTATATCAGGTAACTATAGGGCCACTTCAATGCCAGCTGTAATGGTCTGCTCCAATTTGCCGTATAATAGCACCCCTATTATACAATGGGTCGGCCCTGTAGGCAAACTAACAGCACATTTGACCACCTGTGTTTAACCATGTTTCCCACTTTGATATCGACCAGCGTCTAGTGACGAGTGTCCATTCTGCCAACTGAGGAATTGAGATCTATTGCTTTGTTGCAAATTTTAAGTCTCAATCTCTTTTTTTTTGAGGTGAGTGAGAACGTTTAGTAACAATAAGTCCTTTAAAGATCTACCATTTATATGTGTATATGCGTACATTGATATGTACTGACATGATATAATAAAATACAACATGGCATATAGGCCTAGGAGAATCATTAGAATTTACACAAAGTGTGGAAGATGTCACAAGTAGTTCCATGTGGGTGTTTTTGCATCGAATGTTTGTGTTGTATCATAATCTTTAAGCTTTCTAAAAGACATTGGCAAGTAATGATATGGTACAACATACCAAAAATGAGTATTATTAAAATTTACAAAATGTATGTGGAATGCCTTTCAAGTAGATCAATATGGGTATTTTTTACATGGGGGTTTTATCAGAATTGTTTGCCGTAAAATACATTGACAGGTAGTGAAGTTAAATAATAAATATAGAATCAAATACAATAGTAATTTGGTATATTAAACAGAACACAACTCAGATTAGACTTAACAAACGTGCGAAAAACATCTCCAGAAATTTAAAATGGGTGTTTCTTACATCGAAGTTTTCATATTCTGTAAGAACCTATAATTGCACTGATGCTGACATATTTACATAAAACTTTTGCTTCGAATTTCCGCAGCCTCAGCAACATTAATCCACTCACATACTTTTCATGCACATGTCCTAAACTACCAATTATCAGTACTATAACATGCAAACTATAACCTAGTTCGTTAATTTCTGCAGTCAATGGATATTACTTGTCAAATTTATGTTGGTAACATTTATCTAAATGGGCATCATATGGTATTGCTGCCTCCACTATAAAAGCTGTTTTGTTATGTTGATTGATTATTGCTAAATCAGGTTTTACGGCACGTGATTTAAATGAAATATTACTGCTGGCGAAAAGTGATGGTTTAACTATTATTTCTTTATTTATTATTATGTCACTATTGTTACTGTTTGAGGACTTCACTTTCTCATAAATAATGTTTACAACTATATTGTGCCTTTGTTGGTATAAGGTTTGAAATTTGATACATCAATTCAATAAATGTGACACTGTTTCAAATGAGTGGTAACATATTTTGCACATTTTCGTGAATGTCTGTGGATAGTATACATGTGAAAGACTTTCGCATTCCAGTAACTGTAACCTCGATCTCACAGCAAATGACAGTATTTTATCACTTAATTTAACATTAGATAGAAAGCTAGATAACAGTGAGTGGTTTACACATTTCATTTCACGCACTATTCTTCCTTGTGACGATTTACTTTTTAGTTCACTTAGAATTAGATTAAATTTATGTGATTTAAAGAAAAAAATCGCCTTCCTATCTCATGCAGTTCACGAATATATATTAGTAACCAGCTCGAGAGTTTTCGTTGGGAATGTGGAAAAAAAGTACCTTGGATCCCGGTGATAACACGATTTGAAATGCTGGCGGGAGAGGTTTGGTCCACATTGTCCCTAGTTTTTTTTTATAAAAATGGTCCCCCGCAGTCGCCTAAAGAACTACTAAATCATCTACTGGGTTACCGGTAGAAAGGCTCTCCACATGTAAGCCTACCTTGCCGTGGTTGGAGAGCTTGAGCGCCTCAATGATCCCGGGAGCTATGCCGGCGGGAGTTTTACTCCTGGCAGGGTCACCCAAGCCGGACAGGTCCTGGGTGAGGGGCCAGACTAAATGGGCTGAGGAGTGGGTGGAACCCTATAGGTGTAGATGCAGAACCCACCGGCGAGTGGTACATGCTCTGGTCTGCACCAATCCACCCCCACTTCATGGGTTAAATGCTTTCTTGCCTCATTCTTCACTGTTTGTCGTCTATCACGCCCATGGCGACCGTTGCCTCAATTGGCTGTGTGTGGTGTACCCGGAAACGGGGCCTCCCAGTACTGAGGCAAAGTTAAGTCCCCGATGTCACTTATCGGTGCAGAATTGAGAGAGATGGCTGAGCATCACAATCCCTCCTGTGTTGCAGCATGATGAGAACCCAGCATTGCACACTGAGCTTGGGGGGATCACTTGGGCACCAGACTTAATACTGGCTCTTGACTGGATGGCCGCATGCAGGAGATTTCTACAATGGAGGGTTGGCAGGTGGTGGGTATCGGGAAGTGGCTCTGTGCAGGACGTGAGGATTCCTTGGGAGAGCCCAGAACCAGAGCACAGCATTGTGCAAGCTCTGCATAGTTGGAGAGCCCCCTGGATGACGGGGAATGCACAGTGTGCTACCCCACCTATCCCCAACTGCTAACTTAGAACCAGAAGTGGGGTCCTCTGTATGCGTGCCAGGCCAGGATAAAATGCCTGGGAAAGAGACTGGAGCTCAGAACTCCCTAACTCAAAGTTGCAGGATGGCAGAAAAGCCACGGGAAAGACAGGGCTATTTTGAAGATAACGCAACCATATTTTCACCATACGAGCTCGGACGCCGCCTCGGTAAACAAGGTCCGCGCAGAGCAGTGACACCCCCAGGCTGCTTGCGAATAGTCTACTACTGGGAACATAAACAGATTAGGGATGAGCCCACTCTCCCGTTGAACAGGTGCTAAAGTCGTAGATACTGGGCCAGAAGGCGCACCGGAAACCACAGTATCATGCAACTCGCTTTTTTTTTCTATGGAGAGTACACCGTCAAATAAATCTCGTTCTGGTGCTCGCCCTGTGGAGCTCCACCAGGCAGGTGCAGTGCCGGGCTCTGAGCCTCGACAGAGCCCACCCTCAGCTACTGGAGGACCCTCTAGACCGTCTTGTGGAGTCAACAGACGGCGGAGGAGAACTACTGACCAAAACAAAACAGAAAAAGAGAAACCCAGAGTGCCACTTGTCATGATGCACTGGAATGCAGAGGGAGTGAACAGCAAGCAGGCTGGATACAGCAAAAAGACAGAGCTGGAAAACATCTTGTATGAGAAGCAAGTCAGTGTTTGCTGTATCCAAGAGACTCACTTGAAAGCAGATCAAACCTTTAAAATAAGGGGATATCAATGCTTCAGATCCGACAGACAAGATAGACGAAAAGGAGGAGTACTTACTCTTGTAAGGAATAACATTCCTGCACACGAAAGGAAAACCTTCATGGATGGAGCAGAATATCAGCTGCTGCAGATAAAGGTAGACAAGATGGAAATAGAACTCCTGAACTATTACTGTCCGAACAACAAACCCCTGAGTCTCAGCTCTATACAGGTACCAGCCACCAACTTTATAGCAGTTGGAGACTTTAATAGCCACTCCCAGAGCTGGGGCTATAACCATCTGGATCACAGAGGTGAAGAGGTTGAAACTTGGCAAGATGATCACTCCCTAATCCTAGTCAATAATGCCACAGATACTCCTACCTTCTACTCCAGAGGATGGCACACAACCTCAACACCAGATCTTGCCTTCTCCACACCAGATATAGCTGGATCTATTAGTAGAGAAGTAGGAGACCAACTAGGGGGAAGCGACCATCGCCCAATCTTTCTTACTGTCCAGAGTGCAACTCTCAGTACAGGCCCAGCCATTACAAGATGGAACTACAAAAAAGCCAACTGGGGTTTATTCAGGCATCAGGTGAACACGCTGCTGTCTACCCTCAAGGTACAGAACAGAGACATTAATGAAGTGGTAAAAGACTTCAACAGATGCATACTACAAGCTGCAAAAGAAACCATTCCCAAAGGATGCCGGCGTAACTACATACCATACTGGTCCAGCACACTCCAAGAACGTCAGGAAGCTATGGACAAGGCTAGAAAGGACGCAGAGTCTCAGCCTTCACTTGAAACTCACAACAAATGGAAAAAGGCTGTAGCAGAGTTTCAGAGAACAAAGCTAGAAGAAAAGCGGAAAAGCTGGAGAACTAAAACGGCATCGCTGAACCTTGAGAAAGACGGCAGGAAACTTTGGAGATTAGTCAAGTCTCTAAATGAAGAGCATTCCTCACCAAGGCAGACTATCACATTGGATGAAGGTGGCAAACTTTTCAGAGGAAAACAAGCTGCAGACTTGTTTGCTAGAAGATACAGTTCAGAAAGCAACTTACTCATTAACATAGACCATCAGAGAGAGATAAGAAAAGAAATACTGGCAACCATGGGACAGACAGATACTCCTGCCCCAATGAGGGAACCCATCACACTAGGAGAACTACAGAAGGCTATTTCCAAGCTTAAGTTTCAAAAGTCACCCGGCCCAGACAAAATCAGCAACGAAATGCTAGTAAATCTGAGCTCAGCAGCAAAGACAAAACTGCTTGAGATATTCAACCACAGCTGGTTGAAAGGAACGGTACCCCAAGTATGGAGAGAAGCCATCACAATACCCATACTAAAGAAAGGGAAATGTAAGACCGAGGCTGCAAGTTACCGGCCAATCAGTCTCACAAGCTGTGTTGGGAAGACTATGGAGCGAATAGTCAACCACAGATTGAAATGGTATTTAGAGTCTGAGCAGATCCTGGTGCCGGAACAAGCTGGATTTAGAGAATGCTACAGTATAGAAGACCAAGTTACTTACTTGTCTCAAGCAATAGAAGATGCCTTCCAGGAGAAGAAAAAGGTCCTAACGATCTGGGTCGACTTCAAGCAGGCCTTTGACAAGGTGTGGAAAGATGGCCTCATTGCAAAACTTAGGAGAAGTGGAATCCAAGGCAACATGATGAAATGGATCCAGTCATACTTGCATAACAGGAGAACTAGAGTCACTCTTGACGGTCTGCAGAGCAGAAAAGTGTTGCTCCATCAGGGGGTACCTCAAGGAGGAGTAATTTCCCCAACACTCTTCCTTGTTTACATCAATGACCTGGTGAAAGATCTCCCTGCAGGAGTTAAAGCTGCCTTATATGCAGATGACCTAGTACTCTGGTGCGCTGATGAAAATGTCACCACAGCAAATTATAGAATGCAGCGGGCAGCAGACATGCTAGTGTCATGGGCAGAGAAATGGCTTATCACAATAAACACAGACAAAACCTCCACAACACTGTTCTCCCTCGCCCCCAAGGACAAATCAGCTAACATACACCTAGGGACAACCGTGATCAAGGAAGAAAGCTACCCCACCTATCTTGGGGTGACATTTGACCAAAGGCTTACATGGAATAAGCATATTGAAAATGCAGAAGGAAAGGCCCGAAGACGACTAGGCATACTCAGAAAATTAGCAGGTACCAACTGGGGAGCAAATGAACGAAATCTAAAGAAGATTTATAATGGAGTAATAAGACCACACTTAGAGTTTAGCTCAGCAGCATGGTCATCAGCTGCTAACTCACATCTGCAGTCTTTGGACAAGGTGCAAAATCAAGCTCTCAGGCTCATTACAGGAGCCATGAAAACTACACCAATAACAGAGATGCAGAAGGTTGCTGGATTACAGACATTGTCCCATAGAAGAGACACAAAAACCATGATCCAGATGGAAAAGTACAACAGTATGCCAATGCACCCAATGAAGGCAAGACTAGATGATCTGGCATTGGGACGTCTAAAGCGTAGCAGCTTTGTGCATCGGGGGAAAAGACTTATAAGACAGCATCAAGAAGACCTATCCATGAAGTTAACACCACTGAAGCCCACCCTATACCCTGTACCATGGGAGCAGGCCAGCAGTGCCCTCCAAATTAATACAACAGTCAGTGGTCTCACAAGTGGATGTGAGTATAATGATCTGCAAAAACGAACTGCTACATTGAGTATGATCCAAGAAAGCTATCCCGATCAATCATGGATACATGCCTATACAGATGGATCAGCAACTAATGCTGTTAGGAATGGAGGTGCCGGTATCTTTATCTCATATCCTGACAACCACTATGAGACTAGGCACATTCCCACTGGTAAATTCTGTTCCAACTATACAGCTGAGGTTCAAGCTCTAGAGCAAGCTGCAAATATGATTTATAACACCAACTCTGACTGCCACCAGGTAGTCATCCTCACAGATGCACTGTCTGTCCTGCAAGCTCTCAAGGGTGGTAAACTCCCGCATCTGAGAAATGAACTAAACAAGGTAGCTGCCAAAAAGAGAACCATACTTCAGTGGGTACCATCTCATTGTGGTGTACCCGGAAATGAAAAGGCAGATAAACTTGCAAAAAAGGGAGGAGAATGTGAACAAGAAGATAATGAAGTCACATACTTTGAGAAAAAGAGAGCTATCCAGACTATCAGAAGAGAACAGAACCAACCCAAAGACGACTATCACACTCTCGACCGGCAGGGACAGACAACTATTTTTCGACTCAGGACAGGGCATAACAAACTGAATAAACACATGCACAAGCTACGATTGTCTGCTTCACCACTGTGCACATGTGGATTAAACGAACAAACTGCTGAGCATGTTCTACAGGACTGTCCTCTGTATGACCAGTTAAGAAAGATATACTGGCCCAATGACTCAACACTAAACTCAAAGCTATATGGAGTTAAAGAGGAACTTCAAACAACAGTCGAATTCATCATGAGAACTCGTCTGACGGTGTAATCATCAAAGATGCGATCGCAAGAAGAAGAAGAAGAAGACCGGTAGAAAGGGATCGACTGTTTGCCGAACCCCTGATCAAGAGGAAACTTTCAATAGTCAAGAGTATAATCAGCAGTGCATAGTATAGTCCATGCACATGCATAGTAAACTTTAGAATTTGGTTCCTTTCATATTGAATAATGGGTACGAGAAGATTTACTAAAGCCAGGGGGTACGGGGGATACAAAAATAAAAAGATCAAGAACTCGCGATGTACAGTTAAGCGGTTTGTAAGAGTTACCTGCCCATGATCCAAGGGCTTTCGGAAGTTCCTCTGATGTGAACCACTTTTATTGATCACCCGGTCTTGTCTCACTCAACTGAGATCGCTAGCCGAGGTTATCCTTGGTTCCCGCAGTCTGACCGACTCAGGTTCATTCACATTCATGTGCAGAAAGTTAAAGTAAAGTCTACTTCCCGTCCCTCGGAGAGTTATTAGCATTTTATCGTACCTGGACCGAAATGAATGTAGAATCACAGATGATTCAGCTTCCGTGGCATCAAAGAGAGAAACTTCTTAAGCGAGTCCAAATTTGAGTTGGTATAGAATAATCAGCTCGACTTATTTGAATATTCTAGTAAACAAAAAACGACTTAACCGGTTTTTTAAAAGATATGTTAACTGGCTGGACCGTAGAATTTCTTCGAGCTTGATATAACTGGACCATTTATAAATTAATATGTTTGTAATATAGGTACAAATATATATATATCCATACTGTCTGTTAAATCGTTTGGAGCCCCTAAATTAGGGGGAAAGCTGTAATATTTCGAAATAGCAAAGAACGTTTTCCCTTGTAACATTCAGAACGCTTCGTGTGTTCAAAGAGAGGTAACTATAAAAATAACAATTTATTATTTTAACGTCCCGTAATATTAAAGTGGAAATAATTGTGTAACCAATGTTGCACGGGGCATTAATTAGGCATAATTGTAATTTTAATAACCGTACGTCCTAAAGAAATTTTCTTTAAACTACAAAAAGGTATTGTCACAACAGTATTAAACGTATTTGGTTGTTTATAAATTTACAATAGCTATTAAGTTTTTTCCCCACTTTAACTTTTAGCAATTAAAATATTTTTAATCTGTTAAATATTACTTCACTGCGAAATCTTACAATATTAAGGAGATGGCATCGAACTGCAGCAGAAACATTTCATCGCTTCTCGGCCTTCGGAGGACGGCGTGCCCACACTGCGGGCAAGATACCCACTGGGCAAATAAGTGCCCGATGAAACCAACGTCTGTTAGGCAGACGGCAGCAAAAAACACTTCGTGGCCACAGCTACCACAGAAGGAGACAGTGGCGCCAGAACGCGATGAACCACAACTGTCACAGAAAAGAGACCCACCACCGGCACATGAAGACTCCCAGCTCGTAGGCAAAGACAAGGAAAGCAGTAAAGAGGCAGCAGTAAAAACCACACCGTGGCCACAACCACCACAAAAGGCTGCAGCAGTGCCGGAGCAAAGCAAGAATGCTCAAGCGGCATGGTGCCAACAAGAGTTGCAGGCAAAAGACCCACCACCGGCGGACTTTGAGCATGACAGAAACAACAAACGGGACAAAAAAAGACAAAGGATACACCCGGCACCAGACAGCTCCGACACAGATGACACAGTTGACACAGAAACAGAACAGAAACGAGACCTGACATACACTTGGAAAGACCCGATATTTGGAGAGTGCACTTTCAGCAGCGAGTATTTTTAACATGTTGATTTTTGACAGAGAGTACTAGTTATATTCCACATTGAAAATGTATCATTTGTTGCCGTGGATATTTGCTAACAGGCTTCCATTTTTCTCTTTGTTATGTCAATATTTAACCATGCTAAAATGTTATAGGTTTTTCATTTCTCTATTATGTCATGCTATCTGTAATTGTGAACAATTGTGTGCAAAATGATTGGAAATTCTAACTATGTTATAAGTTACTCTCCCACTTCTTGAGATATGTATCTTCTAAAGGGTGTAAATGAAAGTTTGAGAATGCACGAAAATTTTCTGTTTGATTCACTTTTTCTATATGAAATTTCAAAATGTACTCTCTATAAATGTAATATGAATACGAACAAATAAACTTTAAAAAAAATCTGTTCTTATCAGCTTAATATCTGATACGTGACCCATTGGGTCACTACAAAAAAAAAAAAAAAAAAAAAAAAAAAAAAATCTGTTCTTATCAGCTTAATATCTGATACGTGGCCCATTGGGTCACTACGATATTAAACTGATTTTTGGAACTAGACGAGATGCCCGGGGCTTGCTCCGCTCTCGTCGCGGGTCGACCCGGTATTGCAGTTCTTCCGGGAATGGCCCAAATAAACAATAATGTACGAAAGGTGTCACAACATATCACAATTCCCTACACATACACTTTCATACGTCAACATGAAAACAAGACAGCAACGGTTAGCAATGGGAGTGAGTTAATAAGAGCTAATCATTTTTATTGCAGTAAGAAACTATAGAAAAAGTAGTAAATAAACGTAGACTGGAGCGTGTCGATACCGTGAATCGAACATAGCACCTTTGCCAAGGGAGACCAGCGCTCTAGCCACTCTTTCAATCGGACGCTCAATAAATAAATAAAAAAATAATATTGCATATAATTGTCCTTCTGAATAATTTTTATTAATTATAATTGTTAAACTAAACATAAAAAAGTAAAAAAAAAGAAAAGAGATCGTGGTTGTGATATCACAATGTGTATACAAACAGACTTTCCGTTAAGGAAAAGACGTGAAATATGCGTCATTTAATTATTTACAGGTATCATACTGAGACGACGTGTCAAGGGTGCCTAACGTTCAATCTTAGTATACGTGTTCAAAACCCACATTTTTACCAGCAAATTTTAGAGAGTACATTTGAGACATGACAACCGTTACTGGTTTTACGTGAAATAATTTATTTATAATGATAACATAGATAACATTATATATTAAAATGTGAAGAAATAAAAGCGCTATGACAGGTATTTAATTGAACTGGTCAGTGATTTTAAACATGCATGCAAATAGTGACTTTGATGAATGCTGAAGCAAATGCGATAAATTTAACTATTCTTAGTATCTGATTGTAAATCCAACAAATACACGCACACACACAATATATATATTGGGCAAAAGGATGTAATTTTAGACTGATTAATTAATTTTCGATCTAGTCAATGGCGTCTATATTTGCTCATGTTGGCAGTATGGACACGGGAATGGACAAATGTGTGAGACGAAGTAGATGTAATCGGAGACGAACGTCGATTTTAGCCTTTTCGGCGCTGGCTGACACCAGAGAAACACACCTTGGAAGAGTGCAAAACAGCGAGAGGTGTGACTCGGGCAGCGGATATCGTGGGAATGTTACCACTAATGGGCGGACCTTGAGTTGTGTGCGATTAGGAAGATAATCCTTACTGAAATGTGATCTCGTGTCAACCAAACTGAGCAGAAGATTCCTGATTTGCTCCCTAGGGGGAATTTTGTTAGAGAAAGATTGGCGAATCAGATGTGAAAATTGTCAACATTAAACAAAAAATAATATTTTTTACAAAGCTTTCATAAAGGTTCGTGTGTGTTTTTGTAAATGTGCTCTTGTATCGTAATTTAAAAATAGCTAGTTATCTATAACAATTTAACTCGATTACAATTAAACTTACCAACGGGCTGATCACCCGTTTGCCAGTCACTTCGATTACGGAAACAACAGCAAATGGATTGATTTGCCGTTGCCCTAAAGACGCCAATAGGCGTGATGGGAAACAATGGCAAAGAAAACCTATCTGCTGTTGCCCTAAGACGCCACTAGGCGTAATGGCCACTGACTGCTTTGACGGTCGGTGGCTAAAGACGGAAGAAGAAGAAGACAATTAAACTTATTACGGACGAAAAAATAACCTTCGTTACTCGCTCCGCTATAAGTGTTCTGGACACAGAAGACCATTGTATGGACATGAGGTAAAGCATTCATATGGGCGTGAGATGGCAGGGAAAGCAAACCCGTAACAATTTCGTGCTGAAATCGAATGTGTCGGGCCGAAAGGCCCAGATATCGCAGCTCAGCTGTAAACTACGACACAACTTAGGCCTACATACCGCTTAGAAAAGGCCAGCATGTAAGAGTGAGATGTGGTCGAGCGAACGCAAACAACAACACATTTCACAATGCGACCAGATGTTATAAATTATTTGACTTTTTATGTTAAGGTAAAAAAATAGTTTTTAATGCTCTTTTGGTAATAGTAGTTACTAAATAAGCAATATACATATGTTTAACAGATTTTTAACTGACGCATACTGGTTAGATCTATAATTTATAATTATATAAAAATGTATAATTAATACTGTATTGTTTGTATTGAGAAATGAGTGTGCCAGTAAAACCAAAGCCATAATACATGATAATTGCGTTTATTTTTCTACTTGACAGTGTATAAATAAAGAAAATTAATAAAGTAAAACTGGATAGATGACATTCCTTCGACATATAGATCTAACCAACGAAAATCAGTATGTGTCAGTTAAAAATGAAGTATAAAGCAGAAGTTAATTTCATATAGAATCAGCGCCCCTGGCTTTTTGTCAATTTGATGTTACATTTTTACTGCAGGCTATAAACGCCTTGAAACATTATTTTTGGGTTTTTAGTGCATTAAAAGCCTGTGTTTAAAATATTGTTTTTTAATTTTTGTTGTTTTTAAATTTAAGTCAAATGAAATTATCAGTTTGCGATAAACGAGTCCACAGCACAGAAGGTGGATTTTATTATTCAGTATATTAAACGGAAAGTTTTTTTATTTTTTTATTTATATACTTACTTACTTACTTAGTCGTTCCCCTTCTACCGTGAGGTGTAGAGGTTTGGAAGAGAGAGCGTCAGATTATCCTATCGGCTGTCTTCCTCCTGGCCTGGTTCCATTTTAGTCCTCAGTCCTTCAAAGATTGTCTAATGTTGTCCTCCCACCGGACTCTGGGTCGTCCTGGGGGGTCTGGATCCCTGGCTCTTTGTTTCCCATGCTTTGATAAGAGTTGTAAATTACATTTTTTTAAATGTATTTGTCAGTTATGTGTATGTCTGGTGGGGTGGGGTGGGGTGGGGGGGGGGGGGGGGGGGGGGGGGGGGGGGGGGGGGAGGATGAAGTTTCAAGAGAGACAATATTGTTGGAAAGAATACAACTAGATTATTTGCAGTTATCGCCCATTTTAGTGATTTTTTTATACAAATAAAAACAATTAATATTTTCAATTTTATTATTTTTACGACTGATTACTGTATTGTCATGGGGAATACAGAACTATTGCTCATCTGGAAGTGATTGAAAAATCGATTGCAAGATTTCAAGGTGACAACAGGGTGACATACGTTGCGAGTTAAAGAAAAGCCTGTAAAAATGTGGGTTTTGAACACGTATACTAAGATTGAACGTCAGTCACTCTTGACACGTCGTCTCAGTATGATACTTGTAAAAAATTAAATGAAGCTTATTTCATGTCTTTTCCTTAACGGAAAGTCTGTTTGTTTACACATTATGATATAACAACCACGATCTTTCTTTCATATTTTGTTTAGTTGAACAATTATAATTAATAAAAATTATTCAGAAGGACAATTATATGCAATATTATTTTTTTTTATTTTTTTATTGAGCGTCCGATTGAAAGAGTGGTTAGAGCGGTGGTCTCTCTTGGCAAAGGTGCTGGGTTAGATTCACGGTATCGACACGCCCCAGTCTACCCAGCTGTAAATGGGTACCTGACTTTGCTCGTGAGTTAGGGAAGGAAAAGGCAGCGAGGAAGGGAACTGGTCACCTCTTGATGCTGGAATCTAGTATAGTGAATTCGCTTACATTTCACTCCCCTAAAGCTAACATATAATAAATAAATAAATAAATAAGGATCCGAGGCAGTAGTCCACACTGGTGAAAGACTCCCCCCAGATACATACGGAGTAACCAAATAAACCGTCCAGTGAAAATTAAAAACATACCAGCTTAGAAAATATCATTTTTTGGATAATAAAGCCATTTTGAACTACAAAAGAAAAAATACCTACTTTATTTTATAATATAGTATAAAATAAATACAAACAAAAACATATTACAATAAAGGAAACACGTCCTGGTATAACCAAAAGCTCCATGGTACATGGTAGATGGTTGAAAGGTAAGAAAAGTAGCAAACACATTAATTTTAAAAAAAAAGGGCTTTCCTCTCACGGCACAGTTCCTGGATCGAAATCTGGTAGTATCGCGCTCCAGTCTACCTAGTATAATGGGAACATTATGATCTTGAGTTACGGAAGGCAAAAAATGCGAGGAAGGGAACTAGTCCCCCCACCTTATAAAGCTGGACATAGAATGGTGAATTATCTAACGCTTCACTCCCCTACGACAGTAACTACTATAGGACTATCTTTACTTATCGAAAGAAATTTAAAAAAAAAAAATTCACGAAATGAGATAACAATGTAACCTAACCAAGTCAATGGTAAAATACCATTACAAAACTCTACAGTATCTGGGAATAATAATAATAATAAATTCTTTAAGCACCAAACACGGCGCATAAGGCAGTAACCAGTGCTCTCAAGGTTGTACGTTGTGACGCCACTCCTCTTAACTCTTGCACATTGTTTAATCCCAACGTTCTTCCTTCTCTTATTATTGTTCTTCTGAGTGTTTCTTTTGGTCTTCCGTTTTTCCTCTTACCCTCAAGAACCCAAGTGAGCGCCTGCAATGGTATTCTGTTGTTTTGCATTCGTAGGAATACCAACTTAATAAAATAATTGTTTACTTAGCTTTTTTCCACCCTGGTGGGTCACGCGTACTCCAATGTCCCAGCTAAATTATATTAGTCGAGCTGCTGCTCTGATTAAAACGACCACGTGTATGCCTATATTCCGGAGAGTTAAACGAAAGAATGCTCTTGGTGGAATGACTTCACGCGCCGGCTGAGCCTTCACAGCTTGATTGTTGAAGATTTGAAAACTTTGAAGTCTCGGTCGATGTAGACGACACGAGAAATCCCCTTCTAACTGCCATCATGCAAATCCTAAGTTGTACTGAGCTATATGTGCTAATGGATATCCGAATGCCTTTCATTTTTATTACCGGTACTTTTTCGTTAACTCTTTGTCTCGAAGCGTAGTAGATTTCATTGTTTCATTAAATTTTGCCTCCTTTTGGCGAGGTGCACCCCGTTCAACCTAGGCACTGGGACCGTTGGTTATATTAAGGCGGAAGTCTAAATATAAAAGACTTTGTGGTCGGATGTTGTTCTTCTTCTTCTTCTGCGTTCGGTTTGTAGTCATGCTAAATCTGCAGGCCTGTCGTCAGGACGAAGTCCACAGTCTTTTCCAGGTCGGCGCGGCAGCCCCATAGCTTCTGCTGGAGCTCATCACCTTTTGGCCAGGTCGCACGTCGCAATTTATCATGGGTTGGACAGTTCTGGAGAATGTGTTCTGGAGTCTGGATATCAGTTCCACAAGGGCATTCATTCGTGTGGGATATCTTGAGGCGATAGAGATGTCCAAGTAATCTGCAGTGTCCAGTTCTCAGGCGGAAAATTGTCGTCTGTTGGTGTCTGTTTAGGTGGTGGATTGGGTCATCTCTGCTGTATATATCCCCTTCCTCCTTCCACTGATTTTTGTACTTGTTGTGGATGATGGTTTTTGCTTCCCGATAGGGCAATGGGTGGCTGTATTGTTCCATTTTACTGCCGCTTCTTGATAGAGCATCTGCTTTCTCATTACCAGCGATTCCACAATGGGCAGGTAACCACTGAAGGGCAATGGTTGATGACCTTTGGATGATGTTAAGCTCAGATCTGATCTCATTCATCATGTTATCATTTCTGGTGTTTTGTATTGATTCAAGTAATGATCTGCAGTCAGTGAAGATTACTATCTTAGCTTGTGGCTGCTGTTCAGGTCTGGTGAGGATCTTCAGGGCTTGCAGTAGTGCCATAGCTTCTGCCCTAAAATTGGAGGAGATCTTTCCAGTTGGGAAGGCCTTTCGGATGATCTTTCCATTTAGGAATCTTATAAAAATGCCTCCTCCGCCGTTCTTTACTGCCCCCTCAGCAGATCCATCTGTGTATGCATGTGTCCACTCCTTCGGGTTGTACTTTTCTTCAATCATTTCTTGAGCCAAAGTTTTTAGTTGTTGTTGAGGGGTCAGGTGGCCTTTCTTTTTTATTTCAGGGACTTCTGTGATGATAGATATATTTCCATGGCAGTCGTCTGGCTCCTCGTAATCAATTAACATTTCAATCTCAGTAGATCGATTTGGGAGGAGGTCTTCATGGCATCGATGCAGATGTTTGGAGATGTTTAGGAAGCTGGTTCTTTTCAGCCTGTTCTTTGTCACACTATGGAGTTTGGCATGCATTGGATGACTTGGCATTCGTAGAAGCTTCTCACTGTGAGTGAATACCTTTTCCTCACGTCTGTCATCAAGAGAGCGGATGTTGGTGTATCGCTCCATTGCCTGGATTGGAGAAGTCTTCATCCCTCCAGTGATTAGCCTAAGGCCTGAATTTTGCACTTTCCCTAGACATTCTGTGTTTGTTTTAGATGCTGTGGCCCAGGCTGACATGCCATATTCAAGTACAGGTCTGACTGTGCCTGTATAGACTTTTTTAAGTATGTTGGTATTTGCCCCCCAACTTGTGCCAGCCAGTTTCTTCATAATAGAGAGCTTTCTTATTGCTCTCTGTTCTACTGCTTTTATGTGCGGCTTCCAGGTGAGTCTCTTTATCCAACTTGACTCCTAGGTATGTTGGGTTTTCCTCGATTGGAAGTTCACTTCCATTTAGCTGCAGTTTGATCGTTTCTCGGCGATTTGACAGAGAGAAGCAGGTTGCTACTGTCTTGGAGAGGTTTATCTGTACTCCCCAATCTGATGCCCATTTACCGATGGTATTTAGCGCTGCTTGCATCCTGAACTTCGCAGTAGGCAAATGTTCAGCAGCACACCAGGCAGCAAAATCATCAGCATGAAGAGCCCTGGAGATATGCCCGGACAGTTTCTCTGCAATATCATTTATATATATGATAAAATGTGTGGGGGAGATAACTCCTCCTTGTGGCACACCCTGTTGTAGAGTGACGCGATGGCTCAGTTTCCCGTCAAGTTTTACTCTTGCTGTGCGGTATCGAAGAAAGTCCCGTATCCAGTTGAACATTCTCCCTTCAATTTTGCTGTTGAGCATCTTAAGGAGGAGTCCTTCTTTCCATACCTTATCAAAAGCTTTTGTCAAGTCTTCAAAAACCGCCAGCACTTTCTTTTTCTCCTGAAAAGCATTTTCTACTTCCTGGGCTAGATATACTAGTTGGTCTTCGGTGCTGCGATTTTTCCTAAATGCTGACTGTGTGTTATCAAGCAGATGGTTTTTTCCCAGATGTTTCAGTAATCTTGAGTTCACCATTCTTTCCATTACCTTACCCAGACAGCTCAGTAGGCTAACTGGTCGGTAGCTAGACTTGCTTGTTTTCTCCTTTTGTTTCTTTCTGATGGGAACAATGATTGCTTCTCGCCATTGATCTGGAAATTTTCCAGTACTCCATGATTGATTGAAGATTAGGAGGAGCTTGTTCCTGGCTACAGGTCCAAGGTTCTTGATCATATCATTTGTGATGCCATCTTTTCCTGGAGCTTTTCTGTTCTTTAGTTTTGTTATGGCAGCACTGAGTTCTCTCATAGTAAGGGGTGACTTCATGCAGATATCTGGGTTTTGGTGCTTCAGTTTTTCTTTTACTTCCTTACGTACTTCTTGGATCCGTGCATGTGAAAGTGATGTGGTGCTTTCTTCCTTGTAGAAATCTGCCAGGATGTTTGCTGCCATCTTTCCTGTGTGGTATTTTTCATTTTCCTTGATGACAGTCTTACAGTAGCTGGTTGTTGTTTCTTCATTTAGTACTCTTGTCAGATTCCATAGCTTGCTTGAGTCCTTTTCCATGTTGAGACTGCTGGTCTTCTGGTGCCAGCTCCTTTGGATTTCAGCTTTCTTTTGTTCATTGAAGGCTTGTTTTATGCTGTTGTGCCTCTGTGTGTTCTCTAATGTGGGATTTTGCTCCATAGTTTCCCGTGCTTTATTTAATTCACTATGGAGTTTTCCCAGGTTGTCACTCCAGTATGGTTTGTAGTCTCGTCGTTTACCTCGTGGAATTGACTTCTTTGCTGCTTGGATGATTGCCTCACTGATGATGGAGATGTTTTTATTGATGTTATTTGAGTGGGCAATGTTCTGACAGAAATTGTCGGCTTGTTCTTTAAAAAATCCCCAGTTTGCTTTTTTGAAATTCCAGCTAGGAGACATATTGATTTCTCCTGCACTTCTTATCTCAGATATCTGTAATGTGACTGGTACATGGTCACTTCCCCCAAGTTGAGTATTTACTGTTCTGGTGGTGAGTCGATGTATGTCATCTGTAGCCATAGCAAGATCTGGTGTGCTCGTTGTTTTCCATACTCTGGAATAGAAGGTGGGCTTATCCTCTGGTTGGTTTATTAGAATTAGTTTATTCTCTACCATCCAATCTTCCACCTCTTCTCCTCTTGGATCTGTTGCGTTATAGCCCCAGCTGGGTGAGTGGCTATTGAAGTCACCCATAATGAGGTGTCTCGATGCTGCAAGCTTCACTTTGTGTAGCTCCAGAGTTGTGGTTGGAGGGCTGTAGCAGTTTGTGATCATTAAGTCTCCACTGGGCAGCAGTAGTTGGACTGTTATGTATTCAAGTTCATCCTCACCAGATCTGTGTGTCTCTACTGCTGGGATTGAGGTTTTAATCAGTGTGAGGATTCCTCCCTTAGTTCTTTTTGCCCTATCTTGGCGGAAGGATTGGTATCCACGTACAAAGAATCGTTGGGTATCTTTTAGGTGAGTTTCTTGGATGCAGATTATATCAATGTTATTTTCCCTGAGGAATTCTTGTAACTCCGGTTTCTTGTTCCTCACTCCTTCTGCATTCCATTGAGCCACTGTAAGATAGTGGGTTGGTTGGTCAGTTGCTCTACTTTGCCTTCCCCCGACCATTTGGTTGGCAAAGGCACCGGTTGCTTGGGTGGGCCCTTTCGAGGCTAGGGGCCCGGCTCCGCTCCTCCCCGGTTGTAGCTGATAGGAGCGACGCCATGACGTAAGTCGAGATTGTCGCATGACTCCATACCGCAAAAGCGTGTGTGTCCTAATTTTTCCCGGTGTCTGCGCCGTAGCTAACACACTCCGTCTTCGGCAGGCCGGGTTGTGTTTGTTGTTCAGGGTTGTCTCCCATAGCCTTTCCATCTCCCGGTGGTAGCTGCAAGGCAGCAGATTGGTTTGTTTACCGAGGTTTACCTTCCCCGTGGCTAGAGCTTATAGCGGCTCTTACTCGCTTGATGCACCCGTCGTAGGACATATGGGGGATTTCAGTGGGGGTATCAGTGCCACCTGTTACCCCTCCCCGTCCTGCTGGGAGGACATCGCCGTTTGGTCCGCGACTGCTTATTCGTCCAGCTATGCTGACTTTATTCGCAGCTGACACACCATATCTGGAGGTCGTTCCACTATCCGCCACCCGTGGACGCGCCTGGTTGGGGTCGGTCGCCCCTTTGCCAGATTCGGATGTTGTAAGAATCGTAGTGGAGAGCTGAAGTTTTCGTTCGTAATCCAAGTGTGTCGCAGCTGTGAGCCCGTGATGTAGGATTTCTGTAATATATTTAATGTTCATCAGCGTTTCGCTTTTGTCGTGCCCTGAAACCAAATCTTCGACTGTAGTAGGGGCATGATGTTAATTGATAGGACTCTATTTTCATGAGATGTCCAAACCGCATTAATTTCTGGCTTGGGTTATTCATGTTGCCTGGGATGCAAAGCACGCTGATCTTGCGTGCATGTCAGGGCTAGACCTGTAACAAAGACCCTGCAGTACCTCCATGCGAGGAGGGAGGTAGAATTAGTGTTGTCACTTGAAGTGGTTGGGGCATATTGCCATCATCTTTCTGTCCTTGAATGTAAGATAACCTAGAAACTGTTATCTGCTGGCAAATCCCTTGTCGGTTGCTTTTCTTCACTTTTTTTTTTAAATTGATGTGGCTTAATGTTTCTTTCTGCTGCGGTAGGCCCTAGTGGGTGTCCGCAACACAATGAGCCCATAGCATATAATGCACTGGTACTTTCATCAATCAAGGTCCTGTATTTAGCTGAGCACGTATCTGGGATCAGGAGGTCAGTGATATGCTTTTATAACACATAAGGAAGGGAAACCCGAGGCCTGTAAACAGTAAATAGATATTAGACAAACATAAAGGTATGTTTTCAGGCACTCGTAAGAAATAAAGAAGTAGAACACTAGACAACAGAAAAATAACAGACGTGAGTGGCTTACCCAGGACTCGAACCCAGGACCTTCCGTTGTCTTGTGTGGACTGACCTATACTGTATAATAGGGGAACAACAGAAGTGATTGCGTCATTAATAGGCTGGACTGCCCATGGTAAATTTCCGGTGTTATGTATTGCGGTTCGAACTAATGACCCGTCATCGAAGCATCATTTTTTTTGGTGATGCCTAGATGGCAGGGAGGATAGTGTGATTCGGTTGCATAGCTAGGCGGGGTTATCGCACGGAAGGTCCTGGGTTCGAGTTTCCCGACACATCCTTATGTTTCTTCCAATTCCTATTCCACCATCCAATCTATCTCAGAATTTACCCTCGATGAGAATTAAGCTTAATCCTTCGAGGGAAATCTGTCTTTACATTTAAAGTGAATAGCTTTATATTTACTTTACATTCAAATGAAAAAGTTAATAGTATAGATATAATATGTTTACATTAACATATACAGTGATTGAAAAGTGTTCACAATATAGATTGAATATGTTTACACAGACATTTACACTGGTTTGAAAATGAAGATATTATAATTAGAATGTACTCGTACATCATTTCTTTCATCTTTCCCTCCCTGCTCCATAAGAAACTTGGGACTACCTATGCTTTTAGTTTTCTGTAAGAAACTAGCAATAAAGCAGTCACCAGCCCTTGCAGTGTTGGTTCGTGAATTCATCATTCTATAAGATGAAGTTGCCAGCCTCAAATGACTTGGACATCCCCTAGCACTTTTCATATATTAGTATTCACATGGCAATATATACATATTAGTTCACATGTTAGTAATGAAAAATATAGAATGTAAAAAGTACAACTTACGCCAATCTTGGCTCACAGACTGTTTGCTAAGAGGAATAAAGGCACTGGAATAGGCCGCTTACATATGTTCTTAAGGGTCGTTATTTTAACACTGAATTCCCACTTTGACTCCGTGTGTTTTAGATTCCTCAGATTCCCGGTGTCCTTGTTAAAATGGTTTTCCTGGGCTCTTTAAGTCATTCAAGAGGTTCCACAAAGTTCAGTGTGAAAAATGGAATTCTGAATTCTAACTTCTGGCAGTCTGGTGTCGTCTTGGCAAGCGATCCTCACAGTGTCTTGACACTGAGACGTGTCAGGTTATATTGTCTGTCTTCCCCCGCATTTGTTTTTGTTACGATGCTAAGAAAACTCCAATCGTTTCAAACATGCGTATTTAGTGTGGTAATTTCAAAATTGTTTCCGCCTGAAATAATATGCTTGATGCAAAAGGTCACGTCTCCCATATATGGAATGAAAACATCCGATCCTCTGTCGGCAATGTTTACAAATAACTTATTATTACTTTAATATAAACTAATCGCCCACGGCGACCGTTGCCTCAACTGGCTGTGTGTGGTGTACCCGGAAACGGGGCCTCCCATTACTGAGACACAGTTAAGTCCCCGATGTCATTTATCGGTGCAGAGTTGAGAGAGATGGCTGAGCATCACAATCCCCCCTGTGTTGCAGCATGATGAGAACCCAGAATTGCACACTGAGCTTGGGGGGAATCACTTGGGCACCAGACTTAATACTGGCTCTTGACTGGATGGCCGCATGCAGGAGATTTCTACAATGGGGGGTTGGCAGGTGGTGGGTATCTGGAAGTGGCTCTGTGCAGGACGTGAGGATTCCTTGGGTGAGCCCAGAACCAGAGCACAGCATTGTGCAAGCTCTGCATAGTTGGAGAGCCCCCTGGATGACGGGGAATGCACAGTGTGCTACCCCACCTGTCCCCAACTGCTAACTTAGAACCAGAAGTGGGGTCCTCTGTATGCGTGCCAGGCCAGGATAAAATGCCTGGGAAAGAGACTGGAGCTCAGAACTCCCTAACTCAAAGTTGCAGGATGGCAGGAAAGACAGGGCTATTTTGAAGATAATGCAACCATATTTTCACCATACGAGCTCGGACGCCGCCTCGGTAAACAAGGTCCGCGCAGAGCAGTGACACCCCCAGGCTGCTTGCGAATAGTCTACTACTGGGAACATAAACATATTAGGGATGAGCCCACTCTCCCGTTGAACAGGTGCTAAAGTCATAGATACTGGGCCAGAAGGCGCACCGGAAACCACAGTATCACGCAACTCGCTTTTTTTTTTTTTTTCTATGGAGAGTACACCGTCATATAAACTAATGTCTTTGTAACAAGGTGTGCCGGAAACGAAGATGTCATGCATGTCTGTCCAAAATGTGTCGCACAGACGAGTAATCTCGTTATCTGTTGCTTGATCACACACAATCCGTCTCTTTACCATCTTGGAAAAGAAGGCACCCTGGCATTATCAGCGATTAAACAAATGCACTGAGCAGAACATTCCATCGATGTGTAGAATCTGAGAAAAAGGAATTTAGACGCTGAACATAGTCAAAGAATTTTAAAATTTGTAGACAACACTCTGCCAATTTTTACTCCCACCAAGTTCATGCTGTGTCCAGTACAGGGGACATAGACGGCGAACTCATTCAGTTGACGGATCCGTGTTTGCAATCCAGTATATCGTCCAGACATATTTGAGCCATTGTCATACGACTGACCGCGGTAGTTTGATAGCGGAATTTTGTTGTCATTCAGGAAATCCACAACAGTGTCTGCTAGATTCTTTGCTTTATGAGAAAAGATAGGAATGAACTTGATGAAACGCTCCACAGACTCACATCCTCGAATGTACTGGACAGTAAATGTCAGTTGATCAATGTGTGAGATGTCTGTAGTGGAATCCACCCTTATTGAGTAATACTTACTTACTTACTTAGTCGTTCCCCTTCTACCGTGAGGTGTAGAGGTTTGGAAGAGAGAGCGCCAGACCATTCTATCAGCTGTCTTCTTCCTGGCCTGGTTCCATTCTAGTCCTCGGTCCTTCAAAGATTGTCTAATGTTGTCCTCCCAGCGGACTCTGGGTCGTCCTGGAGGTCTGGATCCCTGGCTCTTTGTTTCCCATGCTTGTCGTGGTAGCCGATCTTCTCCCATTCTGCAGACATGGCCAAACCATCTTAGTTGGGACTGTTCTATTTGGGTCTGCAGCGGATGGGATTTTAGGCCTTGACGGATCGTCTGGTTGCGGACCATGTCTCTTCTTGTTACTTCAACCACTTTCCTCAGATACCTCATTTCTGAGGTTTGGATCTGGCTTTTGTGGGTTGTAGTCATTGCCCACGACTCGCATCCATATGTCAAGACTGGGACATAGGTGGAGCGGTATACAGCCATCTTCGTTTTCTTACCAACCTCTTTCTTGCTGAGGAATCCACGATTTATGGCCTGAAAAAGTCTCCCAGCCGCTGCTTTTCGAGTGGCCAACTCTTCTTTGATGCCTCCCTTTCGGTCTATAATAGCTCCGAGATATTTAAAGTGGTCGACCTGCTCCAGGACCTGTTCTCCCAACTTAATCTGATGTTTTCTTTCTTCTCGTGATATCACCATGGATTTTGTTTTAGAGCTGCTTATGACCATCCCTCTCTTCTCCAGCTCTTCCTTCCAGACTTGCAGGTTGGATTGGAGATGTGCCTCTGATTTAGCAATCAGGGCAACATCATCAGCAAATGCCAGCTCCGAAATATAGACCTGTCTCATCTTCCAGTACCCCACTGAATACTTTCTTGTTCTCTCCTTACATGCCTTGATGACATCGTCCATAAGGAGTATGAAGAGGTAAGGTGATAGGATATCACCTTGTCTTACACCAGTGGTGGTCCTGAACTCTTCTGACTTATGGTTTGCTGTCCTCACATAATTTCTGCAAGACTTGTAGAAGCTCTGTATAGCATGAATCAGAGGTGCTGGAATATTCTTCCTTGCCAAACAGTCCCAAAGTTTGCTCCAGGGGACCCTGTCAAACGCCTTTTCCAGATCTATGAAACAAAGATGGATCTCACTCTTATACTCAAGGGCCTTTTCACTCAGCTGTCTGAGTGTGAAGATTAGGTCTTGAGTACTTCGGTTTGCTCGGAATCCGAACTGGACCTCATCCAATTGTGGCTCAGCTAGGCGTCGGAGTCTCTGCTCTAAGATTCTAGAGTAGATTTTACCAGGGACACTGAGAAGGGATATGCCTCTATGGTTTCCACATTGTCGATTGTCACCCTTTTTGAAAATTGGTGTTATGATGGCAATCTCCCAATCCTTTGGTATGGTCTTGTTGCACCATGCTGCCTGTAGGACCTTTAAGAGTAATAGGTCGCCTGATGCTCCCATGTACTTAACCATTTCTGGTGTTATACCATCATGCCCTGCTGCTTTGCCCATCTTGATTTTCTCTAGTGCTGCCCTCAGTTCTTCCATCTTTATGTCATCTTCACCATCATTGGTTTTCTCTTCTGTGCTAGTGGTTATCATTTCTGATGCTTCATCATGCTCACCATCCAGGAGTTCTGAGAAATATTCTTTCCATCTTTCCATTACTTCCTTCGGGGCAGTAAGCAATTTGCCTTGCTTGTCCTTTATAAATTTTAGAGGGCATTGTTTTTCTTTCCTCATGTTCTTTAGGGTCTTATAGAACAATTTCTGGTTTTCTTGTGCATCTTTTTCTAGCTTTTCTCCAAATTCTTCCCAGGACTTCTGTTTTGCTGCTAGCACTTTGTTCTTTGCTTCTGTTCTGAGTGTCACATATTCTCTATATTTTTCCATTTGTACTGTTGTGTTTTTAGCTCCTAAGTATTGTTTCCATGCCATTTTCTTCTCTCTTATTTTCTCTTTGACTTCCTCTGTCCACCAAGGTGTCCTCTTTCTCTGGTTCCCAAGTCGGACTTCACCGCATGCTTCTGCAGCAGCTGTCTTTATGATATCCTTGAATTTATTCCAGAGGGTTTCCAAGTCATCAGGTCGTTCTTCTGTGTTGCTCACTGCTGTAGCAATAAGCCCCTGATATCTGGTCTTAATTTCTGGCTCTCTCAGCTTGTAGGTCCTAATGCTCATTTCTCCTGCTCGTTTACTTAGTTTCTTGCGTGATGTTGGGCAGTTCCTAGGCTGAGCAACTCTTTCAGTTGTTCGTTTGATTGTTAGGTTGAGTAATACTTTGACTCTTTTATTTCTTCCACAATAGCATAAAGAACATGTTGTCCAATTATTTCAATAAATTCCTCACAAATATTTGCCTATAGATACATTGGGTTACCCTGTGCAGCATTTCCATACAGTTTGAGATGCTCTTCCAAAAAAGGGTCAAATTCACTCCAACAGCTCTAGAATACATAACAAGTTTTCATTTTCTTGGACAATAGGCGACATGCAAAACAGTACAAACAACCTTGGAATGGTGAATAAAGTAGCCATTCGCGTTTTACACACTCGCCATTCCGCAGTTCACGTTTGAGCACATTCTTTGATAGATACCTTGTCTGAGTTCCCTCTCCTCCAGCTTCGTCGTACACTCTGCGTGAGTTTGAAAAGATGCAATCATAATTCTGACATGATGTCGACCCACTACGAATCCAGTAATCTACTGTATTAGTATCCTTAATGTTCCATAACCCGGGATCTGTGACGTGAATCGCACACTTCTTTGCCGGTGCAGATTTATGTATTTCCTCTTCTGGAATTTCCCCAGCAGCAGCAGGAACAGGTAATGGTATGTCTGGAACTGGAGATTGGATGCAGAAGAGGATGTAGATGGCGATGCTGTATTTTGAGGAGCAGTACTAGTAGCTGACATTGTATCTGGATTGAACCAAGATGTTAACTTTGAAAGTTTGCTCATTTTCTTCTTCTCATCTGCACCTCTTTTCCTCTTCTGTGCTCCACTCATACAAGTACGCTTCATTTCTGCTCAAAGGGTTTGCAACCTGGAACAAAATATAAATATTTTTTAATTTTATTTATAATATATTACACATATGTATAGTATAGTATAGTAGGGGAGATCCGCACAAGTTGGCGATGTTTAGGAATTTGTAACATTTCTACCTTAATTAAAATGAATTTTGATGCAATGTTTTGCTATAAATCTATTTTAAAACGCATATTGGGTAAGATGACGAATTCGCCAACTTATCCACGTCATGTTTGATTCGAATCCTAGGCCTTTCCAGCGAGAGATCGAGTAATTATCCACTCTGCCAAGAGATGTCTTAAGAACAATATGGTAGCATCCCAGCATGGGGCCCTAGAATCGTGGGGCCCCTGGGCACTGCCCAGTGTGCCCATGCCTTAAGACGACACTGATAAAGAATATATTTATCTTACAGAAATTATAAGCTCTTTGAAATGACAAACTAATATGAATCGCTGTTTTTCTGATGCTCGCTGTTTGAGCCTGGAGGAGAAAGTGAAATTGCCTCTACCACCTTAATTTTAACTTGCTCGTTCTTCTGGCCTAAAACCGTGCCTTTGTCCTCTTGAAAGCGAGAATTCCAGCCCCGCCCATTCCCTCTGTCGTGTGAAGATTTATTACACCAGCGGGGAAACCAATGCAAAGGTATGGGCTGTGAGAAGAAAAGAGCTGTCAGGTAGAAGACGGCTAGAAGAGGGAAGAGGAAGACTGAAGGCGAGGGAAAAGAAAGAGAGAAAAAATAAATGGATGAATTTTATTTCGTCACAATTGTTTTGCGCAAATCCGTTTGACTATATGTTTTTATTAACTCATTTTATATTGTTATGTATTAATCTAAGATAGAGATACATTTTCAAGCGCACCAGCAATAGTTTTTGCAAGGAAATTATACTATGTAATTCTCTAAGAACGTCCGTCCTGTCCCACTCATACTTTTTGTTCCAGTCTGAAAATTATATAAAAGTCGTGCGCTTCTGACCTGGGCACTAAACTGCACTGCGTTTAATATAGCGCGCATCTTTCATCTCATCAAATTGCAGATGTATTTTAAATAAATAATAGGAAACATATAGTAATGTGTCCAAAAATATACAATATATTTTATTGTTCTTACGTTTTTGCCGTTTCATTGTTTCCCTTTTACGAAGGATAAATTACATGCATTGAAAAGTAAAGCGAACAATTTTTTTATTCCCATTTGACAGTGAAGAGGACAAATTACATGCCTTGAAAAAAAAAAACCAAAATAAATATTTTTATCAAATCTTTACAAACATTCATGATAAACAAAATGAGTTCTCCAGTCTTCTAAATGTCCTACAGATGCTGAAAGGTTAAGACTTTTGCTTTAGTTCTTTCCCCGTCATTATTTTGACGATTATATTTATTAGCCTTTGTAATATTTAGGTAAAAATCAAAGTAATGTTCCAGCAAAACTGGTGTGTGTGTTCTTTCAATGTGTGTGCAATTTAGTTTTCACGGTGCAATGCGCGAATTCTCCTTATATTCCCAGAAAGCTGACAGGATATTTTCTTTGTTCGTTTTAGGAAGTTTCACTTAGAAGATTTAGGATATGGAGCACGGCTTCTTAACTTGTTTCGTGCCATAGAACCCACTGATTGTCCTGTCAGGGCTAAGGACCCATTTTTAGAAGAAAAAGTGTACATGAATGCATAATTTAAAATGTTACATTTTAAATGTTATGCTATGTACACGGACCTCCTATAATCCATTCAAGGACCCCCCAGAATGACTGTAGACCACTGTTAAGAAGCCATGATATAGAGGGATACACGGGTGATACCTGATTTTCTAATATCGATACCACAATGAATCTATCCATGATATACTTGTTTTTTTTTTTTTTTTTTTTTTTTTTGAAATGTAGTTAAAACCAAGGTTGTGGAGTCGGCCAAAAATTGTCCGACTACAACTCCCACTACAGTATTTTAATAGTCATATGGCGTACAATTCAGAGTCGTAGTCCGGACATTTTTATCGACTCCAACTCCATTAAAAATGACCGATTTCATTTAAAATGACCGACTCCACGACTCCGCACTCCGACTCCACAGCCCTAGTTAAAACGCTTTTCAACTTTAAATAAAACTTATTTTGTTTCCCCTTGCTGAAGGTGAATGTTTGTATCATAGTCCACGGAACTCTATGGAAGTGATCATCTTAAATGGCCTTTTGCTGAATATTTGATACAACGGTTACCAGTAAGTATTTGTTTCTTGCTTGCTGAAGGTGAATGTAATATCATAGTCCCTTTCACGTTTTTTTGGTGATCATTCATTTGTTCGCCTTTTTATTTGCCATGAAATCCTCAAATGCCGTTTGTTGATACAACGGTTACCAGTAAGTAGCTGACTGCGCTAGCTGACAAAAACTAGTAACTAGTAGTTCTTTTCATTCATTTTCGTTTTTGCTTGCTATGTCTTTTTTATTCATTCATTTCCCGTGTCATTCCACGACCTTTTCATTTGTTCATTCCCGATTTATTATTATTATTTTTTTTTTTTTTTCAGTTTTCCTTTCGCTCTCCGTGGATTTTTTTCACATTCTTTTCCCCTGTCATTCCACGACTTTTTCATTCATTCATTTTCCCTTTCATTCTTCTTGTCCCTTTCTTTTAATTTTCATTTTAACCCCCAACTTCATTTTCATTCATTCATTTTAATTTTCAGGGGATTATCAATCAATGGTACACCTGAGTTCAGAGTGTTAACAATTGTGAAGGTACTTCAACTACAGCTAGCTCTCTCGTTAAGATCCCCGCTGAATATAGGGAAACACGGTGTCATTAAAGTTAGAGCAGCATTTGGACTGCAGAATTTAGCGTGGACAGTGGCGTATTCGTGGCACAGAACAAAGGTAAGAAAACAGTTATGTTACGGAATTATTGTTACCAAATACTAAAGAGTTTTATTAGGGTGTTTTTTCATTGACTTGTGAAAGTCACTTAGTTATCTAATTCCATTAATTTAAACTTAAAAATTCCGTTACACAGAGTGCGGACGAGAATAAAAACAATCAACAATTATCCCAGGAAAAATAAAACATAAAAACGCAGAGCAGAAATCAAACAAACAAGAAACCAAAGAAACACAATTTTTCACTGAAATCAAGAAGAATGCCAATCATATCATGTGACAGTGTTATGAAAACGAGACTTTGAGATGTACAAAATAGAGCCAAAGTAGAGGTGACACCCCAGTGTACAATGAATTCAACTGAAGAATGAATCCCAGGGGAAAAAAAACCATTCATTACATAGATTTTTTTTAAAGACACAGAGCAAACTAAGCCTTAGGAGAACAGTGAAAATTACGCTCGGAACAAACTGAACAGATGTAAATCAGAAACTAACAAATCAAGAAAGTATTCCACGATAGGTAAGGGCGGCAATCTTAATGGGAGACAAGCAAATAAAGTGGTCAAAGCTCCAACCAGAAGGTGTCAAGTATCTTGTGAATGGGTTATATCAGGTAACTATCGGGCCACTTCAATGCCAGCTGTAATGGTCTGCTCCAATTCGCAGTATAATAGCACTCCTATTGTACAATGGGTCGGCCCTGAAGGCAGAGAAACTAGCGGCACATTTGAGTACATGTGTTTAACCATGTTTCCCACTTTGATATCGACCAGCGTCTAGTGGCAAGCGTCCATTTTGCCAACTGAGGAAATGAGATCTATTGCTTTGTTGCAAATTTTAGGTCTCCATCTTATTTTTCTGAGGTGAGTGAAAAATTAGGTAACAATAAGTCCTTTAAAGATCTACCATTTATATGCGTATATGCGTACATTGATATGTACTGACATGATATAATAAAATACAACATGGCATATAGGCCTAGGAGAATCATTAGAATTTACATAAAGTGTGGAAGACGTCACAAGTAGTTCTATGTGGGTGTTTTTGCATCGAATATTTGTATTGTTTAACAATCTTTAAGATTTCTAAAAGACATTGGTATGTAATGATAAGGTACAACATACCAAAAATGAGTATTAATAAAATTTACAAAATTTATGTGGAATGTCTTTCAAGTAGATCAATGTGGGTATGTTTTACATGGGGGTTTTATCAGAATTGTTTGCCGTAAAATACATTGACAGGTAGTGAAGTGAAATAATAAATATAGAATCAAATACAATAGTAATTTGGTATATTAAACAGAGCACAACTGAGATTAGACTTAACAAACGTGCGAAAAACATCTCCAGCAATTTAAAATGGCCCCAGCGACATTAATCCACTCACACACTTTTCATGCACATGTCCTAAACTACCAATTATCAGTACGATAACATGCATACGATAGCCTAGTTCGTTAATTTCTGCAGTCAATGGATATTACTTGTCAAATTTATGTTGGTAACATTTATCTAAATGGGCATCATGTGGTATTGCTGCCTCCACTATAAAAGCTGTTTTGTTATGTTGATTGATTATTGTTAAATCAGGTTTTACGGCACGTGATTTAAATGAAATATTACTGTTGCCGAAAAGTGATGGTTTAACTATTATCTCTTTATTTATTGTTATGTCACTATTATTACTGTTTGAGGATTTCACTTTCTCATAAATAATGTCTACAACTCTATTGTGCCTTTTTTGGTATAAGGTTTGAAATTTGGTACATCCTATTCAATAAATGTGACACTGTTTCACATGGGTGGTTACATATTTTGCACATTTTCGTGACTGTCTGTGGATAGTATAGATGTAAAAGACTTTCGCATTCCAGTATCTGTAACCTCGATCTCACAGCAAATGACAGTGTTTTATCACTTAATTTAACATTAGATAGACAGCTAGATGACATTGAGTGGTTTACACATTTCATTTCACGCACTATTCTTCCTTGTGACGATTTACTTTTTAGTTCACTTAGAATTAGATTAAGTTTATGTGCTTTAAAAGAAAAAATCGCGTTCCTATCTCAAGCAGTTCACGAATATATATTAGTAACCAGCTCGAGAGTTTTCATTGGGAATGCGGGGAAACAGTACCTTGGATCCCGGTGCTAACACGATTTGAAATGCTGGCGGGAGAGGTTTGGTCCACATTGTCCTTAGTTTAAATTTTTGTTTTCCCCCGCAGTCGCCTAAAGATCTACTAACTCATCTACTGTGATTACCGGTTGATCGGGTTCGACTTGTTGCCGAACCCCTGATCAAGAGGAAAGTTTCAACAGTCAAGCGTATAATCAGCAGTGCATAGAAGTATATAGTCCATGCACATGCATAGTAAACTTTAGAATTTGGTTCCTTTCATATTGAATAATGGGTACGAGAAGATTTACTAAAGCCAGGGGGTACGGGGCATTAAAAAAAAAAAAAAATCAAGAACTCGCAATGTACAGTTAAGCGGTTTGTAAGAGTTACCTGCGCATGATCCAAGGGCTTTCGGGCGTTCCTTTGATGTGGACCGCTTTTATTGATCACGTGGTCTTGTCGCACTCAACTGAGATCGCTAGCCGAGGTTATCCTTGGTTCCCGCAGTCTGACCGACTCATGTTCATTCACGTTCATGTGCAGAAAGTTAAA
Source organism: Oreohelix idahoensis (assembly GCA_024509875.1). Taxonomy (NCBI): domain Eukaryota; kingdom Metazoa; phylum Mollusca; class Gastropoda; order Stylommatophora; family Oreohelicidae; genus Oreohelix; species Oreohelix idahoensis. The sequence continues at coordinate 15,057 of JAMPIV010005039.1, read as the reverse complement.
AGTAAAGTCTACTTCCCGTCCCTCGGAGAGTTATTAGCATTTTATCGTACCTGGACCGAAATGAATGTAGAATCACAGATGATCCAGCTTCCGTGGCATCAAAGAGAGAAACTTCTTAATCGAGTCCAAATTTGAGTTGGTATAGAATCAGCGGTTCCCAACCTTTTTTCACTTGCGTACCCCTTTGGCAGCCCATTTCTATAAATTGTACCCCTAATATTAGCAAAATATTTGAAATTAATATAGTTGCTGTTATTCAAAATTTATAGATTATAACCAGAAATAAAGGGGCCAACCACGGAATTTTTTTAAAAATGTAATAAAAAGGTAAACAAACAGTGCATATATTTTTACATTTAAAAAATCAGAAGTTACAATAAAAATTAACACATTTAATTTATTAATAATGATAATAAAAACGTTGTTATTGTTACAAGTTGAAATCACTTTTTATAACACATGTCACGTGACCATGACAAATGTTCAGTGCGATCCTTGAGCTTGTTTTGAGGCACATAGTTTTGTGAAATCAGGTTCAAGTGATGTAAGATACAGTCTCAATTCTGGGCCTGCATTCAGTTTACTACGGTATTTATTTTTTATAAAGGTATAAGAAGAGAAAGCCCTCTCCGCCAGTTCAGTATTTGTAAATGGCAACAGGAACTTAAGCGCCTTGTCGGTCAGCTGTTCATATTCTCTGCTGATGTCTCCCCATAAGTTAATAAGGAATTTTCCTTTGAACTCAGCTCTTAAAGTAGTATCAGTCGAAAGTTCAATCAACTTCTCTTTTTCGTTGATTGATAATGTGGCTGCTTGGAAATATTCTTCTTCAAAGGGATTTACAATCCAGTAGTTCTCTTTTCCAGGTTTCGGAAAGTACTTCTCGAAATATTATTTTTTAGCCCTTTCAAGTGTTCAATTATTTTCTCGCTCATTTCCTGGGAGAGGTGCAGCTCGTTCTCAGATAGGAAATTGTGCAGAGTTTCAAATACCTCAGGCTGGCCTTTTTCAATACACGACCTTCAAAAATCTAATTTTTTAATCATAGATTCAATTTTGTCTGAAACATTGAAGATCGTCACCGAGCTATTCTGAAGTGCCAAATTTAGTTTGTTTATTTGTAGGAAAATATCCGATAAGTATGCAAGACTCTGAAGCCAATCATAGTCGTGTAACTTTGAAGTAAGTTGGAAAGGATGGTCTTCAAAAAAAAAGTTGGACTTCATGTCTAAGTTCGAACAGCCGGGTAAGGACTTTACCACGAGAGAGCCACCTTACTTGTGTATGAAGGAGCAGGGTAGAATGAAGACTCTCCATCTCTTCACACAGTGCTTTGAAAAGCCTCGAGTTTGTGGACTTTGACTTTATAAAATTAACCACTTTCACAGCTTCATCAAGAACGACTTTTAATTCACCAGGGAGGCGGTTAGATGCAAGGCTTTGCCTGTGGATGCAGCAGTGGCTCCAGGTTATATTGGGGGGTACCTTCGTGACACGAGCGCGAAGACCGGAGTAGCAACCTGACATAGACTTGGCTCCGTCAGTGCATATTCCACAACAATTAGACCAATTAATGTCCTTTTCTTTGAAATAAGAATCAATAGCATGAAATATATCCTCACCTCTTGTAAGCCCTGACAGAAGATGACAAAGCAAAAGGTTTTCTTCAACTTCATTGCTTTTCAAATACCTCACAATAACAAGCAAAACAGCGAATTAGCAATATCTGTGCTTTCGTCAACTTGAATAGCAAAGAATTTACTATTTTTAATTCTACTTATTATTGTCGCTTCAACATCGTCAGACATATCCTGCATTCTTCGAGAAATTGTATTGTTCGAAAGAGAGATAGCGTTCATTTTGTGAACATGTTCCTCTCCGAGCATGCACAGAACGGCATCTTTTATACGAGGCGAAATTAAATTCTCAGCTATAGTATGATTTTTACCACATTAAGCAATACGATAACTAATACGGTAGGAGGCTTCAACCGCATTTTTGTTATCTTTGTTAGCTGACGACAAGTACGATGTCACATTCTGTTGTTTTGATAGGCGCTGAAAAAAACTGCGTTCCTTGTTTTCATAACTGGGGTGTTTTGTTTGTAAATGCCGCAAGAGTAACGAAGGTTTCATGCTACCATTGGATAATACTTCCCGACACACTACACAGTGGGGCTTAGCACAGTCCTCGTCTCCTACAAACGAAAACCCATACTTCATGTATTCGTCACTGTATTTTCTCTTTTTAGCTCTATGTAAAACTGAAGATCGTGTCTTTTCACTATCCTGCACCAAAGTCTTAGGAGTGTCCTGAGAAGTACTTGGCGATTGATCACATTCCACATTATGTTTCAGCTTTTTTACTGAGCCGGTTTTCAACCACTGATCCATATCTGATAATACATGAATTGAACAGTCAATCACTTTAAGTTAAGTTAAAACAATGACAAAAACTACTGTATATAGAAAAAACTGTCTCACTGTCTCACGTTTGTAAAATTTGGGTCAAGAATCGACACTATTATTTCCGGGACATTAGACGTTCATAGATAGTGTGGAAGTTCAAACAAGTCATATTTTTGATGAAATATTCAACGGCACAACTATAATCCCATAGTCATCATAATGAAGACTATTGTGTAAAAATATTGAATTGTGGTCATACGAAATGCCATAGATTTTCACACACGCCAGTCCAAGCAGACAGCACGCCAGTGGCGCCCAAGAAAAGCGCGGAGATTGTCTCACACAGTTCATGTTGTATAGCATAGCGTTGAATTAATTTCACAACTTTTGACTTGTCTTTTACACTGTTGACATATGTATCTTTTTTCCGCCATTACTCAATTTTTTTCGCGTACCCCTGAACGTCCTGTCGCGTACCCCCAGGGGTACGCACCACAGGTTGGGAACCGCTGGTATAGAATAATCAGCTGGACTTATTTGAATATTCTAGTAAACAAAAAACGACTTAACCGGTTTAAAAAAAATATATGTTAACTGGCTGGACCGTAGAATTGCTTCGAGCTTGATATAACTGGACCATTTATAAATTAATATTTTTGTAATATAGGTACAATATATATATATATACAATGTACAATGTATATATATCCATACTGTCTGTTAAATCGTTTGGAGCCCCTAAATTAGGGGGAAAGGGGTAATATTTTGAAATAACAAAGAACGTTTTCCCTTGTAACGTTCAGAACGCTTCGTGTGTTTAAAGAGAGGTAACTATAAAAATAACAGTTTATTATTGTAACGTTCCGTAATATTAAAGTGGAGATAATTGTGTAACCAATGTTGCACGGAGCATTAATTAGGCATAATTGTAATTTTAATAACCGTACGTCCTAAAGAAATTTTCTCTAAGTTACAAAACGATATATGTCACAAATATATTAAACATACATGGTTGTTTACAAATTTACAATAATTATTAAGCTTTTCTCCTACTTTAACTTTTAGCAATTAAAATATTTTTAATCTGTTAAATATTACTTCACTGCGAAATCTTACGATTTGTTCTACCAGAAGATGCACGGGAAGAAGTTGTAGCTCTCCAACCCCGAACTGCAAATAATGATGGAACACTTGGAGAAAGAACGATCCAAGTTAACACTGCAGTGGGTGCCACCTAATCTGAAAGTCGATGCTGTCAAGCGGATGGCAGCGAGTTTTACCGGAGATCCAGAGGCAGAGATCTACAAGATCCGAAACGCTCCCGACAAGTGGGGCGTGATGTATCGCCCAACAAAAGAGATACCACATTATGTAGACCTCAGAATCGAAGGGGACACGCTCAAGCTGCTAGTGACCGTACCAGGACGGCGAACCGTGTGTCATCACTGTGGCGAGGACACCCATTGGGCCAACCGCTGCACAAAAAAAACTGGTCCAACGGCCAAAGTCCTTTGCAGAGGCAGCGGCATCAATAATTACAAGAACAGAAATCACCTCGTTGCTACCACCACCACTCGAGACAAGCAGACAACAGCACCCAAGCAGACAAGAGACTCACCACCAGCAGATGACGACCGAGAACCACAGACAGAAGACTCACCACCAGCAGATGAAGACCGAGAACCACAGACAGAAGACTCACCACCAGCAGGGGCCAATTTCCAAACAGTCTCCTACAAGAACAAAAGGTACAGAAGACACTCAGAACCTGACAGCCCAAACGAAGAAACAGAGACAAGAAAGAAATACCAAAGACCAGAAACCAGCCAACCACCGACCACACCAGATGCCAAGAGAACAGCACCACCATCCTCCGAGACAGAAGACACAAAAGACAGCACCACCATCCTCCGGGACACCTGACACTGACACAAAAGACAACATCAGCATCATCACTCCAACCAAGCAACCCAGCAGATGATGAGGAACAAGAAATCACACCCAAGATGTAAAGTACTTTTCACACAACTGGTATGTTAAAACCATTTTTTACAAATTATAACGCTACACATATGTATTTTAGTTTTTAAAATGGCAGACGAAATAGTAGTGTTAAGTATAAACATAAGTGGCGCCCGCGCCAAACTACAACACATCATACCACTCATACATAAACACAAACCAGATTTTATACTTTTACAAGAAACCAACATACACACAGACGAACACGCATCACAGATCACAACCCAGTTAGGACTAAGGCATTCTTGTTTTAGCTTAGCCATTCACAACACTGGTTCAGGAACAGCCATACTACAAACATCAGACAGGTGGGAAATACTTAGGAAAAACTGGAACACCGAGGGTAAAATAGCCATAGTTCACGTAGGGAATAAGAAACACACATACACGATAGTTAACATACACGCCTGTGGTGAAGTGGGATGTTATAAATATTTATAGGGGACTTAGTGTACTGACTGAGATCAGCTGTGAAGGTATATATATATCTAATAAGAGTAGTGTATTATATATCACCTTACTTGCTACCACATATCTATATATCTCAGTCAGAATTATTCTGGAATAGTGTGATGACTACGTTATGTGTCTAGGGTATGTGTATGATGAAGTGTAAGTCACAACAACAGACAGATAAACAATTTAATTTAATCCACTACTCTTAACAACACTGTGACACTCACATACATATAACACTCTATGAGAATATCTTAAAGAAGTCACTCGTAACTTTTCAAATAACAATATGTATTCATTACTGGCATGAATGAATATGTGTCCTGATTCAACTACAAGGGAACCAGGAATCACAATCAATTTAAATTACAAGTTATGTACAGAATGTATTTAATATGAATATTGTAGTGACATATATTATTACAAATGTTCTATGTGTGTCAGTTGTGTAGTAGTAAAATGAGGTAATACTGGTTTTGTTTTGTTCAAGCTCTGTTGGTATTTGTCATCATGACTTCAATAGTTTGTCTTTAGGGACTAGTATTGGAGATGTTCACAGTTCCTGATTTTAAGACAAGTAAATTCCCCTCTTAATGTTAATTTTACAAAGTCAGTTCAAGATGAGGGGACATAATGTTGAGCTCAGCTGGCCAAGTTAGCTTATCTGGCGTGATGGCGGCAGGAAAGGACTCCTCTGCTCGAATTCTCCTCTGGGCTCTGGAGACACCTCACTGATAGCTAAAAGGACCAAGGAGTATGCTGTCCGACACTGGATTCAGCAAAGCTCTGACTAGGTGCTGCTCAGTACCATCAAGACCACTGTCCCTGAAATCAAGAAGGATGTACCTTCTACTTCATAACTAACTTAAACTCTCTTGTTACACTGATCACAACACAGCACAAACATTGAGTTCAGAGCATTAGGCCAACTGTCAGCTTCATTTGAAATACTTTATTCCAGTATTACCCTTCTTAATGGTTACTACGCCTCTGCAATTCCAGCATTATTTCTTTCTATTCAATCATCCAGGTGTCAGTGTACTGTTTGGCCATTCCATGCCGTTTTACTTCTCTCCGACACCCTCTGTTCAGGCTGGAGCATTACAGGCTTTACCTCACGTTGGCCACTGAACTACACATATATATACAGGCATAAATCAACAATTCACATTCAATTTTCATTAAAAGATATTGAATGGTTCAAGCTTACCACAATTCATACGAATAAACACAGATACGTTGATTAGCAATGAATTCTGGCACAAACTGGCACAAATTCCCATCTGCTTATCTTCCAGGCTTTTATTTAGCCAAATATAAGCTGGCTTCAACGCACTGATGCTTTATCAATCTTATTTAAACAAGTGGTTTCGAACTAACGCTCCCAAGTGTGTATATCAGCGAGTCTGACCAATGAGCCCCGTTTCGACAAGTGTTTGAAAAATTGTTACCTTTCCCCGTTTCCCCTAACAACCAAGATAGTATTTATAGTCCGACCAATCGTGGTTAGGCTTTCATTTGTTGCGCTCCAATCAATTTGGAGTTTACATGGTAGGCTATTTCTGTAACGTAAATTTTTTTCAAACACGTTAAAAAAAAAAATCTTATGAGCAGAAATGATTTTATGCTGTCAGGCACCCCCAATATTTTATTTTGGGTATAATTTATTAATTCCTGGACTATTTGCGTAACGTTTTACATATTATTTGTCAGCAAGCCCTAAGGAACCCAAAAATACAAATTTAAAGGAGCTACGTGGCTGCGTTCAAAATATGCAATTTCTTCTACCTCCTGTTTCGAAGATGTGCTGTCTGGGTACTGTTATGTTTTCAACCGTAAACCCATCTAATGTTATCTTTTCTAATAAGAGTTTTTTATGATTTATAAACCTAACTCTGGGAAAGGGTAGTGTATTTTATCACTGTCCGTCTGAAAAAAAAATTAGTGCATGTAGACTTACACGCGTGATGGCAGCATTTGTGTATCGCGCGACGCGTGTTGCATGCGTTCCTGATTTTCAGCCCTCCCCTCTCTCTTTATCCTTTTGTCCATCTGTTCGTTCGTTTTGGTAACGCAGTATAATTAATGTTAGGATTAATTTAGGTCATTACGCAGTACGTCTCAATGTTTTTCTTAGAAATGCAGCACACGTTTCATTGAAGAAGGCGGGTAATAATACAGTAAGCTTTTATATCAACGTGAAAGCGTTACAATTTGCAGACGAAGCAGTAAACAAGGGGGATTTCGAGTACATTCTTTGTGACAGCACTGTTATTTTCCCATTGCTCTTCTCTTTATTAATTTTATTTGTTAGGCTTTATATTTACCTAATAATTTATATATGTGGATTAGAATATTTCACGACACCTCCCCTCTTAAAACAGACATTATATGTCAGTCCTTTATTCTATATACACATAGAGAAATTTATTATTATTTCTGGGGTTTACGGTGATTCTCATCACACGGATGGCGGCTTAAAAAATCCGCTCCCAAATTGGTTTTTCCAGATATATACTCAATGCTAAAATTATATGGAGCCAGAAGTAAAGACCATCGGAGTAACCTAGAGTTCTCATGCTTAGCCTGTGCTAGAAACGATAAAGGTTTGTGATCTGTTTGCAACTTAAATGCCTTCCCATATAGATAAATATTGAATTTCTTTATTGCCCATATTACTGCAAGACATTCTTTTTCGCTAGTTGAGTAGTTGATTTCAGCTTTATTCAACTTTCTGCTAGCATATGCCACTGGGCTTAATTCCCCATCCAATGCATCTGATTTCTGTAGTAGAGTTGCACCTAACCCAATATTACTTGCATCCGTCCTTACTATGAATTCTTGACTTAAGTCAGGTAATTTCAAAATGGGTTTACTTGTGAGCTTTTCCTTCAATTCTTGGTAAGTCATTTCACATTGTGGTGTCCATGTAATGCGATCTGGAAGTCCTTTACGTGTCAATTCAGTTAACGGTGCACATATGGAATTAAAGTTCTTGATATACTTCTGGTAGAAACCACATAATGAGACAAAGGATCTCACGTCCTTCTTGGTTTGTGGTCTCGGGGCTTTCTGTAGTTTTTTTCTAAATTCTTTGGGTCAGGGGTCATATTTCCCTGATAAACTGTGTGTCCCAAAAATTCCAATTCTTTACATCCAACGCAACATTTGGTTGGACGGGCTGTTAAATTTGCCTCCCTAAGTCGATCAAACAGCATGTTCAGAGAGTCAATGTGTTCCTCAAATGTTTCTGTTGCTATAAGGATATCATCCATAAAATTTGTTATACAGGGATTATTCAGAGGATCCAATAATTTTTCTCATCATTCTAGAGAAGACACTAGGCGCATTCTTCAATCCAAATGGCAATCTATTAAACTCATAGTGTCCTTCTGAGGTACTAAAAGCTAGGTAGGGTCTAACCTCAGGCTTTACTGGAATCTGATAGTATCCTTTACTCAGATCCACTTTTGAGAAATATTTAGCTTTATTTAGTCTGGCAAACAGCTGATTTGTATCCGGCAATGGATCCACCTGTCCTTCTGTAATAGCATTCAGTCTCCTGTAATCTATACAGAGTCTATGTTCTCCAGAGGGCTTCCTTAAGAGTACAACACCGGAACTATACGAAGACTCACTGTGCGAAATAATTCCTTCCTTCAACAGATAGTCTATCTCTTCCTTCAAAGCTTTCTCCTTAGCAAACGGAATCGAATATGGTTTCATACAGACAGGTGTGGGGTCTATCAGTTTCATATCATATTCCAATAGGTTTGTATGCCCTGGTCGGTCTGTTAACACCTCTGCCTGATTATTTAGAACCTGTTGCACTCTCTCTTTCTGAGTTTTTCGTTAAATGTGTACTGATTTTCACCTGTGCTGCTGTCTCACAGGGGTGTAATGGATATTCAAATGATGAAAGTGGTTCCTTTTTCATCTCCATGGCGATGGACAAGGTCAACAAGTGTGTCTCTTCCTGATGTTCTCTTTCCAAATATTTCTTCAGGAGATTCACATGATAGATTTTTTCTTTCCCCTTCTTATCTATCTTATAATTTGTTCTAGACACCTTCTCTAAAACTGTATATGGACCCTGCCATCCAATTTGTAACTTATTCTGACTCCCAGGCAAAAGAAGCAGTACTTTCTCTCCCACAGCCAAATTTCTGTCTTTCGCCTTCCTGTTATAATAGGCAGCATGTTTCTTCCTGGCTTGTTTCAAATTTTCATTGGCAAGTTTCCAGCCAGTTTTCAACCGAGTGGTCAGCTCATTCACATATTGGTATGAAGATGTAATGTTTTCCTCTGCCTTTTCATCAGTCCACGTTCTTAACAAAGCTACATATGGACCTTTAATTGTGTGGACCTATTTGTCCATGCACCGGTATGGTCTCTTCCACTCGAAGCTTTATAGTGATGATTTTTCCTCCCAGAATTATCATTCACAAAACGACCGCTACCAATTTTTCTTTTGGGGCTTTCTCCCCACTTAAAATTCTTGATGAGAGATTTCCTCCCTACATCCTCTTCCTCCAGTTTGTTTAAGTCCGATTGAGGGATTTTCGGCTTATCCTGGGGTAAGACATCCTTTTGCACTCTCCGCATAGTGGCCATTGTAAAACAGTTAAGTGAAGCTTGTCCGTGAAAAGGGGCTTCCCATTCCATTTGGTCCACTTTATCAAATTTATTTTTCCTTTTATTGTCAGGCCTGATTTTGCCCCATGGCGTGTCCAGGTCCTGATCCATGTTCCCACTTGTGGGTGTTCCCTCATGTGCTATGCTACACCTTTCTACAAAGTTCTCAATGTCCCATCTTGCTTTGGGCCAATAATAATTGTGAGCCACCTTTTGAATGATGGTACCTATCTTCTCATGGTCCCCATCTGGTTTCACATGTAGGCTCCTTATTAATTCTGTCCTGTATCTTTTTGGAAGAACCAGCTGTCCGTGACCATTGGATCTAGCTCCAGTCTTCCTATACATCAACTTGTTTTTCATGTAAAAATCTCCCTTGCCTGGAGTTGTATGACAAGTTGACAATTTTCTGAAACAAGGCTTGAGTGTTTTATCTCCAGCCTGTGCCTTCCTCATCTCTTCTGGAGTGGTATCTAACATAATATCCTCCTCCTGTCTTGAGGTCGACCTGACCTGAAGGGTTGCCATATACACAGGTTTCCTTCTGCAACGGTCAGTGTCATGATTGTCCATCTGACAATTCTTACACCACCTTTTTCCTTGGTTGAAAGATTTTCTTTCATTATATTTCCTTTCATCGAATTGTGGGAATTTATTTTTTTTTTCATACCGTGGCCTATCAAATTGGTGCTTACCTTTATTTTGATCCTTAGGATCAAATTTATTAAAGTTCTGTGGTGCCCTAAAGTTATCCACCTGTTTCTTTTTATTACCTGTTACCTCTGCTTGAGCTGCTTGATACCTTTCAGCAACATTTAGCAACTCACCCAGCCTCTCTGCACCTTGTTCCATGAGAAACTTTCTCAGGTCTGGAGCCATGGACTCTCTTAATTGCTCTATAAGGACCATTTCCTTAAGATCTTGGGTTTTCCCCAGAGAAGTCCATTTCTCCAAGTATGTCTCTATTCGTGCAGAGAACTGGTGATAGGTTTCACCTGACAGTAGTTTAGCATTCCTAAATTTTTTCCTGTAAAACTCTGCATTCTTTTCATACCTTAACAAAAGAGCCTGCTTTAGCATGTCATAATTTTCCTGATCACCTCTGCTCATTTTTGCAAAAACTTCATAAGCTGCCCCACGAAGTCCCTGAGATAACTTTAAGCTCCACCTTTCTCTCTCTAACCCATACGTGGTAGCTAATAGCTCATACCTATTCAGGTAGCTCTCTATATCATCGTCTTTCTCAACAAAATGATCTAAATGAAAATTCATAGCTGAGGTTGAGGCTCCTTGAGTAACCGTAGCATCAGAGGCAAAGGGACTGGCACCATTTTCAGGAGCATGGCCTTGAAACTCAAACTCCCTTAGTCGTAATTCATGTTCCCTTTGTAATCTTTTCTCCTCCTTTTCTGCTTCCCTCTCTGCAGCTAATTTCCTGTCTTCTCTTTCTGCAGTCAATCTTCTTTCTTCTGCTTCCAATTTCTTAGCCTCAGCCTCAATCTGCAACCTCTTAGTCTCAGCCTCAGCTTCAAACTGTAACTTCTTAGTCTCAGCCTCAGCTTCAAATTGTAACTTCTTAATTTCCCTGTCAGCCTCTAACTTTCTTTCGGCTTCAAACCTTCTTTCTTCGCGTTCAATAAATTTGTCACATTCCGTAGTAACATAGGCAACCATAACTTGCCCATCTAATCCTAACTCTTTTGCAGTCTGAACAGCAGCAGATCGAAACTTGGCCAGGTCCGCCATTGTCTATCATGTAAATTTCTACAATGTCTAACCAACAATTCAAATTCTAAATATATATAATGGACAACACAGGCACCGTGAGCTCAACCTTATTTTATTCCACCCAAGGATACCTTTTAATTCTTATATTCCCTGAAGTGAATTACCCCCAATATTTTTAATAGGGAAAGATTCAAAATCCCAAGAGCGAGACCCCAATATATGTGGTGAAGTGGGATGTTATAAATATTTATAGGGGACTTAGTGTACTGACTGAGATCAGCTGTGAAGGTATATATATATCTAATAAGAGTAGTGTATTATATATCACCTTACTTGCTACCACATATCTATATATCTCAGTCAGAATTATTCTGGAATAGTGTGATGACTACGTTATGTGTCTAGGGTATGTGTATGATGAAGTGTAAGTCACAACAACAGACAGATAAACAATTTAATTTAATCCACTACTCTTAACAACACTGTGACACTCACATACATATAACACTCTATGAGAATATCTTAAAGAAGTCACTCGTAACTTTTCAAATAACAATATGTATTCATTACTGGCATGAATGAATATGTGTCCTGATTCAACTACAAGGGAACCAGGAATCACAATCAATTTAAATTACAAGTTATGTACAGAATGTATTTAATATGAATATTGTAGTGACATATATTAGTACAAATGTTCTATGTGTGTCAGTTGTGTAGTAGTAAAATGAGGTAATACTGGTTTTGTTTTGTTCAAGCTCTGTTGGTATTTGTCATCATGACTTCAATAGTTTGTCTTTAGGGACTAGTATTGGAGATGTTCACAGTTCCTGATTTTAAGACAAGTAAATTCCCCTCTTAATGTTAATTTTACAAAGTCAGTTCAAGATGATGTGGTGAAGTGGGATGTTATAAATACTTATAGGGAACTTAGTGTACTGACTGAGATCAGCTGTGAAGGTATCTATATCTATTAAGAGTAGTGTATTATAGATAACCTTACTTGCTACCACATATCTATATATCTCAGTCAGAATTATTCTGGAATAGTGTGATGCTACGTTATGTGTCTAGGGTATGTGTATGGTGAAGTGTAAGTCACAACAACAGACAGATAAACAATTTAATTTAATCCACTACTCTTAACAACACTGTGACACTCACATACATATAACACTCTATGAGAATAGCTTAAAGAAGTCACTCGTAACGGTTCAAATAACAATATGTATTCATTACTAGCATGAATGAATATGTGTCCTGATTCAACTACAAGGGAACCAGGAATCACAATCAATTTAAATTACAAGTTATGTACAGAATGTATTTAATATGAATATTGTAGTGACATATATTAGTACAAATGTTCTATGTGTGTCAGTTGTGTAGTAGTAAAATGAGGTAATACTGGTTTTGTTTTGTTCAAGCTCTGTTGGTATTTGTCATCATGACTTCAATAGTTTGTCTTTAGGGACCAGTATTGGAGATGTTCACAGTTCCTGATTTTAAGACAAGTAAATTCCCCTCTGAATAGTATTTTTATAAAGTTATTTCAAGATGAGGGGACATAATGTTGAGCTCAGCTGGCCAACTCTGCTTATCTTGAGTGATGGCGGCAGGAAAGGACTCCTCTGCTCGAATTCTCCTCTGGGCTCAGGAGACACCTCACTGATAGCTAAAAAGACCAAGGAGTATGCTGTCCGACTCTGGATTCAGCAAATCTCTGACCAGATGCTGCTCAGTACCATCAAGACCACTGTCCCTGAAATCAAGAAGGATGTACCTTCTACTTCATAACTAATTTATATTCTCTTTTACACTGATCACAATACAGCACAAACATTGCGTTCAGAGCGTTAGGCCAACAGTCAGCTTCATCTGAAATACTTTATACCAGCATTACCATCCTTAATGGTCACTACGCCTCTGCACTTCCAGCATTATTTCTTTCTAGTCAATCATCCAGGTGTCAGTGTACTGTTTGGCCATTCCATGCCGTTTTACTTCTCTCCGACACCCTCTGTTCAGGCTGGAGCATTTTAGGCTTTACCTCACGTTTGCCACTGAACTACACATATATATACAGGCATAAATCAACAATTCACATTCAATTTTCATTAAAAGATATTAAATGGTTCAAGCTTACCACAATTCATACGAATAACACAGATACGTTGATTAGCAATGAATTCTGGCACAAACTGGCACAAATTTCCTTCTGCTTATCTTCCAGGCTTTTATTTAGCCAAATATATGCTGGCTTCAACGCACTGATGCTTTATCAAGCTATTTTAAACAAGTGGTCTCGAACTAACGCTCCCAAGTGTGTATATCAGCGAGACTGGCCAATGAGCCACGTTTCGACAAGTGTTTGAAAAAATGTTACCTTTCCCCGTTTCCCCTAACAACCAAGATAGTATTTATAGCCCGACCAATCGTGGTTAGGCTTTCATTTGTTGCGCTCCAATCAATTTGGAGTTTACATGGTAGGCTATTTCTGTAACGTAAATTTTTTTCAAACACGTTAAAAAAAAATCTTATGAGCAGAAATGATTTTATGCTGTCAGGCACCCCCAATATTTTATTTTGGGTATAATTTATTAATTCCTGGACTATTTGCGTAACGTTTTACATATTATTTGTCAGCAAGCCCTAAGGAACCCAAAAATACTAATTTAAAGGAGCTACGTGGCTGCGTTCAAAATATGCAATTTCTTCTACCTCCTGTTTGGAAGATGTGCTGTCTGGGTACTGTTATGTGTTCAAACGTAAACCCATCTATTGTTATCTTTTCTAATAAGAGTCTGTTATGATTTATAAACCTAACTCTGGGAAAGGGTAGTGTATTTTATCACTGTCCGTCTGAAAAAGTTAGTGCTTGTAGACTTACACGCGTGATGCCAGCATTTGTATATCGCGCGTCGCGTGTTGCATGCGTTCCTGATTTTCAGCCCTCCCCTCTCGCCATCCTTTTGTCCATCTGTTCGTTCGTTTTGGTAACGTAATATAATTAATGTTAGGATTAATTTAGGTCATTACGCAGTCTCTCAATGTTTTTCTTAGAAATGCAGCACACGTTTCATTGAAGAAGGCGGGTAATAATACAGTAAGCTTTTATATCAACGTGAAAGCGTTACAATTTGCAGACGAAGCAGAAAACAAAGGGGGATTTCGAGTACATTCTTTGTGACAGCACTGTCATTTTCCCATTGCTCTTCTCTTTATTAATTTTATTTGTTAGGCTTTATATTTACCTAATAATTTATATATGTGGATTAGAATATTTCATGACACCTCCCCTCTTAAAACAGACATTATATGTCAGTCCTTTATTCTATATACACATATAGAAATTTATTATTATTTCTGGGTATATGGAGCCAGAAGCAAAGACCATCGGAGTAACCTAGAGTTCTCATGCTTAGCCTGTGCTAAAAACGATAAAGGTTTGTGGTCAGTTTGCAACTTAAATGCCTTCCCATATAGATAAATATTGAATTTCTTTATTGCCCATATTACTGCAAGACATTCTTTTTCGCTAGTTGAGTAGTTGATTTCAGCTTTATTCAACTTTCTGCTAGCATATGCCACTGGGCTTAATTCCCCATCCAATGCATCTGATTTCTGTAGTAAAGTTGCACCTAACCCAATATTACTTGCATCCGTCCTTACTATGAATTCTTGACTTAAGTCAGGTAATTTCAAAATGGGTTTACTTGTGAGCTTTTCCTTCAATTCTTGGTAAGTCATTTCACATTGTGGAGTCCATGTAATGCGATCTGGAAGTCCTTTACGTGTCAATTCAGTT
>JAMPIV010005038.1:0-13172 GCA_024509875.1 Oreohelix idahoensis | reverse complement strand
GGTTCAACTTAGATGGGTGCTACCATCTGTTAAATCTTTAGATGTCTTATCATCTGTAAACCTAAGATTGGCTACATCTGTAAAACTTAGATGGCTACGTCTGAAAGCACAGAAAGTTACAGGGCATGGAGGAATAAGGGCGAAAATAAATTATGTTATTTTGAAAGGAAACAGATAGGCAGATCAACAGAATAGACATGAGGGACAATGAGACGATTGATAATAATCGGATTAGTCATTACTTTTTCCATGTCGTGTTTCTTTCGAGATACTCTAAGTTTTACACAGGATTATCATCACACCATCATTATTGGATCTTTCTGCTCACTCATATCGTTTTTACTGCAACTGGGTTTATGTACTTTACTACTGTAGGATGGGCCAGTAATTTACTCTATATGCGGGCACCGATGGTCCTAGTATGGCTGATTTCTAGGATGGACATGTACGGGAGATGGTAGGGGGAGGGGGACAACTGTGTCGTCGACAGTGGGCAGGGGGGGGGGCTGCAGATGGCAGCGATGGCGGGAAAATGGTAGTAAGTAGGAGAGTCCTCTTTTCTCATTTTTATAGTCTCCTTTATGGAGTTTTACTCGTAGTGCCTCATTTGCTATCGGCCCCACATTGGACCCCTACGAGGGTGCTGGTATCCGCAGTTTGTTGGTGCCTGTTGTGTGGATGACTGGTAGGTAGGGGCGTGGAGGGGGATAGTAGACAGCAGGGACATTCACCAGTTATGCGCCGCAAGTCAGACCCGTCCGATGAGCTGACGTGGGGCGGGGCCGGTGCTTGGATCGCTATCCCTGGTCTGTGTTGACCGTGTTGGCTGGCACCATTAACATGCTGTCGGTAGAGGGAGGCGGCTGTTACTTGGGGGAGAGGCGCCGCGACAGTGTGGCTAGCGGGTTTCATGGGCCAGAAATTTGGGGTACGTACACGGTAGGGGGGTGTGGGAGGGGTGTGTGAGAAGACCACCCGTATGAAGTATATGGGGTGGGGGGGGGGTGGGTGGGGGCGGTGGGGGGGGCTCAGGTTTGTGTTCTACTCTCCTCGGAACCACTGTGTGATTGGATAGGATGTAAAAGGTATGGATGGCATATTATAAACGGATTCAAATTCACGCGGTACCACGTTTAATGACATTTCTAGTTTTTTGCTTGACCATAATTGTGGTCACACGATACGTGATGAGGTGCATGCAACTAAGGTTCATGCACAGGGGGAGATGGGCGGTGTTGGAGTGCGGGAGGGAAAATGAGGTAAATGGTCGCGTTCGGGGGAGTTGGTGTGGTAGAGGGACATGTTAGGGGACTAGTGGTTGGGAGGGAAGAACTAAAAAAAGTCGTGTCGGGGGGGGCGGTTAGGGCAGAGTCCTTGATGGCAGGGGGTGGGGGGGGGCCGACATTTAGGCGCGGGGAGAGTGTCGTGGGGAAAAGAACGTCTAGGAAGTTAGAAGTGCGAGGAGAGATGGGTGCGCATGGGTGCGCGATGGGATGGAAAATATTGGAGGTATCGATGTGGGACATCGCTAGGCACACAACCATGGGGGAGTGTTGCGCTGTGGGTGGTCAGGGTGACCGAATGATGAGAATGGGGGGGGCCGGAATCGATCCTCGCGGTGGGGGTTGGCTCGGGACGGTGGTGGGCGCTGGGGAATGATAGTCGGTTAGGGGAGATGGGGGGGGGGGGGTTGGGGGGGCGGGGGGGACGGTTTATGTTAGTTTGTATGGCGGGGAGTCTGTGGGGGAAAGGCGGAATGGTAGCCACCCCCGGGGGTAGGTGGGATGGTTGGAGAAGTTGCGGGGGGAGGGGAGGGTGGCAGGGGAGATTGATGTGTAAGGGAAATCGGCCGTGTACTGTCCCAGGCTCTTAGGGGGGGAGGCGCACGTCGGTGGGCTAGTAGGTCAGAGGGAGCTTGTTAGGCAGGGGTGAGGGAATGGTGGCGGAGGGAATGGGTAGGGAGGATGCGTGGTGGGGGGCGAGTCGGGAATGGTAGTAGGGGCATGGGGTGGCAGCGGGAAATGGTACTACGTACGAGCATTTGGGGGGTCTTGGGTGGCCGCCGGACAGGGACACTGGGTATAAGGCGGAATGCGTGCGGATGACCGACGGACAATTCCTTCTGTCTATATCAGCTGGCGTGCCTTACTAGACTAATTATTTTATTTTTTTTTTTTTTTTTTTTTTTTTTTTTTTTTTTTTCCAATTTTCTTTTTTTTTTTTTTTTTTTTTTTTTTTCTCATTGTCGTACACTTTATGAATAAGGCATTCATGACGGCGGTCAATGAATGTCCTTTGTCGGCCTCTCCTTCATACGGTAAAAGCCTGACAATAATCTTTTCACCATAGCCAATCTCATCGATTGCTGTCACGTTTTTTTGGTCAACAAACTTCAATTGCACTGTTCACGTTTTTTTTTGGCATCAAATTTCTCAATCTGTTGGCTGTTCGTTTTTTTTTATTTTTGGCACTAACCTCATGTTGAGATGCTTATTCAGCCCCAGCTCGACTTTGAGGATGGATATAGGATCTCTTTATTATTTCTTACTCAGTGTAATTAAGACTATTTTTAAAAAAAGTTTTAGGAAGGGGGTGAGAAGAAGAGGGCAGGGGGGGGGGAGAGGGAGAGGAGGGGGGGGGGCGACGGACGTGTTAATTTTGTGAGTAGCGGAGGGGGGGGGGGTGCTGAGTTAGGGGGGGGAATTAGGGGGAGGGGGGAGGAAAGAGGTTTGTAGGGAGGGGGAGGGGGAGGGGAGGGTAGGGAGAGGAGCTTGAGGGATCGGAGGGGTGGAGGGGGGTTTAGGGGAGGGCTTGAGGAGGGGGGCGGCCTTTCGGGCTCGGGGGGAGTAAGGCGGAGCAAAGTGTATTTTCTGGACCCCTCAGACTTTCGCCAACATTTATATTTACGCGGACCATTCTGAGTAGAACTAGGGGGCACAAACAACAGGAGCATTAATGAGGCGAGAGACAGTAGGGGGCGAGAGTTTAGAGGAGACAGGGGCGGGGAGGCGGGGAGTGCTAGACAGATAAGGGAGAGGAGGAGAGGGGAGTAGGACTTGCCGCTTATTGAATTTCGCGAGAGCGCATGGCAAAGGAGATGCTAGGAGGGAGGGGGAGTGATCCACGGGAGAGGGGGAGCTGGGCGCGGCACGGGTGGAGGGGTGGTAATCCACCTTGGGGGGGGGTGGGGCAGTGGGGGTGGTGGGGGGTGTATTAAACCACGCAACATGAGGCCCCCCCCCACCCGACCCGGGGGAAGAAGTAGAGGTGCGTTCCCTAGGTAGTGTGGAAATGTGCTGTAGAGTTAGTGGGCGCGTATGTCCCGACAAGAATTGTCAATGATATGATCACAGTTATAGAGCTGCCTCAACACATGACTCCATGGAAGTATGCTTAACATGTACCGCATCATACAGTTTACCATGGGAGTACATATGATAGACAAAGATAATGGAGGGGGACAGGAAGTGACATCCAAACGGGGGCACAACGGGCATTGTGGATGTAAGTTAGACGCTTTCATGACGCCAACTGACGAAATATATGGGATTCAAGAGAACACCCCCCCCCCCCCCCCCCCTACCCCCGCCCCCCCCCCACCCCTCCCCCGGTGGATAGAGTCACGGTGGGGTCGCATACCCTTAGTCAGTCCTAAAAGATGTAAGGTTCCTATTTGTATGCTCCCCCAGGGACATTGAGATGCCAATACCCAAACCAACCTGCAACACAACAGAGCACCCAGATCGTTTTATTAAATGGACGCCCCCCCACAGATCGGAATACCCCCCCAACCCACCCCTTTGGTACCCGACAAGCCGCCACCTATTAGAGGTCAAAACCAGCATGACAAGCGTAGACGTAAGCTGTGCACTAGCTGGAACAATGTACGTGAAGGACGAAGGGTCACTGATGTGTAACACGGGCATGACTTTACAAACAGGGGGAAGTTTTGCCAGTGGAAATGGAGACCCCATGGTACCTATGAACTCCCGTGGACGAAGACGTGTGTTTACCCAATGTCAGACGGATCACCCCCCGCACTGTACAAACAACAGTCAGAAAGTACCAAGTGGTCAGTGAAAAACCGCTCTGACACGGAAGGCACCATGTAGCCCCATTTCTGAGCGGAATTAGTGTTGATGATGTGAAGGGAAAATGTGGACAAAAGGGGTGTCGGATGTGGATGAAAGTGATGAGGGGAGGTAGCGGAACATGGGTAGTCTGATGGAACATAGTTGTGTGGGGAGAGATCGGTCACCTTGTGGAAAAGCTGAATGTGGGGGGGGCGGGCAGATAAGTGACCAGTTGGAAACAGGGTTATTGGATGACAAGGTACATCCATATATGGGGTACTATGACATTAAACACAGATAACTCCCCGTAGAGCTGTCCCCTGGCTTGTTGTGCCAAGGCAACCAAGTAGAAACTGATTGACATACCAGGCAACTATGTGCGACGTGCCGAAGGGGGCCCCCGTATGCGTGTCGACCTCTGGGGCTGGGGCACCTGGGTGGTAGGAGATAACCCCCGCGCTTTTGACCCACGACAAGGGCGAAGATGTGAAGATTAGGTTTAACCTTCCGCAGACCAAACATAAACCGCGGTCTATTCTGTGGAGGTCCCCAGGGCGTAAGTGGGCCGAGATCCGTCGTCGCATAATTGGGGGCTGCAGTAGTGCCGAGAAGCCTTTACGGCTGCACTATGGAAGGAGAATTCGAGGTGTGTGGGAGATTGGGAAAAGTACGGGTGTGAAGTCGTGTTATGACCATAAACAGTTAAAAGTGTGGACGTAGATGGTAGGGATGAAAAGTAAAACGGAGGAGTTTTGTGGAAACTGTAGGGTTGATATGGGGGGGGTGGGAGCCTGAGGAGTTGGATGATAAGAGGGTTGGCTGCGGGGGTAAGAGTGTACAGCAGGGCGACCAAAAAAAATACACGGGAGGGACCTTAGGTTAAGCTGGATTGGGAGACACGAATGAAAAGCTGTGACGGATATCTCAACGGGCACGCTCCGTGCCAATCTAAATAATCTTATCGCATTCGGTATGGATGTAACTAACTGGTGATGCGCGAGTTTAGAACGAGGTTCAATCGGAAAAAGTGGTAGGCGGGGCATACTCTTACATAATGAATAAGTACATCCCCGGCCATATTTCACGCTTACATTTCATCTGAGATACATTCTTGGTTAACGCACCGGTTATGTAATCGTCACGCCGCCCCCGATATTTTATCCGATAACGCAAAGAATCGCCCCCTGGCCATCCTCACAGCCGCGAACGGTCCGCCGCCCTATGCCCACGCCCGGGCCCCGGCCCAGACTCGGGGCGGGGCCAAATCATTCGCAAACTTTTTTGCGTAAGTGGCCCGCGAGAATCTCACAAACCAATAATAGGTTGGGGTGTGGTTATTGCGGGGGGGGGGGCCGGGGCCGGAGATTAAAAATTAGGGTGGGGTTTTTCACCACACACGTGCCGCGACCCCCCCCGTGCCCCTGCAGTCGCAGACGATACGAGCGTTAGTGGGGCTTTTCATTCCTACGGGCGCGTGGAGTACTCTTAGGGGGGGGCGGTGGGTATTTATTTTTTAGGGTATACGGGGCGCCTGTACGTGAGAACGATCCGAGTACGGCCCCCCAAGTGCATACCCGCTCCTGCGCGTTTTGGTGATTTTTAGGGTGTGTTAGAGATACCCCCCGACACCGCCCCATCCCAACAAGTGATTTGGGTGTGTTGGGGTTTGTTCTGTGGGTTGAAGTTGGTGGTGGGGGGTGGGTCGGGGGGGGTGGGGGGGGGGTGGGGGGAGGGGGGGGGTGTGGGGGGTGTTGGGGGGGGGGTGGGTGGGGGGGGGGGAGGGGGGGTGGGGGGGTCTTTGGGGGGGCACATTGGGGGGGGGGGGCTTGAACGTGCCATCACAATGGGGGGGACACATTGGGGCCTTGTCAGGGGGGGGGGGATGACAGCTCCCTTGACCATGATATGGAGGACACGGCATGTGGAGAGGACGACTAGTAAACGTGTGTATGTAGATAGGCATGTGAAGGACGTCGAGTAACAAGTGTTTTTTGATGGGCAATAGTGTACAGTCCGGGTAGGCCGATTTTACCATCCGCCGTTCAAGCGATCGGTTATCAAAGAGCCCGCTAGACAGCCCCCCTTGTAACGATGTATATGTGAGGGCAGTGATCCTGAGGACTACCCCAGTCGCGCTCTGTTGCCACGTGACAGGAGTCCCGGTCCCACGGCGGCCCCTCACGTACTACGGTGCGAGGTTCTGAGGCGCTGAGACAGGCAGGGACTTGTGGGGTGGTTTTGTATGGGACTGAAGCCCCCATTGTTGGGGGGTAGAGTTTTAGGGATGGATCCAGCATGGTATAGTCCATACCCCCCAGTCCGCACGTTCTCGCACTGGGATACCCTTAGCCCCATCGACGGCACCCATTAGTCATGAAGATTTGCTCTGGTCCCGATAGTGGGAACATTCGCCGTCTGTTATCCCCCCCCCCCAAATATTACACCCCCCCACCAAAACATACCACACCATAACAACACACCAAAAAAACACACACAACCCCCCCCACAGTGACCCCCCCCCCCCCCCCCCCATATTATGGACACCCCCACCCACCAACCCCCCACCCCCCCACTAGTGAAAGTCACAAAGACACCCCCCACCCCCCCCCACAACTCACCCCCACCCCCACATACCCCCCCACCCATTTGCATTAAGTTGACCCAACCCATGTGTTTTTAATTACTTCCAACCCACCCCCACACCCAAAACCCCCCCCACAACAAAAAAAAAAAAAAAAAACCATTTTTAACCCCCACACCCCCAACCCCCCACCCCCTTGTGTTCACCATTACAACATCAACCATACCCCACCACACCCCCCACCTACCATACACCCCCCCACACACAAACGCAACTGTTGTGTAATATTATACATTGTTTAGATGTGCACACAAACACAACTTGCATGTGTCATATTATACATCATTTAGATGTACATACAACCACAAACTGTTTATGTCCATATTATACATCATTTAGATGTACACACAAACACTGCTAAATGTGTCATATTATACATCATTTAGATGTTTCACACACAAACATATATTATACATCATTTAGATGTACACACAAAACATAACTGTTTGTGTCATATTATACATCATATATATGTACACAAACAACAAAACTGTTTTGTGTCATATAATACATCATTTAGATGTACACACAAATATAAATGTTTGTGTCATATAATACATTGTTTAGATGTAAACACAAAAGCATTTAATGATTTTATATCACTGTTAATATTTACACTCTTTTGGCCAGAGTGCCATCATTTACCGTGCCGGGGTACTGCTTGCTCGGAGCAAGCGGGGGGGGACATGTGCACCGTCATGGCTGGCAGACGCTGGAGCTGGGTTGGCCATGTCTTCAGGGGAGACCCCGGTGCCATCGTGGGGGCAGCTGTGCTTTGGACCCCTGGGGGAGGGCGAGGGAGAGGCCAACTCGGGACAGCTTGGCGGAAGGCTGTGAAGGCTGGGACGCGGCGGGGGGGCGGGGGGGTGACCGGGGTTGGGGGCACTGTGCGAGGGATGGCCACCGACCGAGCGAAGTGGAATCAGTTTGTTGTTGCCCTGCTGGGACGCCACGAGGCGTGATGGCCGCTGACTGCTTTGGCGGTCGGCGGCTGAGGATCGAAGAAAAGAAAAAAAAAAATATTTACACACACAATGTAAGGGGGTTAAACTATTGCAAATAAGCATGTATATATTACATTTGTATTAGCACATTTATGTGCATGTTTCATATACACACACATATAATCAAGTATAGGTCAATCCAACTATACGCCTATACCTAGACTTTAGGACCTAAAAAAGATTCCAAAATGAATGACCCAATTATAAGTCAAATGAGTTTTTCGTCGATTTTGAATTCATGCACCGCACTGGAGTTTCCGTGGCTTTCTGAAAATTGTATCACTTTCAGCACCCTTTCCTGTTTAAAACGGCTGAAATTACCTGCCCAGAAAGTCTGAATACTGTTGTCGGTCATTGCTAAGTAGCAGCAACGAGATCTCTGTAAATTTAGCTAGACCTAAGTTATAAATAAGATTTCTAGATTTCTGGTACATCTAAAACTTGCTGTTGTAGAGAATCAATCGATATTATAATTTTTCTTATTTTTTTAAAGCCATGGCTTTCTATGCAGTCAAATATTTTCGTTGGGATCTGAGAAGTGATTTGTTATTTGATCAGGATGCTAACGGTGTGGTCGAATCAGATGTAGATATTGAATAAAGGCACTATTTAGACTCTGACAGTGACACTGATGAAAGTGATTCTAGTGAAAGAAGTAATGGTATTGCTTTGCTGATAGATTAAACGAAGGAGGCTGGTCAACAAATGGGAGCATTCTCCAGCTGAAATTTGTGACTTGTAGGAATTTAACATGTATTTCGTAAGACATTTTGATAAAAATCATTTAATGTAGTATCAAGTTTATATCTGAAGGATACCAATATGGGATGGGAAGGGCTGGAAGAAACACTGACCGGTTTCATGAACCTTTTTTTTTTGACTTGACATTAAGTCGAAGGTTATTTTTTTTTAGGTCCAAAGTTGGAATAAATTTCTCAACTTATACTCTAGTATATATGGTGTATATTTAATTATACAGGTTGTCCTCAACCTACGATGTATGCGACATATAAACCAATCGTGCTTACAAAAGCCATCCGATAAACAATATTATATTAATGACTTGTAATGTGTTTTCTGATGGCATGTGACAGGAGGACTTGTAATGTGTTTTCTGATGGCATGTGACAGGAGGACTTGTAACGTGTTTTCTGATGGCATGTGACAGAAGGACTTGTAACGTGTTTTCTGATGGCATGTGATAGAAGGACTTGTAACGTGTTTTCTGATGGCATGTGACAGGAGGACTTGTAATGTGTTTTCTGATGGCATGTGACAGGAGGACTTGTAACGTGTTTTCTGATGGCATGTGACAGGAGGACTTGTAACGTGTTTTCTGATGGCCTGTGACAAGAGGACTTGTAACGTGTTTTCTGATGGCCTGTGACAAGAGGACTTGTAATGTGTTTTCTGATGGCATGTGACAGGAGGACTTGTAACGTGTTTTCTGATGGCATGTGACAGGAGGACTTGTAAAGTGTTTTCTGATGGCATGTGACAGGAGGAATTGTAAAGTTGTTTCTGATGGCATGTGACAGAAGGACTTGTAACGTGTTTTCTGATGGCATGTGACAGGAGGACTTGTAACATGTTTTCTGATGGCCTGTGACAGGAGGACTTGTAAAGTGTTTTCTGATTGCCTGTGACAGGAGGACTTGTAATGTGTTTTCTGATGGCCTGTGACAGGAGGACTTGTAACGTGTTTTCTGATGGCCTGTGCTCCTTCGGGAGCTAAAGTTTATTGATTGATAAAAGGAATATAGAGATGGCTCACACTAGGACAACTATCCCCAAATAAGAAAGAGAAGAAAAGAAGATTTTCTCTGGCAGCTAGGTAGGACATTTAGCAGAATGCATGATTACATGTACACACATACTCACACATAAATGCACATATTCTATAAACTTGCACATGTACGCATTTAGTTTTGCACAAATATATGGAGAGTCGGATCTAGGATTCCTGCATGTTCTCTAGTGAAAGTCACAAGAAACCCAGTATCTGATGTTAGGTACTATTTCTACCATCTTAGCATTAAGTTGAGTTATTCCATGTGTTTTTAATTACTTCCTACCATGTTTGCTAATCTGTTTGCAAAAATATTTGTTTATATGTATACTTTTTTAAAATTCAGATTTACCTGCTTGTGTCATATTAAACATCATTTATATGTACACACAATCACAACTGTTTGTGTTATATTATACACCATTTAGATGTACACACAAACACAAATGTTTGTGTTATATTATACACCATTTAGATGTACACACAAACACAACTGTTTGTGTCATATTATACACCATTTAGGATGTACACACAAACACAAATGTTTTGTGTCATATTATACACCATTAGGGAGCCACGCTAGCGTAGTGGTTACAACACCGCTCTGGCGACCGGGTGATACAGGATCAAACCCGGGCGACGGCATTTGAGGATTTTTCGTCGACCGGGATTTGGACTGGATTAACTCGAGACCTGGCGAGGACATCTGAAACTGTTTGTGTCATATTATACACTGTTTAGATGTACACACAAACACAACTGTTTGTGTCATATTATACACCATTTAGGTGTACACACAAACACAACTGTCTGTGTCATATTATACACCATTTAGATGTATACACAAACACAACTGTTTGTGTCATATTATACACCATTTAGATGTACACACAAACGCAACTGTTTGTGTAATATTATACATTGTTTAGATGTGCACACAAACACAACTGCATGTGTCATATTATACATCATTTAGATGTACATACAACCACAAACTGTTTATGTCATATTATACATCATTTAGATGTACACACAAACACTGCTAAATGTGTCATATTATACATCATTTAGATGTTCACACAAACATATATTATACATCATTTAGATGTACACACAAACATAACTGTTTGTGTCATATTATACATCATATAGATGTACACAAAAACAAAACTGTTTGTGTCATATAATACATCATTTAGATGTACACACAAATATAACTGTTTGTGTCATATAATACATTGTTTAGATGTAAACACAAAAGCATTTAATGATTTTATACACTGTTAATATTTACACTCTTTTGGCCGAGTGCCATCACCGGCCGGGGTCTGCTTGCTCGGAGCAAGCGGGGGGACATGTGCACCGTCATGGCTGGCAGACGCTGGAGCTGGGTTGGCCATGTCTTCAGGGGAGACCCCGGTGCCATCGTGGGGGCAGCTGTGCTTTGGACCCCTGGGGGAGGGCGAGGGAGAGGCCAACTCGGGACAGCTTGGCGGAAGGCTGTGAAGGCTGGGATGCGGAGGGGGGGAGGGGGTGAACCGGGGTTGGGGCACTGTGCGAGGGATGGCCACCGACCGAGCGAAGTGGAATCAGTTTGTTGTTGCCCTGCTGGACGCCACTAGGCGTGATGGCCGCTGACTGCTTTGGCGGTCGGCGGCTGAGGATCGAAGAAAAGAAAAAAAATATTTACACACACAATGTAAGGGGGTTAAACTATTGCAAATAAGCATGTATATATACATTTGTATTAGCACATTTATGTGCATGTTTCATATACACACACATATAATCAAGTATAGGTCAATCCAACTATAAGTCTATACCTAGACTTTAGGACCTAAAAAAGATTCCAAAATGAATGACCCAATTATAAGTCAAATGAGTTTTTCGTCGATTTTGAATTCATGCACCGCACTGGAGTTTCCGTGGCTTTCTGAAAATTGTATCACTTTCAGCACCCTTTCCTGTTTAAAACGGCTGAAATTACCTGCCCAGAAAGTCTGAATACTGTTGTCGGTCATTGCTAAGTAGCAGCAACGAGATCTCTGTATTTAGCTAGACCTAAGTTATAAATAGATTTCTAGATTTCTGGTACATCTAAAACTTGCTGTTTGTAGAGAATCAATCGATATTATAATTTTTTCTTATTTTTTAAAGCCATGGCTTTCTATGCAGTCAAATATTTTCTTTGGGATCTGAGAAGTGATTTGTTATTTGATCAGGATGCTAACGGTGTGGTCGAATCAGATGTAGATATTGAATAAAGGCACTATTTAGACTCTGACAGTGACACTGATGAAAGTGATTCTAGTGAAAGAAGTAATGGTATTGCTTTGCTGATAGATTAAACGAAGGAGGCTGGTCAACAAAGCATTCTCCAGCTGAAATTTGTGACTTGTAGGAATTTAACATGTATTTCGTAAGACATTTTGATAAAAATCATTTAATGTAGTATCAAGTTTATATCTGAAGGATACCAATATGGGATGGGAAGGGCTGGAAGAAACACTGACCGGTTTCATGAACCTTTTTTTTTTGACTTGACATTAAGTCGAAGGTTATTTTTTTTTTAGGTCCAAAGTTGGAATAAATTTCTCAACTTATACTCTAGTATATATGGTGTATATTTAATTATACAGGTTGTCCTCAACCTACGATGTATGCGACATATAAACCAATCGTGCTTACAAAAGCCATCCGATAAACAATATTATATTAATGACTTGTAATGTGTTTTCTGATGGCATGTGACAGGAGGACTTGTAATGTGTTTTCTGATGGCATGTGACAGGAGGACTTGTAACGTGTTTTCTGATGGCATGTGACAGAAGGACTTGTAACGTGTTTTCTGATGGCATGTGATAGAAGGACTTGTAACGTGTTTTCTGATGGCATGTGACAGGAGGACTTGTAATGTGTTTTCTGATGGCATGTGACAGGAGGACTTGTAACATGTTTTCTGATGGCATGTGACAGGAGGACTTGTAACGTGTTTTCTGATGGCCTGTGACAAGAGGACTTGTAACGTGTTTTCTGATGGCCTGTGACAAGAGGACTTGTAATGTGTTTTCTGATGGCATGTGACAGGACTGACAGGACTTGTAACGTGTTTTCTGATGGCATGTGACAGGAGGACTTGTAAAGTGTTTTCTGATGGCATGATGGCATGTTGACAGGAGGACTTGTAACATGTTTTTCTGATGGCCTGTGACAGGAGGACTTGTAAAGTGGTTTTTCTGATTGCCTGTGACAGGAGGACTTGTAATGTGTTTTCTGATGGCCTGTGACAGGAGGACTTGTAACGGTGTTTTCTGATGGCCTGTGCTCCTTCGGGGAGCTAAAGTTTTATTGATTGATAAAAGGAATATAGAGATGGCTCACACTAGGACAACTATCCCCAAATAAGAAAAGAGAAGAAAAGAAGATTTTCTCTGGCAGCTAGGTAGGACATTTAGCAGAATGCATGATTACATGTACACACATACTCACACATAAATGCACATATTCTATAAACTTGCACATGTACGCATTTAGTTTTTGCACAAATATATGGAGAGTCGATCTAGGATTCCTGCATGTTCTCTAGTGAAAGTCACAAGAAACCCCTGTATCTGATGTTAGGTACTTTTTTACCATCTTAGGCATTTAGGTTGAGTTTATTCCAT
>JAMPIV010005037.1:185000-249686 GCA_024509875.1 Oreohelix idahoensis | reverse complement strand
AGTGGGGCTCAGGATTTGCTGCTTTATACCCTTCCCCTTGCCTCCCCCCCCCCTCTTTTTTCCCCTTCTTCCCCTCCTTTTTCATTCCTCCCTGTCTTGCTCCGCTTTCATTTCACAGTTTCACACCATTCAGTTCATTCTCCTCCCAAGTTCCCTTTCTCCATTCCCATTCATTCAAGACAGCCCCGCCCCTCCCCCCCTTCCACCATCCCAGCCCATCAGCACCTCAGTTCCTCCCCTCCCCCCGGCTTTTCCATCCAGTTTTTTTTCAGCCCATTCACCCACCAGTTTTCATTCAGCCCCTCCCTCTTCCTCGCCATTTTCTTTCTATCCTTTTAGTCCAGCTGTGTCTTGTCGTATATTATTTACGGAAACTTAGGTATATAATGGAATGACAGTGAATAAAATGGAATATTAAATATAGGTTCAGCAGCAAGAAGCTTAGAGCTTTGCGTATCCTCAAGCCTCACATCTCAAGGCGTTTTGTTCCTTTTCTTCTTTTTTCCTTTCCCCGTTAGAAAGGCAGTACAAAACTAACACGGACAGCAAACACGTTTTAATAATTAGAATCGTAGAAGAAGCGGGTATTGAAGCAGTAGGACGTAGAGGGTTTAGGGTAGGCTTTTTTACTATCACGGAATCAAAAACATATTATCTTTGATTACTATCAAACAACCGTGAGAGACGTACAAATACAAAATTGCCAGAGAAGAGAAGGGACAGCACATAACATAAATCAAGATGGCAAATGGCATTCAGACGAAGGCGAAAGACAAAGTGATTAGACGAAGGAACAGGGGGATTATCGGGAGTACAGTCATTGGTGACCTGCACTGATTCATGTTCTTTCATAACATAAACACCAATTCTTTCTTTTAGCGTCTTTCTTTCTTTTATGTCCATAGCTTATTAACTTTTTAAAACTTGAAAGCCACAACAAACATGTTCATTTCTAAATGCTGTTTGCTGAGCACTGTTCTTTACCCCCATTCTTGTTCTCTCTTCACATTGGCTTCTATTCGCTCTTCTCTTTAAATTTATTTCTTTCAACTGTTCTTTAACCTAAAAAGAAAGAGCTTCGAACAGCAATGACAGATATGAACACAAAGCACTGAAGCAACTGATCTTAACAAGCAACTGTTCTTTATTACCATTCCTTTTCTTCTTGTACTCTTTCCTGTCTTTTTGTTCTAAGAATAAGTTTCTGGACAAAGCGACTGTTGTGCGTTTAAACAGTACAGACAACAGTTGCAACAACAACCATAAACTGATTCTTTTTTAACATAGAAAAAAGCATAACAAAAAACCCACCCAGAAGGTGTGGCGCCGGGCCCATGAAACTTATTCATATCACCGATGAACTTCTAACACCATGGGTGACAACAGATTCCCACGCTCTCTGCCTGAACCGCCCCCCCAGGCATGTCGCCACCCTGATTCTAAACATTTATAAACTCTTGCAGCCACAGTTCTTTTAAAAAACCAACTAAGTAGCGCAACTAGATGACCACATAGCACAGCACTTGTATCTTTAACCCTTCTTGCTTAAAACACTTCACGATTTTCTGGTACTATTACTCACTAAATGTATCTTTATTCTTATATTTACCATTCTTCATACATGTCTTTTCCTTATCTGATTGTACCTTATCTTTTAAAGTATATATACCACTTCTTTAATGCTTATAGTAAGTTTTTCTTATCTACTTTAACCTTTACATACCGATGTTCCTTTTCAATTCTTCCTGTTGTATACCTTCTTGATCTTTCCTATTATGATTAAAATTAATTTTAGTTAGGGCTATACAAATTATTTTTTTTAATTTGCTTTGATGAAGCGATAGTTAATTTTATAGCAAAAAATAGTCCATGTATTTCAATCCTTATTTCCGCGTCAACGGGTACTGAACTTGGCCACCGGAACCATCCTGTCACTACATTAACATATAAAAGACACGTAACAATGACCTTGTAAGTCTGTGGTCTATATTAACACTGCAAAGTCAGAACTGAGGATATTCCCCCCCCCCCCCCGATTTCTTCTAATTTTCCCTTTCCCCTTCCTTACTGAGCATAGTGCCGTCACTACAGCGGGGTGGCTTGCACGAAACGTGCATCAAAACATTCTCGTGGTTTTACAGCAGTGGTTCCTGCAGCAATGCATTTTGCATGACGAGGGTGCCAGTAGCATTTTTTTCAACCTAATATTTAGTGGCCTCTGACTGCACACCTGAGGTAGAAGGTATCCTAGTCTTTCTTCGTCTCATCAGAGACCCCCCCCCCCCCCCAGTAACTACTCAAATGTCCCCTTTCCCCCTACTACCGTTACATGTAGACATAGGAACTTTAATTATACAATAGTTTCGAATTTCTTCTTCTTCTTTTTTTTTACCTTTAATCAGAACGGTTTCTCAAAATGAAAGTTTAAGAAACACTTTCTTAACTGTTTGCGAAGTATACGAAAAGCAAATGCATAACTGTACCTGAGAGATATTAACAGCAAAGATGTTGCTTAAACAACGTTATATTTTCTATACCCTGAACACTCATTCACTTAGACACGTTATGATTATCTGCGCCCCAAAAACTCATACACAAAAGACACATTAATAATATCTGAATTTTAAACACTCGTACACCCTAGACATGTTATGATTATCTGCGCCCCAAAAACTCATACACAAAAGACACGTTAATAATATCTGCATTCCAAACACTCGTACACCTAGACACGTTATGATTATCTGCGCCCCAAAAACTCATACACAAAAGACACGTTAATAATATCTGCATTTCAAACACTCGTACACCCTAGACATGTTATGATTATCTGCGCCCCAAAAACTCATACACAAAAGACACGTTAATAATATCTGCATTCCAAACACTCGTACACCTAGACACGTTATGATTATCTGCGCCCCAAAAACTCATACACAAAAGACACGTTAATAATATCTGCATTTCAAACACTCGTACACCCTAGACATGTTATGATTATCTGCGCCCCAAAAACTCATACACAAAAGATACGTTAATAATATCTGCATTTCAAACACTCGTACACCTAGACACGTTATGATTATCTGCGCCCCAAAAACTCATACACAAAAGACACGTTAATAATATCTGCATTTCAAACACTCTACACCTAGACACGTTATGATTATCTGCGCCCCAAAAACTCATACACAAAAGACACGTTAATAATATCTGCATTTCAAACACTCGTACACCTAGACACGTTATGATTATCTGCGCCCCAAAAACTCATACACAAAAGACACGTTAATAATATCTGCATTCCAAACACTCGTACACCTGGACACGTTATGATTATCTGCGCCCCAAAAACTCATACACAAAAGACACGTTAATAATATCTGCATTCCAAACACTCGTACACCTGGACACGTTATGATTATCTGCGCCCCAAAAACTCATACACAAAAGACACGTTAATAATATCTGCATTTCAAACACTCGTACACCCTAGACATGTTATGATTATCTGCGCCCCAAAAACTCATACACAAAAGATACGTTAATAATATCTGCATTTCAAACACTCGTACACCTAGACACGTTATGATTATCTGCGCCCCAAAAACTCATACACAAAAGACACGTTAATAATATCTGCATTTCAAACACTCTACACCTAGACACGTTATGATTATCTGCGCCCCAAAAACTCATACACAAAAGACACGTTAATAATATCTGCATTTCAAACACTCGTACACCTAGACACGTTATGATTATCTGCGCCCCAAAAACTCATACACAAAAGACACGTTAATAATATCTGCATTCCAAACACTCGTACACCTGGACACGTTATGATTATCTGCGCCCCAAAAACTCATACACAAAAGACACGTTAATAATATCTGCATTCCAAACACTCGTACACCTGGACACGTTATGATTATCTGCGCCCCAAAAACTCATACACAAAAGACACGTTAATAATATCTGCATTCCAAACACTCGTACACCTGGACACGTTATGATTATATGCACTCTAAGTGAAAAGGTAAAGGTAGTCCCTTAGCTGATACTACCGTAGGGGAGGGAAGTGTTAGAGACATCACCATACTAGTCCAGCATCGACCAGTTTCCTTCCTCGCCGCCTTTTTCATCCCTAACTCAAAGAGCAGAGTCCGATTTAAAGCTGAAGGCACTCTAAATACCTGCACAAATAAAAATTATATACACTGCACTAGCGCACATATATATATAAAGCCTTTATGCCAACTTTACGTGTAGCATTGGGCAGAGCAGCCTAACCTTTGAAGTAAAGACAGGAGTACGACAAGGATGCCTCTTATCAACCACTCTATTTTTAATAGCCATAGACTGGGTGATGCGCCAGACAACAGAGGGCAGTCCAAGAGGAATAAGATGGACTACAATTTCTACATTGGAAGATCTGGAATATGCCGATGACATTGCACTGCTAGCACATTCACATCAAATCATCCAGGAAAAAACGGATAGACTTAATAAATATAGCCAGCAGGTGGGCTTGAACATCAACCTAAAGAAGACAGAGGTCATGACGCTCAATGTGAGCAACCCTGAGCCCATATCAGTAAGGAATCAGCAACTGGAACAGACAGACACCTTCACATACCTAGGATGCATAGTAACACCAGACGGCTGAGCAAGCAAAGACATCAACAACAGAATGAACAAAGCAAGAACAGCCTTTTTTAGTCTAAACAACATCTGGAAGTCCTCTCAGTACAGCACAAGCACAAAATTAGGATTATATCAGAGCTGTGTGCTTTCTGTGCTTCTCTATGGCGCGGAGAGCTGGAGAGTTACAGAGAAGGAAATGTCGAAATTGTCCTCTTTTCACACAACATGCCTAAGAAAAATTCTCCGAATCTTTTGGCCGAATACCATCACCAACCAAGATCTGCTTATTCGGAGCAAGCAAGAGGACATGCACACCATCATAGCTGGCAGACGCTGGAGTTGGGTTGGCCATGTTCTCAGAAGAGACCCCGATGCCATCACAAGAACAGCTATGCTATGGACCCCTGAAGGAAAACGAAAGAGAGGCCGACCAAAAACAACTTGGCGGAGGAACTCAAATTAAGACTCAACGCGCTGATGTCAAATAATAAAGATGACTGCACTCCAAAATGGCAGGAAGACGTATACACATTGACACTTTAAGGTTATCTGTACTCCTAAAACATTAGAAGAGTTAAAACTATCTACATTTTAAAAACATAAACGCTTGCTATTGTTGATCAGAATCGACATCACTGCACTCCGGCAAACCCATAGGTTCTCAGCCTCCCTCAGCAAATGTCGAAGGGTATGAACTCTAACTGTTCCTGTAGCTCGCTGGTTGTATACACGCCGGATGCATCCTTTCTTACGTCCATCCCTGCTAGCCCCACGTTTGATGCCAAATTCAAAAAGTCATAGCCTTGTTGATTCATCTATTGCAGTGTTGCTCTGTAACAGGCGAGCATCAAGTATCTTTAGTATCTCTCCCTTATCCACACCCATTGGTCTGTCAGCTCTCTCATTGCCGCGTACCCTTCATGATTAGGAGAGTAGTACTGTACACGCTTAAAAGCGATAAGATTCTCGGTGTTCTAAATACTTTTACACTTCAACGCGTTACGATTATCAGTGTTCTAAACACTTTTGCACTTAAACGCGTTAAGATTATCAGCTCTCTAAACACCTTTACACTAAAATGCGTTAAGATTATCATCTCTCTAAACACTGTTACACTTAAACACGTTAAGATTATAGGCACTCCAAACATTTCCACGCTTAGGCAATAAAAGAAAAAAAATAAGGTCGCAATTTCATGAAATAAGACGGAGAGGAAATGTGACACCTGAGTGGCATTAATCAAAACGCCAAGAGGAAATTTGTTTTTAAAACACGAGTTATGTGAATTACGATTTTGCGAGTGAAGCAATATTTCTTTTCCTTAATGCATCTAGAATGTTTGAACACTACATCATCTTTACTGTGCGCGAAGTTCGAAATAAAATAGCTGCGAAATGAATAGCCTACATTACTTCCCGTTAATGGGATAGATTTACGCCCTGCATCAATGCTGGAATTAAAACGATAACAATATAGCGCACCTATGCAACAGCAAACTACAATTTAAAAAACAATTTACCATTCGTGAACTGTTTCACATGAGGGCTTAACTAGTCCTTACTAAACCCGTTGTCAAGGATGTATTTGTTGGCTTGAGTTTCGTCCTGTTTGGCAAATCACTTCTATTTCTTACATACGGATGTTTCTCCCCCCTCCCCCTTTTTCAACTCTCTAATCTACGCAGTTCTTTCTTAGATCGACTTCTCTTCGTAGCTTCATCATCATCATCATCATGTGCCATTTTCACATCAAAGGTCAACTGCAGTGAGGTCCAAGGTGTTTTGTCTTTTTCCTGTCTATCACTTCCCACTAAGAGCGCTGTCTCCCTCTTCCCCGGTTGCTTTCATCTCTTTCTTCCATTATGGTTTTCAGCAAAGTATTATATCTTTTTATATGACCAAAAATATTGTTGACAACTTTGATCTCTTCCATTATTTATCTTGTCATACATAGCTTTTCTCGGACGTCTCTGTTGGTTTCTTCTCTTTCCACGAAATGTGCCCCACATGACCCACATCTGTGGGTTATTGTAAGACTTGACTGCTCTTATTTTTATTTTGTGGGTTATTTTAGATCTTAGTATCTATCTCATATTTCTGAATGTAGCTTTGGCAATTCCTATTCTCTTCTCTATTTCTGCCATCTTCTATTACATGCCCAAGATAGGAGAAACTCTTCGTAACAGAGTAGGGTAAATTAGAAATTCTCAGTCCCATGTGAAGGGCAGTTGCCGGACCTTCCACCTCAGAGACAAGACACCCTGCCCTATTCTGTGTTCACATGTTATTCATTTATTGTTAAGTCTTACATTTGAGCATTCACTTTTATAAACAATTAAGTTCATCTTTTGTTTGCTTCTTCTTGTCTGTGTTCAGCTGTAAATCATTTATTGTTAAGTCTTACATTCGAGGATTCACTTAACAATTAAACAAAAAATCAAGTTTCCTTTGCGTGCTTCTTCTGGTCTGTCTCCATTCTTGGAGAAAACACCAAGTTGACCGTTCCACCCTTTCACCAGTGCTCTTAAAATTACGCCTCAGACACCCCATATTCTCGGCGTAAGAGGTTCTGACAAGCCATTTATCATGAGCTCTACGTGAGAGGGTTCGTTTTGTTTGCTAATTCCATTGGTTTGTCTGTATGATAGAAGGTAAAATAGATAGAGGACGACAACGAGAGAAAGTACTGGACAGTTTGACGTCATGGCATTGAAGGAAGTCACTTACAGAAATGATAACTAGTACTTGAGACAGGAAGTTGTGGAGAGGCATGATCGCTTACGCCACCAGGCGTGGTATGTGACCGCTTCATCGGTACCACAATTCTACTGTTTGGCAGTCTGCCTTGGTAGATAGCAATGTCAATATTGCCTGAGGTTGCTCAGGGTACCACTTTGTATAATAATGTGGTCGCCTGCATTAACAGGTGGTTATCTCACTCGGCCGCTGTATGCCCAGGTTCTTTGCCTCATTAGCTAGCGATGACATGATGATGAATTATTACAACACTCACATACAGCAAGCGACGACCTAACGCCAAGCAGATCTTCTATATAACTAGAGAACGCCACAGTCAACTGTAATAATGTTTATTTTCAATGTGTGGACCGCTGCTGTTACCTGGACCTCCAGCAATCTTGGTCCGTCACCCTTCCTTCTTCAACACTCGCTCAGCATTGAAAATTTACATTCAATATTATAATATCTAATCATCTATGGTTGTTCAGATGTTATTAATATCTACCTCCTTTCTTCTTTCTAAACAAGTCCTTGTCTATTGATATATGTCGTTCTGGGTTCAGGTTATCGATGTGATACCGGACTCCTCCGGGGTTGTTCCTTTCCCTTTTTTGATAGCCACTATCTTAGACGAGGAATAGGACTACTGTATAGATGTAAATAATTTCACTCTACGTATTCTTTTTCTTCTGAATGGAACCTAACTCGCTCCATCGTTCTTCCGTCCTAGTCAAGAATTTATACTGCCAATATGTTGGGTTAATTACCACCCAACCTTGTCTCCTTGTCTGAGAATTTGCATAACACATTCTACTTGACTATTGCCTTCAACATGGCTACCCTCGTCTCTCTAGCGTATCTGTGACCTGCACTGCCTAACTCACGCTTCTGACTGTCGCTGAAAAGCGTGCCTACCCGGATTTCTGTTCACCTCTTTTTTCCATTCTCCGTCTCATGCACATTCTTATTTGCGCATCCCCTTTTTCTACTCTATCTAGACTTTCCTATATCTGATTCTCATTATTCGTTCCCTTATCTGCCACAGGTACTTGACGAAGAAAAAGCAGAATTAGCAGGTACTATTAAGACAGAAAGAACAATTGACAACAGAAAAGAAGCATAAATGATAAGCTCACCTGGATAGCAATAGATTTCCACGAGTGAGATGGTAGAATGTTATTTAAGAGGCTGTTTCTGAGATCGAGAAATCTTCTCTCTCTCACCTATCTTCTACGACAGCTTTCGGGGAGTCAGACAGTCTAAACACACACACACACACATATATATATATATATATATATATATATATATATATATATATATATATATATATATATATATATATATATATATATATATATAACCACTCACGTGCACGCACATATATGATGACAGTTAGACGTACAGACGTGGGAAAACTATAACAAATGATTATATAAATATTCTAGAACGAGCTGACCAACACGCTGATTAATTTCAAGAGAAATTTTAATTATCATCTAAAATTTCTTCACAACACATAGAAATTACATCAAAGCATATACACATAGTCATAAAAAAAAAACAAGGAATTGCTACAAGAAATGATAGACCCACCGTTAGATCTTATCCCTCTAGGTATGCCCACAGTCCTGTTGGAAGAAAGTGATAGCCCCCAAGGAAACAAGGATACATAGGATTAGGTCTAATATTTCCCCTTCTTAAGGTATGGACAGACTTGATATCTCTATTCTATTTTAAGGGAAATATGATTAGCAATACTTGAATACAGAAAGTTAAGATAGCAAAATGGGTGCCTAATTACAACAATAAAAAAATCACTCCGTCCTGCATTCACTTTATTCATTCAGCCGAGCACACGTGCACATGTTCATACTCACAGCTTAGATAGCCACATCTGGTAATACAATTTTTTTTAGGACATTCACCTACAGACTCGTCAAGGGCAGTCTTTGACCAAGAAATCCCCAGTTCCAAAAAGACGGGATGAATTCTCTGCTTCCGGGAACGACTTCTTGGGTGTTCTTATTTTTCGGATGTCTGTTTAGGTCACATTAAAATTGTCCAGGCACGAAATATTAACAACGAGCACAGTGCCAATAGCTTAGGTTTCTAGAATTGAGGAATGTCAGATCGGGGTCTCATCCTCATGTGACGTATTCTTTCCAGAACGTTGTCTCCATTACAGCTGCTCTGAACGCATCACGATTCTGGGCAAGTCGACCTGCATCAGCCAAAGACAAGTTCAGACTTTCTGTGATGTCCTGGGTCCACCGTCGTCAAGGTCGACCCCTTCCCCTTTTTCCAGGGACCATGCCTTCCATCACTGTTTTTTCCAGACTATTTTGTCTTTTTATATGACCGAAAAATTTCAGCTTCCTTATTGCGATGGTATTTAGGAGCCAATGTTCCTGTACGTTTAGTGAGTGCAGTACTTCTCTGTTGCTCTTTTTTGTGTCCAGGGTATTCTCAACATCCTTCTGTAGCATTTCATTTCGAATGATGTAATCTTTTTTGCAACTGTTTTATTGAGTGTCCAAGTCTCGCAGCCGTATGTTGCTACTGGGAATATACATGCTTTGATCAGTTGTAACTTTGTTTCTTTGCTTGTGCCTTGCCATAGGTTTTTCATCTGTATTAGTTTATGTAAAGCATTTATCGGGGTCTACTTCCAAGAGAAAGTTTTGTTGTTGGAACTTGGAATGTACGCACGCTATATGCGTGTGGAAAAGTCAAAGAACTAACACATGAACTTGTTAGATACTCGTGGGACATCCTGGGCCTAGCAGAAGTCAGATGGACAGGATTAGGTGAATCAATAACGGATGATGGTCACAAAATTTGGTTTAGTGGAGATGAGTCTAAACATCAGCATGGAGTAGGTTTTATCGTACATAAAGATAGATTGAACTCTGTCATCAGCTGCACCCCAATAAATAGCAGGCTTATCACCATTCGTATTGCAGCACATCCAAAGAACATCTCCATCATACAGGTATATGCCCCCACTACTGACTATGAGGATGAGGCAATTGATACATTTTATGACAATCTGGATGAAGCAATTAAGAAAATTCCAAAGAAAGATCTTCTCATCGTGTTAGGTGATTGGAATGCTAAAATAGGGCCAGATGCATACGGTCACTGGGCTGGTACAGTGGGGAGATTTGGGACAGGTGAAACTAACGATCGAGGACTAAGGCTACTAGAATTTGCCAGCAACTATAAACTAACCATTGCAAATACACTATTTCCTCATAAGTTATCAAGAAGAACAACGTGGCATGCCCCAAAAAACTGAGATACATGGCCAAATTGATTTTATTCTTGTATCCAAAAGATTCAAGTCCAGTATTAATAAAGCCAAGACTAGGACTTTTCCTGGCGCCGACATTGGTAGTGATCACGACATGGTATTGATGACGCTCAAGCTTAAACTTAAAAAGAACTATAATCAAAACAGATGTTCTCAGTTAAGATTCAATTTAGACAAACTGAAAGATCCAGAAATCGCGGGAATCTTTGAGGCAACTGTTGGAGGAAAATTCGCAGCTCTCAACTTTTTG
The DNA here is from genome assembly GCA_024509875.1 of Oreohelix idahoensis. NCBI lineage: Eukaryota > Metazoa > Mollusca > Gastropoda > Stylommatophora > Oreohelicidae > Oreohelix > Oreohelix idahoensis. The sequence continues at coordinate 238,735 of JAMPIV010005037.1, read as the reverse complement.
GAGGATGATATCAACTCAATCACAGAGAACATGAAAGACGTGCTCATTGAATCAGCAACAGAAATACTTGGTAAAAGAAAGAAAATAAACAAACCATGGGTTACAGATGACATTCTGAAGTTATGTGATACACGGCGAGAAATGAAAAAGGTTAAGAAAGAGGTTCCTGAAGCAGCATGGCAATACAGTATGGTGAATAAAAAATATTAGGAAGAAAATGAAACAGGCCAAAGAAAAATGGGTAGCTGATCAATGTGAGTCCATTAATACGGGGCTAATAAAAGGTAACAGCAAGGCAGCTTTTGACACATTAAGAAAACTATCAAAACCCCAACAGCCCAGGGTAACTGTCATAGAAGATAGCAATGGGGCTCTGCTCAATGAAAAAACAGCTGTAATGAGAAGATGGACAGAATATTGTAAAGAATTATATAACTGTAAACTTGACACTAACTTAGGCATATTAAACAACATTAAGTGCGAAAACAGGGAACTCGGAAATGCAGCAATATTACGGGAAGAAGTGGAAGAGGCTATATGTTCGATGAAAGGAGGGAAGTCACCGGGTGTGGATAATATCCCAGCAGAGCTCTTGAAATATGGAGGACCAGATATAGTAAAAATCATGACAACAATTTGCCAGAAGATATGGAGTACAAAAAAAATGGCCAAAAGAATGGACGCAGTCATTAGTAATACCGCTTCCAAAGAAAGGAAATCTAAAAATGTGCAAGAACTACAGAACCATTAGCCTTATTAGTCATCCAAGTAAGGTGATGTTAAGGATACTTTTGAACAGAATAAAACAGAAATCAGAAGAAATCTTGTCAGAGGAACAGGCTGGCTTTAGACCAAAAAGAAGTACCTCAGAACAAATCTTCAATATTAGATTACTTATCGAAAAACATCTCCAACATCAACACGATTTATACCATAACTTCATCGATTTCACAAAAGCCTTCGATCGAGTCTGGCATGAAGGCTTATGGCAAGTAATGAAAAAATTCAATTTTGATACCAACATCATAGATATCATTGAAGCACTATACAAGGACGCAAGCAGTGCTGTTTTTGCAAGCAACGACATTGGAGAATTTTTCAAAACAACTGTAGGAGTTCGGCAGGGATGTATCCTGTCCCCAGTGCTCTTTAATATTTATCTAGAACATATTATGCAAGAGGCTCTCTACGATTATAAATCAACCTTATCAATTGGAGGCCGACCTCTGTGCAACCTACGTTTTGCTGATGATATTGATCTGATAGCTGGATCAGAATCAGAACTTCAAGACCTTACCTCTAGACTGGAGAAAGTAACAAGAACGTATGGGATGGAAATTAATATAGAAAAAAGCAAGATATTGGTGAATAGCCATAAGAAACATGTTCCGACCAACATTACGTTAAATGGGCAAACGTTAGAAGAAGTTAACACCTTTAAATATCTCGGGTCCACTATATGCAGTGATGGAAGATCAAGTAAAGAAATCAAGACAAGACTTGAGATGGCCTCAGCTGCCATGACAAGGTTGAATGTGATCTGGAAAAGTAACATCAGTTTTCATGTGAAGATCAAATTATACAAATCACTTGTATTATCTATTCTCTTGTATGGGTGTGAGAGCTGGACACTCACTGCAGATACGGAGCGAAGGATTCAGGCTTTCGAGCATAAATGTTATAGAAGAATTTTGCGCATTTGCTATAAAGAGCACAAAACAAATGTCTATGTTAGAGAGAAGATAAACACCTATGCAGGCCACCAAGAACCACTTTTGTCAACAGTGAAACGTCGAAAGCTTGCCTGGTTTGGGCATGTAACTCGTCATGACTCCCTTTCGAAAACGATCCTTCAGGGAACAGTCGAAGGTAAACGGAGAAGAGGAAGGCAGATAAAATCCTGGGCTGATAACATCAAAGAATGGGCAGGACACGGTTTTTCCACACTTGTACGCATTGCTGAGGATAGAGAGCAGTGGAGGACCCTGTCTGCTGATGCTTCCACCATGGCACCCCTACGACCCATGACGGGTTACGGGCTGAGATGAGATGATGACTTTCAGGAAAAGACTATATTTGGTCACCACACCACTAGTCGAAACTCCGTCGGAATGTTACTGACGTTAATATGTTTCTTGCCACAACGGCTAAATTTGTACATAGAGTTTGTGCAGAAAATCTGATATGGCTCAAAGGCCCAGTATAAAACATTTAGTCTTTAATAAAACCCGTTAGTGAGAGTTGTACTCTGTCTATTTATGAAAACACACGCACTGTCAGTCAGGTGTTAACTTGTAAACCCTACGACCCATGTCTCTGTACGGGTTAAAATTTGGGTTACCCAGTGAGATGACATAAATATTTTTACATATTAGGTACTCATTATAACTTACATTTTTTTTAAACTGCAAGCGTAGGTTGGAAATTAGTCCCCCTTTAATAAAACCCGTTAGTGAGAGTGACTTTCCGCTAAAACGACGGCAAAAAATATATTCATTGAATAAAGTTATTCAGAAAAAAAACACATATAAAATATTTTACTATTAGGTGATAACTTACATTTTTTTTAAACTGCAAGCGTACCGCTACTTATATTTAAACCTTCCTGTGAAATAAGTTATATACATAAAAATCAATCATGAATTAGGAATACCTACGTGTTCCGTCACCACTCATGAAGCATCTAGCATTAATAAAGTTAGTTTAGAAAGTTTATTCTCGTCTGATTTTTTTTAGCAGTAAAATTAAATTCCTTAATAGCCGACTGAGTTTAAGCTAGAAATATAATTTCTGTTTTCCACTGTAACTCGTCACTATAAAATAATACTGACTATATAAATTAAGCGCTTTGCACCAAATCTAACTAGTGAAATAAAATAAGCGATTTAACACTTTAAACACTTCACAAAATACTAGATATTTAATATAATATATTTACCTCCATACAGAACTACAGACTAAACCATGAACTAGAATACTGCAATCTAATGGTAGTCTAGAGCTCGGCAAAATGGCCAAGAACTCAGACTTGCCAAAACACAGATATTTTGATCTAGCACAGCGATCTGTCTACTGCGACTTTTTAGGAGTCAGAATGAAAATCTAGTTTAACATTCTGGTTATATCTATTACCAGACAAAGAGGTAAACGTTTAATTTCGCAAAACGAAGTACTCTCCCCTTTCCGTCTTTAACACTTACGTTTAACACTTAAACGCATGCCGTAACTGCCACCTACTGACCGAGAGGGCGCGTGTCAGTTGCGACTCTCAGACGGCTTGTCTCCAATGCCCAGGCAGTTTTCGCACCTCGCGCTGACCATGGGCCCCAATAAGTGTCGTGTCAGGTGGAATTCCCAGACACCTGTTCTACGTACTGCGCCGTAGAGATGTCAGTTATCGCGCCTTTCCTGAGCACTCAGCCGAAGAAAACGCGCCTGTCAGCTGAAAGTGCAGACATAGTCTGCTCGTATGTCTGAGATAAGCGAAAGTCACAGTTTCGTCCACTGTGATCTAATGCCATAGAATATATTTTAACGCTCTCCCGACTCTGTAGAGACTGACACGTTATGTCATCTACTGCGTTTCTGAATGAGAAAACGAAACCGGCAAAGGGAGAATGGGAAAGAAATTATTTCTCGCAAACGAACGAATGCGAAAAATACAGGAAAAAAATAAAGAGTGATAATAAAATAGAGGATACGGGTGAAAGAAAAAGAAGAGGAAATAGGCAATTCAATGATCATAAAACTCTGTGACAGTAATACGTGTAACAGAAACAACACACTATAATTAAAAACCTGCCAATTTTGGCGGGTTGTTGCTAGTAACACATAATAACACATAAGAGGTCAAAACCACCCAAACATTTATAGACTCAATTACCCTTGTGTTTTCCTATTGACAAGTATAAGCCAAATTAACACACATACTATAGAATATTTATTTATACTGCGCATGTCCATTGAAACATATTTGTAAATGGGCACCTGTAAGTAGAAAGGCAGCGAGGAAGGGAACTGATTACCTCACCTCATAAAGCTGGACCTAGTAAGTGGATTTTGATGGTATTGTATGGTTGATGTTACCTAGTGTGATGTATGAGGTCAGCTGTGAAGGCTCCTGAGATAAATGTAGATGTGAATTACAGAAGGCCCTTCTTACTACCACTAACGACCTCACACATATCTTTTTTACTAATGAATGTGGCTACGTTAAAAGTCTAGGGTACTGATATGTAATGTGTTGTGGTAGATTACACACACACACACACACAGATATTTAATAAGTCTAATAATATTAATAAACTTTATAACACACTGAACTAACTCAGGCTGTTTTAGTTTTAAAATTTAAATCTTTTGATAAATTTATTTGTTCTGAACCAAATGTTTAGTTGGTCAGAACATAAGAAATATTATGGAGTTATAAATGGAATGCATAATCATATGACATAATAAAATGGAAAATGTGTACCTAATTATTTCAAATGACTGGTTAATAATAATTATATTAAGATAGTCCCAGGAGAACTTATTACTGGATATGCTGTTGGGGTGGTGTCATCACTCCCAGTCTATGACTACCAAACATTGTCCATTGACTTAGGGGATGAATACATATATTTTAGTTTAATTTCCCCAATGGTAATGATAATTTAGTGGTGAATTAGTTGGTGGGTTAGTGGGTAGTTGGTAAAATCAGTTGGTGAACGTCCAGCAGGCCAGATAACACTTATCTCGCCTGCGTCGATCTAGTACAGAAGTCTGGTGGCCCCTCCTCTCCGTGCTGGGGGATAATATACGGCTGTTCTGACACAATGGTAGACTGCACTGGTCCACACTTGTATATATATACTACAGCATTTGACACCGCTTTGGTGCCAAACAGAAACTCACAATTCTGAAACAAAAGTATTGGGTCATGTGTCAGAATTCTACCTCCTGAACCACTTCTGCACACAACACTACACACAACAACACCACATAGACTGGGTCAGATCTCTCTGACCACACAGCACATCTTACCTAGTTGGTTTCACATAGTACTAGTTCCCCAAGACTACATTGCATCTGAGATATGTTCAATAGCTTCCTGCTATTGAATAAGATAGGTGATATGTTCCACTGATCTCAACACTAGATCTTTTTTCATAGTTTTATTTAGGCGTTCCTATATATATTTTGTATGTATGTCTCTAGACCCTGAACTTGGGCTGGGGATCTAGAGCGAACACTTACTTGTCGTAATCATTTTTATGATTTGGCAGTATCAATCACTCGAATTATTAAAATATACAAAATAAATATTGTTCATTCTTACCAGAATTCAGAATTGAGAACACAGTTAAATTTGCTAGCAAAACTCAGCTGAGCTGCTGGCTGTATGATGGCGTCCCACTATATATTTGTATTCTTCAGGAATCAACACCACTATTAATTTAAACTGCGTCTCTGAACAGACTTATGTCAAATGGCAAAATTTCACCTCTCTGTCCCGCTACTATAAAATGCGTTGGCCAATCGCCGACTTCCCCCCTAACTTTCAAATTACAACCAAAAGTCACTTCAGTCAAATCTCAGTCAAGTATGTATTACGGTCTGTTAGTCCGTCTGTCTCTACTTGTTTTTTCATAAAAACACACTTGGTTTTACATGTATTTCCTACACGAATCTGCCTCCTAAGTTATTTTTAGCTACAATTCTCCACCACTTCCCCTCTCTTTAATTACAGCTCGATTTTTACGTTTGCATGCTCAAGGCCAAGATTTTCGAAACTTTTAGTGACATGGGTTAACAGTGCAGTCGCTCGTCTGATATGAACAATACAGTCTTTTGTCAATATCTTCCTTATTATCTATCCGTCTGTATAATTGAAAGCATATTATTTCTCTGCTCAAGATGGGCTATCAAACTAGCTAGGTTTTATTTTCATAACTCTATTATTAAGAAAAAAAACATATTTTTTTCTCAAGTTTAGTTTTTGAAATTTGTTCGAGAACCTTCTCTCATGTGTTTTGCCGCGGCATTCAAATAAAGACCAAGTATCGAAAAACGTCCAAGAAATGACTGTCTCGAATAAGAGCTAAGGTCCTTTTCTTGTCCATTTCCTTACTTATGTCAACTAGTGACGTGAATTTTTTTTCTTTCACCACCAATTGCGTCTTTTTTGCCGTTCGAACTTCAAACACGTGTTCAGTCATATTTTTCCTTTTTTTGATCTCCGTTTCATTCCCCCCCGTCTACAAAGGGTAAACGTTCCGTCTGCACGTCTAACTAGATAATTTGAATGGTGGCAGGAAAGGCTGGCATGGGCGAGCATGTCTCCTAGTATCTGACGCATTATTTTTAACCCTACATTTTATCGTTAAATTTGGAGATATTTTAACGTTGTATCATGGTAAAATTATCACACATCTCCCCACCTGAGAACATGCACTACGGCAAGTTCCAAAACCAGTGATACACATAGATAAAATCTCTCCTCACGCCTGCCACTACTCTAATCTTGATCACAGGGGTGCCGACTGAGGAAATCTGCACCGACATTCAATGACCCTGGGATGTATTCGATAATAAACTGATAAGGTTGCAACAATAAAGACCACCTCAACAATCTTGCGTTTTCATGCTTAGCCTGAGATAAGAATACCAGGGGCTGATGATCCGTCTGGACCACAAAAGTCCTACCATACAGATAGATTTGGAACTTCTTTATTGCCCAGATTAACGCTAAACATTCCTTTTCGCTTGTAGAATATCCTTGTTCCGCTTTATTCAATTTGCGGCTTGCATAAGCGACTGGGTTCAGTTCCCCATCGGGTGAAGATGACCTCTGCAACAAGGCCGCCCCGAGGCCTACATTACTTGCATCTGTTCTCACCACAAAGTCCTGTGTCAAATCAGGCAATTTGAGAATAGGCTTGCTAGTGAGTTTTTCCTTTAATTCTTGGAAAGCTAATTCACATTGCGCAGTCCAAATAATTTTATCTGGAAGTCCCTTGCGAGTCAGATCAGTCAGAGGAGCACAAATAGAGTTAAAATTTTTGATATATTTTTGATAAAATCCGCATAACGACACGAATGATCGCACGTCCTTTTTTGTTTGTGGTCTAGGTGCTCTCTGCAGTTTTTCCAAGTTCTTGGGATCAGGGGTCATGTTACCCTGATATACAGTGTGTCCCAAGAATTCCAACTCTTTGCATCCAATACAACATTTTGTTGGCCTAGCAGTTAAGTTCGCCTCCCTAAGCCTATCAAATAACATTTTTAGAGCGTCAATGTGTTCTTCAAATGTCTCTGTGGCGACGAGAATATCATCCATGAAATTCGTGATACATGGGTTATTCAGGGGATCCAACAATTTGCGCATCATCCTTGAAAATACACTCGGAGCATTTTTCAATCCGAATGGTAGCATGTTGAATTCATAATGTCCTTCCGATGTGCTAAACGCTAAATAAGGTCTCACTTCAGGCTTCACTGGAATCTGGTAATAGCCTTTACTAAGATCCACCTTTGAAAAGTATTTTGCCTTGTTTAATCTGGCAAATAACTGTTTTGTGTCTGGTAATGGATCCACTTGTCCTTCTGTGACAGCATTCAGTTTCCTGTAATCTATGCACAGTCTGTGTTCCCCAGACGGTTTTCTCAACAAAACTACACTGGAGCTAAAAGATGATTCACTGTGTGAAATAATCCCCTCCTTCAACAAATAATCTATTTCTTCCTTCAATGCCTTCTCCTTCGCGAACGGAATAGAATAGGCTCTCATACAGATTGGGTTTGAGTCTACCAGTTTCATGTCATACTGTAGCAAATTTGTATGTCCTGGTTTATCTGTTAATACATCTGTATGTTCCTCCAGAACCTGTTGAACTCTCTCCCTCTGATTTTTTAGTCAGGTGCTTACTGACTTTTACCTGTGCGGCTGTTTCACAAGGATGTAATGGGTATTCATGCGAGGTGAGTGGTTCCTTTTGCATTTGAGTTGCGATAGCCAAGGTCAGTAAGGGGGTGCTTTCCTGGAGTGGTCTGTCCAGATACTTCTTTAACAGGTTTACATGATAAACTTTCTCCTTCCCCTTTTTGTCAATTTTATAGTTTGTTCTAGACACCTTCTCTAGAACCGTATATGGACCTTGCCATCCAATTTGTAATTTATTCTGGCTGCCGGGTAGTAGAAGAAGCACCTTCTCTCCCACAGCTAGTTCTCTGTCCTTTGCCTTCCTATTAAAATATGCTGCATGTTTCTTCCTGGCTTGTCTCAAATTATCATTTGCCAGTTTCCATCCAGCTTTCAGACGAGTGGTCAGTTCGTTCACGTATTGATAAGATGAGGTAACAGTCTCTTCTGCCTTCTCATCTGTCCAGGTCCTTAATAAAGCTACATCTGGACTTTTAATTTTCATACTTATTTTTCATGGAACCCGTCGGGTCCCTTCCATTAGAAGCTTTATAATGAGGACTTTTCTTCCTAGAATCATCACTCACAAATCGACCACTACCAATTTTTTTCTTGGGTTTGTCTCCTCACTTTAGATTGCTTGTGAGAGATCTTCGCTCTCTTTTAGTTTCATCCAGTTTATATAACTCTGACCGAGGGATTGTCAGTTTATTCTGGGGTAAATTTCTTCTTTGTACTCGTCGCATAGTGGCCATGTTAATCCATTCAAGTGAAGACTGGGTGTGAAAAGGGGGCTCCCATTGCACTTTGTCTACCTGAGTATAATTAATTTTTCCTTCCAGGCCTAAGAGTTGCCCCGTGGCGTTTCTAGGTCCTGCACATATTTTCCCTTTGTGGGTGTTCCCTCATGAAATACGCCACATGCTTCTACACAATGTTTTCAATATCGACATTTACGTCGGGCCAATAGTATTTTCGAGCAACTTTTTGGCAGATGGTACCGACTTTCTCATGGTCACCATCTTTTCCAACATGTAAGCTCCTTATTAAATTTGCCCTATATACCTTGGGAAGAACCAACTGTCCGTGACCAGTGGATCTAGTTCCTGTCTTCCTATATAGCAATCTGTCCTTCATAAAATATTCTCCCTTGCTTGGAGGTGTGTGGCATTTGGGCAATTTTTTAAAACATGGCTTGAGTGTCCTATCCTCAGCCTGCGCCTTCCTCATCTCCTCTGGATGAGCATTTATAGGTTCACCTTCTTCCTCCTTTTTCTGTGACCTGGTCTGCACTGTCGCCATGATCACAGGTCTCTCGGGATTCCCCAAGAAGACGTATCTACACCCCAATATCAGAGGGTAGATTGGTTCATCTATCACTGCTGCTCTGATCTCTCCTTCCACATAGCGAGTTTTCACCGTTATCCTTGCGATGGGAAGTGTCATGAGTGGTATGTCCTTAGTCGCCCCTTGTATTTCCACTGTTTCTGTGGTATACTGACTTGGGTCCACTAGGCTAGACTTCACAACTGAATCATAATCCAAACCTGTATCATAAAGGCACCTTATGGTGACCCCATTACAAATAACATCCTCACAAACTGGGGGGTGATAAGGTTCCTGCTGTCCATTAGGATTAACCTTTAATCTTTGAGTCCCCGACTTCATTGCAGCAATGTTTGAAGGTTTCCTTCTACAAAATTCGGTGTTATGGTTATCTTTCTTGCACCATTTGCACCATCTTTTTCCTTGGTTAAACGGTTTTCTTTCATTGTATTTTTGGTCATTGAACTGTGAGTTTCTGTCTCGATAGTCATTTCTTGGCCGTTCAAAGTTTGTCCTGCCCTTATTACCCTGTTCTCTATTTTCAAATTTATTAAATGGCTGTGGAGCTTTAAAAGTTTCTATGTGCTTCTTTTTAGTGCCACTTACCTCTGCCTGGGCTGCCTGATACCTCTCAGCGACATTTAAAACCTCCCCCAACTTCTCTGCACCTTGTTCCATGAGAAATTTTCTCATGTCTGGAGCCATGGACTCTCTCAATTGCTCTATCATGATCATCTCTTTAAGATCTTGGGTCTTCCCCAGAGCAGTCCATTTCTCCAAATAGGTTTCCAGTCTGGCAGAGAATTGGTGGTATGTCTCCCCAGACAACAGTTTGGCATTTCTAAATTTCTTACGATAAAATTCACCATTTTTTTCGTACCTCAATAACAAAGCCTGCTTTAACATGTCATAATTGTCTTGGTCTTCTCTGTTCATTTTTGCGAAGACTTCATAAGAAGTACCTCTCAGTCCCTGTGATAACTTTAAACTCCACCTCTCTCTCTCTAACCCATATGTAGTAGCTAATAATTCAAAACGACTGAGGTACCCCTCGATGTCATCGTCTTTTTCAACAAAATGGTCTAAATGAAACCCCATAGCTGATGTTGAGGCTCCCTGACTAGGCGTAGCATCTGAGGCAAAAGGGCTGGCACCATTTTCAGGAGCATGGCCTTGTAACTCCAGCTCCCTTAGTCGTAATTCGTGCTCCCTTTGCAACCTTCTATCTTCTGCCTCCCTTTCGGCAGTCAATCTTTTATCTTCTGCTTCCCTTTGCTGTCGTTTTCTTCTGCCTCCCTTTTGTCTCTTTGTCAGCCTCAATCTGCAGCCTCTTAAGTTCTCTATCAGCCTCAATTTGTAACCTCTTCTCTTCAGCTACCCTCCTATCTTCCCTTTCAATATACTTGTCACATTCAGCAGTTACATACTGAATTAAAACCTGACCATCCATTCCCATTTCCTTCGCCGTTAGCACAGCAGCTGATCTGAACTTTGCCAGCTCAGCCATCACACAAAATAACAATGATCAAGGTAAAAATCTAACTAATCAATAACCAAAATAATTCTAATTAACTATTGACTAAAGTAATTCTAATTAACCAATTAATTAATTAATTACCACTGGCTGTGAAGATTCACCAACTTTTATTTTCACTTTCAATTTTAAGGGACACTTTTAATTTTTACAATTTGTCCCCCTGATTTAATTCTCCCACCAGGAGATCCTAATATTACTGATAAGCTAATTATCCCTGGACAAGACCCCAATATATGTAGTGGATTTTGATGGTATTGTATGGTTGATGTTACCTAGTGTGATGTATGAGGTCAGCTGTGAAGGCTCCTGAGATAAATGTAGATGTAAATTACAGAAGGCCCTTCTTACTACCACTAACGACCTCACACATATCTTTTTTACTAATGAATGTGGCTACGTTAAAAGTCTAGGGTACTGATATGCAATGTGTTGTGGTAGATTACACACACACACACACACACAGATATTTAATAAGTCTAATAATATTAATAAACTTTATAACACACTGAACTAACTCAGGCTGTTTTAGTTGTAAAAGTTTAAATCTTTTGATAAATTTAGTTGTTCTGAACCAAATGTTTAGTTGGTCAGAACATAAGAAATATTATGGAGTTATAAATGGAATGCATAATCATATGACATAATAAAATGGAAAATGTGTACCTAATTATTTCAAATGACTGGTTAATAATAATTATATTAAGATAGTCCCAGGAGAACTTATTACTGGATATGCTGTTGGGGTGGTGTCATCACTCCCAGTCTATGACTACCAAACATTGTCCATCGACTTAGGGGATGAATATATAGTTGATAAGTTAGTGGGTAATTTGTTGGAAAATCAGTTGGTGAACGTCCAGCAGGCCAGATAACACTTATCTCGCCTGCGTCGATCTAGTACAGAAGTCTGGTGGCCCCTCCTCTCCGTGCTGGGGGATAATATACGGCTGTTCTGACACAATGGTAGACTGCACTGGTCCACACTTGTATATATTACTACAGCATTTGACACCGCTTTGGTGCCAAACAGAAACTCACAATTCTGAAACAAAAGTATTGGGTCATGTGTCAGAATTCTACCTCCTGAACCACTTCTGCACATAACACTAGACGCAACCACACCACATAGACTGGGTCAGATCTCTCTGACCACACAGCACATCTTACCTAGTTGGTTTCACATAGTACTAGTTCCCCAAGACTACATTGCATCTGATATATGTTCAATAGCTTCCTGCTATTGAATAAGATAGGTGATATGTTCCACTGATCTCAACACTAGATCCTTTTTCATAGTTTCATTTAGGCATTCCTATATATGTTCTTTGTATGTATGTCTCTAGACCCTGAACTTGGGCTGGGGATCTAGAGTGAACACTTACTTGTCGTAATCATTTTTATGATTTGGCAGTATCAATCACTCGAATTATTAAAATATACAAAATAAATATTGTTCATTCTTACCAGAATTCAGAATTGAGAACACAGTTAAATTTGCTAGCAAAACTCAGCTGAGCTGCTGGCTGTATGATGGCGTCCCACTATATATTTGTATTCTTCAGGAATCAACACCACTATTTTAAACTGCGTCTCTGAACAGACTTATGTCAAATGGCAAAATTTCACCTCTCTGTCCCGCTACTATAAAATGCGTTGGCCAATCGCCGACTTCCCCCCTAACTTTCAAATTACAACCAAAAGTCACTTCAGTCAAATCTCAGTCAAGTATGTATTACGGTCTGTTAGTCCGTCTGTCTCTACTTGTTTTTTCATAAAAACACACTTGGTTTTACATGTATTTCCTACACGAATCTGCCTCCTAAGTTATTTTTAGCTACAATTCTCCACCACTTCCCCTCTCTTTAATTACAGCTCGATTTGTACGTTTGCATGCTCAAGGCCAAGATTTTCGAAACTTTTAGTGCAGTCGCTCGTCTGATATGAACAATACAGTCTTTTGTCAATATCTTCCTTATTATCTATCCGTCTGTATAATTGAAAGCATATTATTTCTCTGCTCAAGATGGGCTATCAAACTAGCTAGGTTTTATTTTCATAACTCTATTATTAAGAAAAAACATATTTTTTTCTCAAGTTTAGTTTTTGAAATTTGTTCGAGAACCTTCTATCATGTGTTTTGCCGCGGCATTCAAATATAGACCAAGTATCGAAAAACGTCCAAGAAATGACTGTCTCGAATAAGAGCTAAGGTCCTTTTCTTGTCCATTTCCTTACTTATGTAAACTAGTGACGTGAATTTTTTTCCTTTCACCACCGATTGCGTCTTTTTTGCCGTTCGAACTTCAAACACGTGTTCAGTCATATTTTTCCTTTTTTGATCCTCCGTTCTCTCCCGTCTACAAAGGGTAAACGTTCCGTCTGCACGTCCAATTAGATAATTTGAATGGTGGCAGGAAAAGGCTGGCATGGGCGAGCATGTCTCCTAGTATCTGACGCATTATTTTTAACCCTACATTTTATCGTTAAATTTGGAGATATTTTAACGTTGTATCATGGTAAAATTATCACAGTCTGCGATTTTTAATATTGACCTGAGAGATGGAGATAACACTGAGCCATACAAAAAAAAAAAAAAAAAAAAAAAAAAAAAAAAAAAAAAAACACCCGTGTGTTACCGGGGCCCGAAAGGGGAGCAAAGAATAGTAACACTGTCCCCTGCCAAGCATGTCGTAGAAGGCGACTAAGGAGGGTTGGGCATGGGGCCGGTTACCCCATCCTGTAAAAAAAATTTAAACCACAAAAAACTTCAACAAATATGGACAAGTCAAATAAAGAAAATAAAACACAGCCATCCAAGACAGGGGAAGGTCCTCTCGCGGGGAGGCGTATGATGCAACACAGAGAAAGCCGAAAGGAGTCTGTGTTGCTGACTAACCTTCTTTCTTCTAGGAGAACTTCCAGATTTGGCACCTGGAATGTTCGGACATTGAACGAACAAGGGAAAGTGGCACAAGTAGCAGCAGAAATGAGGGAATACAAAATCGAGGTTCTGGGAATGTGTGAAACAAAGTGGAAGGGGGTAGACAGGAAGAAACTCATCACAGGTGAATTGGTGCTGTCCTCAGGACACGAAGACGAAAGTTCACACCACAGTGAAGGGGTAGCTCTTATGTTATCTAAAGAAGCACAGAAAGCACTCATTGAATGGGAAGCTGTGGGACCCAGAATAATAACAGCTATTTTCAAAACAGCTAAAAAGAAAATTCATGTCAATGTCATCCAATGTTATGCACCAACTAATGACAAAGAAGAGTCTGTGAAAGAAGCATTTTATACTAAACTACAGGAAATTATGGATAAAGTAAAAAGAAGAGACATCACAATTTTGATGGGTGACATGAATGCAAAGATAGGTACAGTCAATACTGGATTTGAAGAAGTCATGGGAAAACATGGGCTAGGAGTAATGAATGAAAATGGAGAACTATTCGCAAACTTCTGTGCTTCAAATCAACTGGCTATAGGAGGAAGCATGTTTCCACATAAGAGAATACACAAGGCAACATGGATATCACCAGACCATAGAACAGAAAATCAGATCGATCATATATGCATAAAGAAGAAGTTTAGATCATCATTGCAGGATGTAAAGGTATATAGAGGAGCAGATGTGGCATCAGATCACCATCTTCTGATAGCCAAAGTAAAAATGAAACTCAAGAGATATGCAACAATGCAAAATTATAGACAACAGTTTAATGTAGGACAGCTAAGAAATCAAGAAACAAGAGACAAATTTGCGGTCACAGTATCCAACAAATTCCAAGTGCTCCAACAGTTGAAAGATGTAGAGAATACAGAAGACTATTGGCAGCAGGTCAAAACGGTATGGAAGGAGACATGTGAAGAAATACTGGGGAAAAGGGAAAGACAACAAAAAGCATGGATAACAACAGAAACCATCAATAAGATAAAAGATAGAAAAAAACAAGAAAGCAGAGTTAAACACAAGCAAAACCAGAAGTTCCAAAGCCAAGGCTCAAGAAGTGTACACAGAAGCAAACAAAGAAGTAAAAAGAAGTATCAAAAGAGACAAGAGGAAGTATATTGAGGAGTTGGCAAGAGAGGCAGAAGATGCTGCAGCCAAAGGAAATATGAGAGAACTGTATAGCAGCACAAAGAAGCTAACAGGGAAATACAAGCAAACAAGTTGCCTCATAAAAGATAAGAATGGGAAACTGCTCAGCAATATACAAGAGCAAATGAAGAGGTGGACAGAATATTTTGGGGACCTTCTCAATAGACCAGCTCCACAAAACCCGCCGGACATCCAGCCAGCAGAAGAAGAGCTACAAATTAACGGTGAAAGACCAACGAAGGAAGAAATAAAGAAAGCCATAAAGCTTCTAAGAGATGGAAAAGCGTCTGGACCTGATAGCATTCCAGCAGAGGCCATCAAAGCAAATATCGACACGGCTACAGAGATGTTATATAAATTACTTGGTAAAGTCTGGGAAAAGGAAGAGATACCAGCAGAATGGAAGGAAGGATATCTGGTTAAGTTGCCTAAGAAGGGAAATCTACAAGAGTGCACAAATTATAGAGGAATAATGTTACTATCAGTGCCAGGAAAGGTATTGAACAGGATTATCCTTGAGAGATTAAAGGAGTCCATAGACAAGAAATTGAGAGATGAACAAGCAGGTTTTCGACAAAACAGATCATGTACAGACCAGATAGCCACTTTGAGAATAATAGTTGAACAAAGTCTGGAATGGAATTCACCACTATACATCGGATTTGTGGACTACGAAAAAGCATTTGACAGTGTGGACAGAGAATCACTTTGGAAATTGATGAGGCATTATGGAGTTCCCCTGAAAATCATTAATTTAATAAAGAAAACCTATGAAGACATGACGTGCAGAGTTCTTCATGAAGGACAGCTTACAGAACCATTTGGGATAAGAACAGGAGTGCGACAGGGATGCCTCTTGTCTCCATTTCTTTTCTTGCTGGCAATAGATTGGGTTATGAGATCATCGACAACACACAACAGAAATGGAATCCAGTGGACTCTGACTAAGCAGTTGGATGATCTGGATTTTTGCTGATGATTTGGCTCTCCTGTCCCATAACCGTAATCAGATGCAGGACAAATTGAAAACACTCGATGAGAGGTCACAGCAATTGGGTCTGAAAATACACAGGGAAAAGACAAAAATAATGAGAATAAATGCAGGTAATGAAAACAGGGTTGAACTTGAAGAAACGCCAATACAAGATGTAGAATCATACACATATCTTGGCAGTAATATAGATAAAGTTGGAGGGACAGACAGCGATATCAAAATAAGAATACAAAAAGCAAGAGGAGCTTTCATTGCATTGGGAAATATATGGAGATCAAGAGAAATAGGATCCAACACGAAAATAAGAATCTTCAACTCAAATGTGAAGTCAGTCCTATTGTATGGCTCGGAGACATGGAGAACAACAAAGACAACAACCAAAAAGCTACAGACTTTCATAAATGGGTGCTTGCGTAGAATAGAGGGATTAAAATGGTATGACAAGGTTACCAATGTGGAACTGATGACAAGAACTGGACAAGTGCCAGTGGAACAAGAGATGAGAAGAAGACGATGGCGATGGATAGGACACACACTGAGGAAACCTGTTGATAGCATTACAAGGCAGTCCTTGTTCTGGAACCCCCAGGGCAAGAGAGGCAGAGGAAGACCAAGAAGTACATGGAGAAGAGAGTTGGAAACAGAGGTGAAAATGATGAGGAGAACATGGAAAGAACTTGAGATGATGGCACGTGACAGGAGGACTTGGCATGTGTTTGTTGAAGGCCTATGCTCCTTTGGGAGTGGAGGGTTATGAAAAAAATACAAAAAAATACCCATTCAACAGAAGCTACCCTACAAAACAAACATGCCTCAGTAATGAACCCTTAACCTTATCGGTACCGGAACCCTTAACCTTATCGGTACCGAGCAGCCGACAGTTGACTCATTAGACAAATTTAAAGAAGGGGATTTAAACGTGTGGGGTGCCCCACCCTAGGGGAAGTATATAGGGGATAAATGGGAGGTGTCCTTTTATTTCAAAGAAATGGGAGGATGGGGGAATAGCATCAGACGAGCTTCATTTGCCTCCGTTCAGCCACCATCTCGGAAGAATCTACCCTCTTCAACTAGGGGAACGAACGAACGAACAATCATACGAACAAACTTTATTTTCAAAGGGTTGAGAAGTGGACACGCAGACCCGTCTGACATTCTGCCCTTTTTTTCTCTCGTCTGTTATACTGAATTCATTTATTCTCACATGCATTTTACAAATTAATTTAATGGAATTCAGCGTTGTGAAAGTAAAATAATAGCATACTAACATTCACAGTATCTAATTATAATTATGAAATAAAATATGTTGAAAAGTACAAAAATCATTCTTAGAACCTACTTTCGATATTATATATGTATCTGATTACATAATCAGATCTGGGGGCATGGGGTGTGTGGTTATGTAATCAGCACTTACAACGTATTCGAAAATTCTCCGACTAAATGAATAGGGACTGAGGTTGTTATTTTAGATCATGTCGAAGATTGTTCCAAAGACGAGCAGTAGAGTACGGTAACCTCTTCTTGAATAAGTCAAGCCTAGGCTTGGGCATTTGTAATTTGTTAAATCGTTGACTGTCTCTTTCACTGTATTTGAAAACAAGCCACAGATACGTTGGAGCATTCTGTGACAGGATTTTGTGAACGAATATAGCTTTGTTAAACAGAAGAGGTGTAAGGTACCTCCTAGAATATTTATCGCAATTGCTTTCTCTCTGGTAAAAAATCAGTTGGATGCCAACTTGACAAGTATTCTCCAAAACCGCCCCTCACATTTCTGACCTTACTGGCCGAAAGCAACTGCGGCCAATTCATTATAGTAATGTATTTATTTTTATATATTTCGTTGTGTATAATTAAGAATTGGCTAGAAATAGAATCCATGTATTAACATCACAATTATGCCTTGATTGGCTCATTGATTAATTTAGAGAAAGACGGGGGGTGTGAACATTAATTAAGTTCACTCTCAGGGGAGGTTAGAAGCAAAAATGGTTAAGAATCCCTGGGTTAAAGGTTAAGACCTTCCAACTTTGACATCATAAGTGAAGGCAGTACGTTACACAGTAGAATATCTAGCGAAGTACTGAATGCCTGCAATGAAAGGTAACTCTATACAGAGAGTTACAACAGGAGGCAACCTGATCATCACACGTCGTTATCGAAATAGCATTACAAGGTCGGTCCCATGTCGTTCCCAGGGGTCTCTGAACTGGCGAAGAAAGAATAGAACTACCGTTCTGTGGAGTCGGAGTTATCATAAATGATGTCCATGTTATGCTCGTTTACATTCAGTTGTGTAGGGTAGCTATTATATAGCCCGCAAGGCTCACTCATAAACGTGCCACGGTCAATGCAAATAAAGGCTTTGAAAATAGCCAATATACTGATAATAATTCTGGCTGCCGAATTCCATTGGTATTTTCCACATTTATTTTACACAACGAATCCACAAATGACATCATAAGCTCCAACAGGCATTACTAGATTCAATCAACATATCAGGTAATTTAAGTACACTTCATGACGCCGATCAACACACTTTAACGTGAGTCCCTCTTGGAACACGATTCGGACATAGCCTTCCCATCAAAAGTGGTAAACACATGATGCCCAAGTTACTACGAAAAACATGCGAAGCCCATATGGCTACAGTACACAATTGTGCCGCGCCACCAGCACCACCATCATCATCAGGAATTCTCACATGTGGCGTGCAAAAGCCAACGCCACACGCTCCCTCAGGTATTGTCGTATAAGTGACTAATATGAAGTCGTGCATGTTGCTGGAAACCGCATCATACAAAACACATTGTTATATAAACCACTGCTGGAGGAGCATTGCGATTGCCTGGTGCAGGTTTCCTACAGAGTGACCAGCTGCAATATTGTTTTTATGCTCAATAAGGAGAGAAAAGAGAAATGCTACTGACGATATACTTGTTGTCACAGAATGACCTCGAAACTTTTCGTTTCTTGTGCTATCCCGTCATTCATTTTGTGCTCTTCGCGTTCTATTTTCCTTCCTCGGACAATATTTGGTATTTTCGAATTATTGTTTACACTTCTTCCTGTAATAATTCATCATGTCTGTTTACCTGATCATCCCTGCTGAGAGAGTAGACAGGGGATGTAATATTGACCGACAGTCATGTTGGTAAAATTCTCGCGTACCAGACATTGGCGCGCGGGATTAACACGAAGGTCGCCCCGCGTGCTTGATTAGGGCTGACAAGGCCATTGTAATCTCCTAATTTCTCTCGTGGAGAGAACACAGCCCAGATGGTTGCACGATGAATGTTTGTTTGCACAGGTACAGGGCCGTAAATTATCCAGGTGGTGGGTGACCTATTACAGACATGCACCTGAAAGACGGAATGCTGTAATATGTTTCCGAGAAGACATTATTTGTGATAATGTAGGAAGTCGTGAGTGTAAACAGGAACGATAATCCACGGAAATAACAATTCCTTATATGGAAAGTGACTTTAAAAATCACGCAGAAAGAACACGCTGAAAGGAACACCAAACAACATTTAAAACTTAGGAAACCTACCCACCACAAAAATATTTATAGAATATGTGATGCTTGTATACACACATTGGAATCCTTGCCGGTGCTACAGAGTTCGCGCACTGTGCTGTGATCACTTATGGTGTCGCCCGTATGCAATGAAAATCGTCCTTAAAACCACAGCAAACCACACCATCAATTCTAATTCAATCAATCAATACCCTTTAGCTCCCCGAGGAGCAAAGGCTTTCAACAAACACATGTCAAGTCTTCCTGTCCTGTGCCATCCGCTCAAGTTCTTTCCATGTTTTCCTCATCATTTTCACTTCTGTATCCAGCTCTCTTCTCCGTGTGTTTTATTGTCTACCTCTGCCTCTCTGTCCCTGAGGATTCCAGAACAAGGACTGCATTGTAATGCTATCAACAGGTTTCCTCAATGTGTGTCCTATCCATCGCCAGCGTTTTCTTCTCAACTCTTGTTCCACTGGCACTTGTCTGATTCTTGTCATCAGTTCCACATATGTGACTTTGTCATACCATTTCAGTCCTTCTATTCTACGCAAGCTCACGTTTATAAAAGTCTGTAGCCTTTTGGTTGTTGTTTTTGTTGCTCTCCATGTTTCAGAGCCATACAATAGGACTGACTTGACATTTGAGTTGAAGATTCTTATTTTCGTGTTGGACTTGATTTCTCTTGATCTCCATATGTTTCCCAATGAAAGCTCCTCTTGCTTTTTGTTTTCTTATTTTGATATCATTGTCTGTCCCTCCAACTTTGTCTATGGTACTGCCAAGATATGTGTACGATTCTACATCTTTTAGTGGTGTTTCTAAACCCTTCTAATTACAATTAATGAAATTCTGAGTGTGCAGACGGATCAGAGGAAGATTAATGCGGTGTGCCTGAACAGTGAAGCTGGAGACACACTTACGCAAGCAAACAAAAAAGGATTGTCTAAATTATTGTAGTTTGGGGACTGTGAGTAGTGCCGGTGCTAGGGTAGCTGGCACCATCTGTCTGCTACAAGTTGGCGCCCTTCTCCTTCATTAGTATTAATGGTATCCGATACTCCACCTCTCCTTAACTTTAACCCAAACTCAGCGCTGGCTTATCTATTAGGCCCACTAGTCATGGGCCTATGGCCCCGGGCTTACAGGGGCCTGTGAAACAAGCAACAGAGTCATAACTCACAGAGCTCTACAGCAACGGCACGTGCACGATAGTACGCTCGTGCGTGCAGGGTAATAGAATCTGTAGAAAGTTCGTTTATTATTTACTTCGACCCCCCCCCCCCTACTTTTTTCCCTTTTTTTGAATTATATTTTCTTTGCAGATGCCCCACTACATTTAACAAAAGCTTGGGGCTGTAACGAACTTATTATTGTACATATATATTGATAAAAACTTTTATATTAAATCCATAATTTTTTTTTCTAGTTTTATCTTTTGGAGAGGGGCCCCAAAATATCTCAGTAGCCTAGGGCCTCCGGAGTTCTTAATCTGGCCCTGCCAAAACTCCTGTACAGATGTTACTTTTTTTGTTTTGCTTTGTTACTGCTTATCGAATGTTTTTAACAATAAAATTTCACTGAAGAATCTTGTCGTAAAGGGCACTTAATATGAGGTTGTGCATGGGGGGAGAGGGGGTGTTGGCTGCCTGCCTCAACATTTACAGCAAACAGCCACCAAAACCACTGCTGCAAGAGCGTGTGACTGCTGGACTAGCTACTGTGGTTGCTTTTTGCTCCGTATGGAGCACAAAGGAAATTGATTAGAAAAATGCAAGGACCAATGTTTAATTGCACTACACACAGAACAAGGACATACTTTAAACAAAAAATTATATGTCTTGATTTTAATTAATTATTTATGTATCTCCAACTCATTCTGTCTTCTTCTATCTCAAGTACTCATTATTATTACGTTTGGAGAGTTTCTTGTTCGGTTTAAATTTTAGGCTTCTTAGTATATGCTGTTAAAGATTACTCATGGCAGAGATGTAGATAGAAGGGTGATGACACATCTATTACAAAGTGAGTCTTCACAAGATATTCAGAATAAGCGAGAACAATACTGCTTTGGCTGAGTATGTTACCTCTGTAATTCTGCCGACGCTTTTGTGAAGGATTTAAGCACTTATTACTTTCAGCTCGTTTAAGCCCCCACCCCTGATTTACTCAGTGGAATTCTATTATTTTAGTATAGCTCTGTTTATTCTTTTCACTCTGATCAAGGTTGTCGGGGGTAGCTCGTTTCCCAGAAATGTCAAGGAGAGTCTACCACGTGGATCCTTTGTCTTAAAGCTTAGGCCACGGTTCCCTTCTTGTTCCAGAGATGGTACTTTCTGCTGGTACCACAAATAACTATAAAAGAATAGAACGAAACGCTCTTCTGAATATGGCGTTTTCCACCCCATAGTTATGGGTTCCTATCTTCCCATACTACCATCCCAATTACTCAGACTTTACCCTCGATGAGAATTAAATTTAATCCCTCGGAATAAAGCTTTCTTTACATTTACATAGAATAGCTTTAGCTTTACATGCCATTTAAATGAAAAGGTTAATAATGCAGATAGAGTCTGTTTACATAGACATCTCCACTGATTGAAAAGTGTTCACAATATAAATTGAATATGTTTTCATTTATGTTTCCCAGAAATGTCAAGGAGAGTCTACCACGTGGGCCTTGCGTCTTAAAGCTTAGGCCACGGTTCCCTTCTTGTTCCAGAGATAGTACTTTCTGCTGGTACCACTAATAAGCCAATCCTGGCTACAGACTTGTTGCTCAGATGAATAAAATAGACGAGTTGGTCTCTTACATGCGCCTGGGATGTCTTTAATTTGACAATAATTCCCTCTCTGACTCCGTGTGTTTCTTCAGTTTCCTAGTCCCGGTGTTCTTTATTAAAATGTAGATATTTCCTGTGCTTTGTAAGTCTTATTTGGTTCTCCAATAAAAGGTCCGGTTAAAAAAAGGAATTATGAATCTAGTCTTCACTCTGTTGAGGTCTGATGTTGTCTTGGCGAGCGTGAAATTCACAGTGAAATAAAACTGCGAAAATGGTCAGACTATATTCCTATCTTCCCAAGCATTGTTGTTATGAATCTAATCAGAAAGATCCAATCATTTCAAATCATGCAGATAGGGTGTGATGATTTCAAAAAATATTCCGATATCGGATAATTTTGAACGTAAGGTAGAGGTCAACTCTCCCATATATGGTAATATGATGTCCGATGCACTTGTGTAAAAACTTACAGACAGATCGTGGAACTCACATGATAACATGTGTAAGCTGTAATGCTTATTACTTTATTAGGAAGTAATGTTGTCATAACAAGTCGGATCGGAAGCGATTATGTCACACTTGTCTGCCCACATGTGTCACACAGACAGTAATCTCGTTATCTGTCGTATGAGTACGCAAAAACTCCGTGTTTGCCCATCAGGGTTACCAAACGAGTTGTCTTATCAGCGTTTCAATCTAAACACGCCGGCGACTATCTTATCTCAGTTGCTCACCGCAAGCCAGGATGATCGGGTAACAACAGGTGACATCACAGAGAAGAGTGTCGAATGATTTGATAAAATCAAATAAATATCAGAAAAATAACGAAGAAAGAAAGAAAAGAAAGTGCGATAATTTACAGCACATAATACAAATCAGTACCACAAATGTACCGATACTGCCGGAGAGAAACAAAGATCGATAGGGGCCGCCCCGTTTTGTCATATGCGCCAAAAACATTCGTTTTCATACTGAAGCGGGTAACCATTTTCCTTAGGTGAATTTGAGCAATGCATTTTAACGCTGGATCTCCCTCAACTTTTTGAAAAAATTGCCAACTAGTTTTAAACACGTCTCATAGCTGAAATAATTAGGAAATAAAGGCCTTCAAGTGTACAATTGCTGTTAAAGCGGTGTTAATAGTTTCAACGATGCGATCAAGATAAGATTGATGAGTTTCAACAAGCCATGATACACTACGAGGAAGCTCAGATATTGGGAATCTTTTAACTTGGTGAACAGAATCTGTGCTTCACACTTTTCTTCTTTGCCGTACTTCTCGTCGCTAATTGCCTCGCACAGAAAGTCATATATTTCTACAGAATGATGTTGGGAGAGGCTGTAGGACATCAGTATTACTGTCTCAATGAGTTTCTGGAAGACACGTCAATGTCAAAGAGGGAATATTTTTCTTGAGAACTGCCCAAAGTTTCGCTGATGACGAGTACTTGTATACCTCTTGGTCTGTCTTAAACAAGCTGATTGTCTTATGGTTCCCTTTGTTAGTGTCTTGTACTACCATGAATATTAAGCCACAGAAAGCGCGGAAGGTTCATGTTTTAAAACTACTCTCAACAGCACATTCATTTTCCCTTTATGAGTTTTGTTTCCTTGTCACAATCTTCGATTGTTTTTAAATTTCCTTTTTTTCTTTTCTTAATTTCCTTCTTTTAGCAAAGAGACTTTTACACCACCCCCTTTGTCCTGTTGCTATCCTTACCACAGTAACCGTGTTGCGCTGCCCTGGCAATGAGAATGTATAAAGATTAAAACAAAAGATACAGGTAGTCCCAAAGCAGATACCACAGAAAAGGTTAGAACTATTAGAGATTTCGCTGTGCAAGACGCCACCAAATTTCGATTCCAGAAAACGGTAACTTTGCCGCGAGAAGCACTCGTTCTATTAGCGTAGCCAATCAGACGCTTTCGTTCTATTAGCGTAGCCAATCAGACGCTCTGCCTATTAAATCAATCAATCAATATCCTTTAGTTCCCCAAGGGGCATAGGCCTTCAACAAACACATGCCAAGTCCTCCTGTCACGTGCCATCTCCTAGAAGAAAGGAGGTTAGTCAGCAACACAGACTCCTTTTGACTTTCTCTGTGTCGCGTCATTCGCTTCCCTGCCAGAAGACTTTCTCTTGTCTTGGTTGACTGAGTTTTATTTCCCTTGGTTGACCTGTCCATGTTTGTTGAAATTTGTTGTGGTTTAACATTTTTTTACAGCATGGGGGAAACAACCTGGCCCATTCCCAACACTCTGTAGTCTGTTTTTACATGCTTAATAGGGAACAGTGTTACCATTACACGCGGGTGAAGTCTGTTAATGTGTACATAAAAAAGGCAGTGAAGACCTCAGTAAATGTAATAGGAAACCACACTACCAGATACTCGAAAACCATTCATGTGTAACGAATGCTCACACTGTCGTAGATTTTCGATAGGAGAATTAAGACTAGGTTTGGTCCCTTCTGAATAGGTTTGAATAGGTGATAGACTCAGTGAGAGTTAGTGAAAGGTAATAGAATTTCCACACACGTGAGATGATAGATTTGATATAGTGGCTGTCTCTGAAAGCGAAAAGAATTCTTCTCTCTCTCACCTATCTTCTACAACAGTTGTTACAGTGTCAGACAGACTACACCAATATACATATTACGTATATTTCTATCACTCACAGGCACGCACATACACGTGACGACAGGTAAACACACAGACGTGGGAAAACTATAACAATGATATATATATATATCTAGAACGAGCTGACCAAACACTATTATTAAGTTCAAGAGCGATTTTAATATCAGGAAAAAATCGGCTCACAACATCAAAGAAAGTACATCAAGGAAAATACATATACACATAGTCATAAAAATTCAAGGAAATGTTGCAAGGATGATAGCCCCGTTATAGTGTTAACTCTAGGTTTAGCCCGGCCCCGTTAAGAGAACAGATGATGGCGCCAGAGTCACAGATACATAGGGTTTGATTCTAAGAGTTTTCGTTGTTTTATCTCGTAATTATATGCACAGAGTTTGAAAAAAAAAAAATCTGATTTAACCTAAGACAAAAACACAAGAACTCTAGCCTTAGCAACAAATTATGCAGATTGAAAAAAAAAATAGGACAGCAACAGGGTGTCAAAGATATAATAGTGAAAATATCACTCAAATTAGCGTACACTCATTCATTCCGCCATGGCCTCTCATACAGGTACTCACGACTTTGCTCGCTGCCTCTTGGAACACACTGATTTTAGATTTTCACACAGACTCAAAAAAATGCAGTCTTCTGCCAAGAAGTCCCCAGTTCCAAAAGACGTATTTAACTCGGAGTCTCCGGGAACGACTACTTGGGTGTGCAAATTTGTTCAAATGTCTGATTAAGTCACCTAACAGTTATTCCAGGCGCGGGAGTTAGCAGAGCACAGTGTCAATAGCGTAGGTTTCTAGAAATGATGAATGTCAGGTCGGTGCCTTCCCTCAGTATAGGATTCACTTTAGTCACACCACAGATTTGTCCACAAAATATATATATATATATAGTCGGGAAATGTTTGTTAATACTTGAAGTATTTCGCGCCACCAGGCAGAAAGATTACGTAGAGTTTTTCTTCTAGAAGAAATTAAGATCTGGCTCCAAGGTCCAGTATTTATCATTACAGTCTTTGAAAACCCGTTATTGGGATATAGTATTTCTGGCTAACTCGGGTTGCATATGCACGGTTAGACCAGTGGTACTTAAGAAACCCACGTGGTTCAAAATAAGGACTGTCTATTTCTTCACAAGTATGGAAACTACTACTAGGTGCTGGTAAAGTTAGGGTCACCCCAAAACTTTCACTGTGTGGAGGAAAAATAACACATATAATATAATAAACAGAATCTGTACTGGTTATAACTTACATTTAAACTTGCAAGCAGAGAGCTTTGCTTATCATTTAAACTTCCCGTGACGTAAGTTATATTTAAAAATCAGCAATCCTCATGAATTAGGAACACGTGCGTATTCCGTCACCATTCATGAGGCTCGATTCTAGAGTTTATACGTTAGTTTAGAAAAATACACTCGACTGAGTATTAGCGGTTAAATTAAATTCATAAATAGCTACAATTGCCGTTATAAGCTAGAAATTTTAATTTTTTATTCTGCTTTCCACTGAATGCTTCCCTAGAAAATATAATAGCCTACCACTTTATTTCTCTTCTGCGCTAAAGAAATAGATTAAAATGAATTAAGCGATTAAACACTTTAACACTCACAAAATCTATATATCTATCATATTAATTACCTCAACCACAGAATTACAGGTAGTCGCACAACTTAAGAATAAAAATGCTGAAAATATTTCTGGAAGTCTAGAAGTTCGACAAATTGCCGAAACAAACTGAGATCTTCGCTAACAGCTATTCTGTTTACGAGCAACCTATCTACTGTGAGTCTATGAGCGAGAATGAAATTAAAGTTTCAAACTTGGCCAATATCTTTAAAATCGGACACAGGATCCTAATCTTATTTCGCCAAGCGAAATAGTCTCCCCTGTCCGTATAACACCTTCGTCCGCTTATCGCGTGACGTAACAGCCATCAGTGGCCGAGGGCTTGCATGAGTTGCAAATCTCAGACCACCGTCTGCAGTGCGGAGTGGATTTTCACGCTAAGCCGGGTTTTTTCCTGACGAAAAAAACCTCATGCGTTTACTGAAATGCAGACTCTCTGTCTACTTTCCATGTCCCTCGGGTGAATTTTCACGCCCCAGGCCAGAGACCCTCAGACGAATGTCTAGCGAATGCTGTAAATTCACGCCTATCGTCCGACCAGCGCGACTGACATGTACGCAATACCACCCAGGTGCGATTCTCAGTTTTAGAGAAAGGAAAACAGGTAAAGTTTGCGAATTATATGAAAATAATATTCGCAAAACGAATGGATGAAAAATATACAGGAAAAAGGAAATACAGAGATAATAAAAGAGAGAAATCGGGTGAAAGAATAGGAAGAAGATGTAGGAAATTAAATGAATATAAACCCTACGTGACAGAGCCTCCCCCCTTTAAGATATGGAAGCACTCCATGTCTACGTTATGGAGTTTAATTTCCTATAACCGTAGCTTCAGGGTGTCTGTCCTCTTCCCTCTCATCTTCCCCCCTCCATCTCTGTGCAAGTCCTACTCATGAAGTCTGCCCCAACGTTTTGTTTCCCTGGAATGTATTCGACTTTAAAGGAATATACGCTTAGCAGCAATGCCCAGCGCATTATTTTCGCATTAAATTCCTTATTAGCCCCGAGAAACACCAGTGGGGCATGGTCCGTCTGCACCGTGAATGACACTCCGTAAAGGTATTCATGGTGCCGTCTAATGCCATGAACTAATGCCAGACATTCTCTTTCCACTGTGGAGTAGTTTTGCTCTGCCTTATTCAATTTACGACTACCGTATGCCACTGGGAATAGCTGGTTGGGATCGTCGTCGCCAGCCTGAAGCAAAGTTGACCCGATGCCTTGCCCTGATGCGTCGACGCGCAGTACGAAGGGTTTGGTAATATCCGGCAGTCGCAGAATTGGATATTCAGACAACTGCTTCTTGAGCGTGACGTAAGCGTGTTCGCACTTAGGATCCCAGATAACTTTCTCCGGTCGCCCCTTTTTCGTAAGGTCCGTAAGGGGTGCTGTTAAACCGTTGAAGTTTTTGATGAATTTCTGGTAGTAAGCACATAGCGATAGGAACGATCGTGTTTCTTTCTTCGTCCTTGGCCTCTTCGCTGCCCGTATCTTCTCTACGTTCTTAGCAACTGGCCACATAGCACCGTGAGCAATGGTGTGCCCCAGGAAGTCAAGTTTTTCAAAGCCGATTAAACATTTGCTAGGTCTAGCTGTGAGTCCAGTTTCCTGTAGTCTCCTGAGGAGCATCTCGACCGTCGCAATGTGTTCTTCGTAGGTGTCCGTTGCAATTAGTATATCATCCATAAAATTGTGGATATGTGGACTGTGCAATGGCTCTAACAGCTTCCTCATCATCCTTGTGAACACTCCTGGTGCGTTGTGTAATCCGAATGGCATCACGTTAAACGTATAGTGTCCTTCGCTGGTGCTGAAAGCTAGCAAAGGCTTAGTTTCCTCTTTGACTGGTATCTGGTAGTAGCCCTTACTCAAGTCAATCTTTGAGAAAATCCGTGCCTTGCTTAGCTTGCTAAACAGCTCAGAAGCGCTTTGGAGTGGTTCCGGCTGAAATTCCGTTACTGTGTTAAGTAGCCGGTAATCGATGCACAGCCGAACTTCCTTATTGGGCTTCTGTAGCAGCACTACGCTCGCACTATAGGGAGACGTAGACTCACTAATAATTCCTGTTTTACGTAGCTTGTCTATCTCTGCACGTAGCGTATCAGCTTTCGCATACGGAATAGGGTAAACTCTGGTTCGGACAGGGGTCTCGTTTATAAGTTTCATCTCGAACTCTACGAGATGTGTTCGTCCAGGTACATCCGTTAGCACCGCCGTGTACTGGTTCAGTAAAGCCTTCGTTTCTGTCTGTTGTGCTTCAGAGAGAGTGTCCCCAAATTTTACATCTTCTACAGATTCAGTTTGTTGCAATGGATATTCCATGCAACTATCGTCATCTTCCACATCCTCTGTAGCTATGGCGATCGCCAGGAGATGTTCGGGGGATGGCACTGGTCTTTCCAAGTATTTCTTTAGTAGGTTCACATGGTAGACCTTCTCCTTTCCTTTGATCGAGATCTGATAATTGGTTCTCGAGATCTTTTTCAGGACGGTGAACGGCCCTTGCCACCCGATGCGTAGTTTGTTGCTTCCAGTTCTCTCTCTTCCGCGACTTTCCTGTATCGGTTAGCGTGCTTGGTGCGTGCTCGCTTAAAGTTAGTCGTTGCTAGGTCCCACCCTAGTTTCAACCTTTCCTTTAAAACCGACACATATTTACTGGCTGAGACAACTGTCTCATCAGCCTTCTCGTCTGTCAGAGACTGAAGTAAGGCTTCAAGCGGGCCCTTAATGGGTCTGCCGAATAAGAGTGTAGCTGGCGGAAATCCTGTGGAAGTATGAGGAGATTCTCTGTAGCCAAATAATGCTGCAGGAATACAGAGATCCCAATCTTCAGGTTTCACTTGTGCCAGCTTACTTAGCATCATGGTGAGGTTTCCATTAGCACGTTCCACGAGCCCATTTCCGGCCGGAGTATATGGCTTAGTGTGGATGTGCTGGGTCCTCAAGATCTTAACGATCTCATCCATCAACAGGTTTCGGTATGGAGATCCATTATCCGTCAACACTTGCTGAGGGAATCCCAACCGAGTGAAAATCTGCACGAGGGCTTCTGCGACATGCTTGGCATCTGCGCATGTTAGCGGGATAGCTTCTGCCCATAAAGTGCATGTATCGACTAAGGTCAGGATGAACCTGTTCCTTCTTTTAGTCCTTTCGAAAGGCCCTAAAATGTCGATCACAACCCGTTCGAATGGTGTTCCCATTATTGGCATTTCACCCATGTGGACTGGGGGTGTCCGTTGCTTGGGTGGTACACGTTGGCACTGGGCACAGGATTTGACGTACCTGATAATATCAGTATTCACTCCTGGCCACCAATAATGAGTGGTTATACGTTGGTTTGTGGCGTTCTGTCCCATATGTCCGCTAAAGGGAAGAGAGTGCCCCATTTCTAGGATTTGGCTTCTGTACTGTTTCGGTACTAGGAGCTGGTTGTAACCTTGGTCAGGCTTGCCCGTTCTCCGATAAAGTACGCCATCCTCAGAAAAAATGTCCCCGTGCTGTTTGGGTTCCTTCGCCATGGGCAGTTTCCTAAAGCAGGGTGCCAAAGTAGGATCCTTTTGTTGCGCTTCTTTAAGTTCCATAGGTAACAAATTAGGCGCAGGCTCCCGTTCCTTCTTGGTTTGCCCTCTTGTAGTTACTGCTGCCACAATCGGCTCTTCCGGTTTCCCAATACACACGTATCTCCCGCCAAGTATGACTGGGTAGATGGGATCATCCATAACAGCTGCTTTGATCACACCTCTGACAAAGTCAGAGTGTATCTCCACCAATGCGATGGGAAGCGCTGTAGGTGCATCACTCTTACGAACTCCACAAAGTTTGACGGTCTCTCCTGTCTCTTGACCGGGTTTAACCAGGTTCCTGGCAACAATGCAATCGTAAGAAAGCCCCGTGTCAAATAAGCAAGAAGTTTGAGAACCGTTCAAAATAACAATACCTCGCGTTGAGGGTCTATCCCCAACAGGTTGGGAATCACTGTCAATAATTCCGCCTTGCGAGACTGTAAATAAGCATCCGATGCGTTTTGGCTCGGTGTGCTCGGTCTGATCATATGTCCCGTGCTCGGGGGTTCTCCCTTTGCCACCTTGTCCTTTCTGGCTACGCTGCCATGTAGGGCGGTCGGGTTGATCGGACTGTTTGGGGTGGTTGGGGTACTTGTTCTTGTAGAACTTGGATTTCTCAGGAGGGGGGTTTTGAGGTCCAGTTTCTCTGTGGTTATTTTGGTTAGAAGCCTGAGAAGATTGCTCTAGGTTATGTTTTCGAAAATGCTCCTCTGTCGGTTTCCGCTTTGTGGCCGGTAGTTCAGCCAGCGCATTGTGATAACGCTCAGACTTTTCCAAAATGTCTTCAAGTTTTTCTGCCCCCTGCTCAGCGAGAAATCTCCGGGTATCAGCAGACAAAGTGTTCTTTATTTGTTCAGTTAGAACAAGTTCCTCAAGACCTTCGTAGGTAGAGGGGAGCTGCGAAAGCTCAAGGCACTTTGTTAGATATCCCTTAAGACGAGATGAGAACTGGTGAAAAGTTTCAGAATTCTCTTTCCGGCTGTTGCGAAACAGTTGCAAAAACTTGCGAGCGTTCATTTCAAAGCGCTCCAGTAACGCTTTCTTCAACACATCGTAGTCGTCTTGTTGGCTACTTTCCAGCTTAGAATAAACATCGTAAGCAGAACCTTTTAGGGCCTGGGAAAGTTTCATATTCCAACGCGACCTCTCTAACCCGTACAGAGTTGCAATTTTCTCAAATTTTTCTAACCATGTGTCAATCTTCTCATTTGGACAAGGAAAAGATTCAAGAGTGAAAGACATAGCATTTAGTTGAAGAGATTGAGTGTTAGCAGGGTCAGTTAAGGAAGAATGAGGAGAAGACTCTCCATTGCTGGAGGTAGAGGCAGCCCCACGCCTTTGGAATTCCAGAGTTTTAAGAGCTAACTCATGCTGTCTCTCTTCTCTCTCCTTCTCATGCTGTCTCTCCTTCTCTCTTTCCTCTCTCTCCTCTCTCTCCTTCTCATGCTGTCTCTCCTTCTCACGTTCCTCCTGCTGCATCCTGCGGATTTCCATTTCCTCATCCATCTTCTTCTGCTGTAAATCTGCGGCTGCTTTTTCCTTAGCTTCCGCTGCTTTCCTCTCCGCATCATATCTCTCAAGTTCGTCTCTGACAAATGCTTTCGCTTCTTCTCCTTCCAGTCCCTCCTCTCTCGCTTCGTCCCTGAGAAGTTGTCTAAGCTTTGCCCTCTCGGCCATATTTTGTCAGTGACTGAGACTAGTGGAGAACGAAAATAGGAAAAAGGATACACTGGTTCCTACCACTTACGAGAAAAAAAATTACCAAAAATCAAAAGATGATATCCTTAACCCTGGGATACCTCCTCCAAATAAAATCTAACTATCGCTGCTATTAATCGGCAATAAAGCACTCAATGCAAAACACGACTACGCCAAATAAATGGTAGTAAAGATTACAACTGAAAAATAAGTTGCTACAGTGGAAAAGCAAAAGAATATTGCAAAAATTTAAAGAGAAAAATAATCCCTTAATTTTTAAAAATCCACTATAAGTTCGCCCCTGAAGTCAGATCGGGTAAGGGAGGGAATTAATCTGGACAAAAAGTCCGAAACACACTCCTTAACTTAGTTCAAACGCCGTTCTGCCTCAGTACCCAGTGAATGTTATACACTCACCACTTTACCAGCATTTAGTATTACAATCAGCAGTTAACATATATCCCGACAAAATCAACCTGTAACCAAAATGTATATATTCAAAGATGCTGTGGAAAAAAAAAACTTATTATTTTGTGTGGTCAGCACGCCCGTAAACAGATCGCTAGTCTAGGGGGTAATATTTTTTTAAAAGATACACAGTCACAAGACATCACACTCTTACTCTATATCAGAATAAAGAATCTTAAATACAAAATCCAGACAGACGAGTCCACGTTTGTCGTACTCGTCTTCCTATTCTAAGTTCAAAAATCCTACGGACGAGAACCCATTTGTCGTAGATTTTCGATAGGAGAATTAAGACTAGGTTTGGTCCCTTCTGAATAGGTTTGAATAGGTGATAGACTCAGTGAGAGTTAGTGAAAGGTAATAGAATTTCCACACACGTGAGATGATAGATTTGATATAGTGGCTGTCTCTGAAAGCGAAAAGAATTCTTCTCTCTCTCACCTATCTTCTACAACAGTTGTTACAGTGTCAGACAGACTACACCAATATACATATTACGTATATTTCTATCACTCACAGGCACGCACATACACGTGACGACAGGTAAACACACAGACGTGGGAAAACTATAACAATGATATATATATATCTAGAACGAGCTGACCAAACACTATTATTAAGTTCAAGAGCGATTTTAATATCAGGAAAAAATCGGCTCACAACATCAAAGAAAGTACATCAAGGAAAATACATATACACATAGTCATAAAAATTCAAGGAAATGTTGCAAGGATGATAGCCCCGTTATAGTGTTAACTCTAGGTTTAGCCCGGCCCCGTTAAGAGAACAGATGATGGCGCCAGAGTCACAGATACATAGGGTTTGATTCTAAGAGTTTTCGTTGTTTTATCTCGTAATTATATGCACAGAGTTTGAAAAAAAAATCTGATTTAACCTAAGACAAAAACACAAGAACTCTAGCCTTAGCAACAAATTATGCAGATTGAAAAAAAACAAATAGGACAGCAACAGGGTGTCAAAGATATAATAGTGAAAATATCACTCAAACCAGCGTACACTCATTCATTCCGCCATGGCCTCTCATACAGGTACTCACGACTTTGCTCGCTGCCTCTTGGAACACACTGATTTTAGATTTTCACACAGACTCAAAAAAATGCAGTCTTCTGCCAAGAAGTCCCCAGTTCCAAAAGACGTATTTAACTCGGAGTCTCCGGGAACGACTACTTGGGTGTGCAAATTTGTTCAAATGTCTGATTAAGTCACCTAACAGTTATTCCAGGCGCGGGAGTTAGCAGAGCACAGTGTCAATAGCGTAGGTTTCTAGAAATGATGAATGTCAGGTCGGTGCCTTCCCTCAGTATAGGATTCACTTTAGTCACACCACAGATTTGTCCACAAATATATATATATATAGTCGGGAAATGTTTGTTAATACTAGAAGTATTTCGCGCCACCAGGCAGAAAGATTACGTAGAGTTTTTCTAGAAGAAATTAAGATCTGGCTCCAAGGTCCAGTATTTATCATTACAGTCTTTGAAAACCCGTTATTGGGACATTGTATTTCTGGCTAACTCGGGTTGCATATGCACGGTTAGACCAGTGGTACTTAAGAAACCCACGTGGTTCAAAATAAGGACTGTCTATTTCTTCACAAGTATGGAAACTACTACTAGGTGCTGGTAAAGTTAGGGTCACCCCAAAACTTTCACTGTGTGGAGGAAAAATAACACATATAATATAATAAACAGAATCTGTACTGGTTATAACTTACATTTAAACTTGCAAGCAGAGAGCTTTGCTTATCATTTAAACTTCCCGTGACGTAAGTTATATTAAAAAATCAGCAACCCTCATGAATTAGGAACACGTGCGTATTCCGTCACCATTCATGAGGCTCGATTCTAGAGTTTATACGTACTCTGTTGGTGTCGTTTTCATAGTGATGAATTGAAACGCGAATGGTTACAATGGAATAAATGTCAACAATGTCTTTCAAACGAAAAACCAACAATGTATCTTGAATTGTGTGAACTGGTCAAGTATTAGCAGCACACGAGTCGTTGGTAACTTTACATAGATTTTATTCACCAGGACACGAAGTGGACAAGACGGACATCGTCACAGGCGCAAAGATCACACGACAACATATTGATTATTACTGCTAAAGTTCCTGAAGATTCTCTTCTAGTAAAGACCTCTGTCCATAGACTAAGGATTACAAAACTGTTACCGTATAATATCCTTCTCAGTCACGACCGTTGACCTTCTTTCAAGGACGTCTATCATGGTAACGTATACATACTCTGGGGTGAAATCTTCCATATTACATTTGTTAAAATTCCCAGACGTTCTTCATACATAGCGTTGTACATCATATAATTTTCACACAAAGTCATATACGATAATCCTAACAGTAAAGGCTTTCAGTTGGCTAACCTCTCTTTACATCCAAGCCACGACTTTGGCATTGAAGCATGTACGGCATATAAAACATGTGCGTAAGATAAACAATATAACTTCTTCTACTCGTAGGAATTCTCCGTCTACGATTCAAATCTTAAAGGCAAGCGACTCTGTAGATCCATTCTAGGAACATCTTAATTCCCGCTAGACTAGTATTAGAGCGGCCCTTTTTCATACAGCATTAAAATAAGAAGTGGGACGATAACTCACGTGACATTCCTGATATTGGTTTCGACCTGAAGACCAACCAATACAGATCACTAGAATAAATGGCTTCCTTAAAAATGCCATTGAATACGAAATATAAAATTACTATCATGGACACAAGCCAGTTCCATGTTTCCACTTCAAAACATGACGTCACAAACTACTCAACTAGGTTACACGTGCGTCCAAAGCAACACTCACTGCTTTGTGCACGTCAGTGCGCGAATCATTCGACCGCACAAACAATATAACTACATAAAACTGGTGCGTACATTTGGCAGGACCGACGACTACCCCCTTAGGTAATAAATGTACGTAACAGCTCCCTTATTACCTCCCCTTAAAAAAATTAATCCCATTAATTTTTTTCGAACTAATTACTCGAGAGAGGTGAGTCAAAACTACAACAAGATTTATGACATGCATAAAATTATCATATTAAGAAAAGAAAATTGACTTGAAATTAATATAACTAAATGACAGTATGCATTAAAGCACACATCCACCATCGACCTACTTTGGAACGATGTGGTAATATTCGAAGTAAAAAGAAGTTGAAAAAATGAAAATGAAAATGAAAAATCAACAAAAAAGATGATAATAAAATTCAACTAAGTTTTCAACAAAATTTGAAACATATGATTTCAAAAATGAAAATGAACAGCAACACTGATGATAATCAATGATAAAAGAATCAGTGAAACAGAAAATTTTGAAATACAATGTGCAAAAATGAAGCAATGCAAAATTAAACACTTTAAGAAGCAACGCACTTACTGATATCTAGCACTAGTAAGTTTGACTAGTTATCTAAAAGTAAAATCTCATGTAGTGGGATACGTGACTACACGTATTGCGAGACACTAATAAAGTTAGTAGATGTGTGATTTATAAACAATCAAATTGATTAAATTGAATTAATCTAATTCTAGTACTTAATTACACATAAATAAATAACTAGTAATTTATTCTAAGTAATTCTAATTTCAGTCATTGTGAATATTCGTTCAGAACTATTTAGAGTCAACAAGAATATGTTCCTAATGTTCCATGCACGAAATAAGTTTACGAACACGATATGTAGTGTAATATGTTCCATAACACTAACGAATGTCTGTTTGTCGTTTTTACCAATGTTTCCATACTAAAAAAAAAAATGTTACTTTAATATCACTGTTCCCGTTCTAATAAAACGTTACTTCACAAGAAATAATGTTATAATCCATATGTAAGTATGTTCTGAAAGTTATATTTATACGAATACTGCAAAAACTATACATAGTCTTCACAGATGTACAATTAATGACACTGTACAAAGTTATTCATGTTTCGGTGAGGACGTTTCTCCATCTAAAAGTGGTTTAGTTTCACCAAGTTCACTAGGGCATCTTGAAAGACAGTCTGCAAATACATTCTGCACTCCAGGAATAGCTCGTATCTCAAAATGGAACGGTTGAAGAGCTATAGCGTAACGCGCTGACTTTGATGACTTAACGTTTCCTGTATTCAATGCGGTAAGAGCTTTCTGGTCAGACTCCACCACAAAGTGTGATCCGAGGAGATAACGATCCAGTTTTGTGATTGCCCAGACAAGAGCAAGGAGCTCTTTGTCTAGAACGGAGTATTTCATCTCGCTCGTTGTAAGCTTTCTGGATACGTACATAATTGGAAATAAGGTGCCTCCGTATTCTTGCATCAAAACTGCCGCGATAGCGTAGGAAGAAGCATCACTGCGAAGAACAAGGTGAGATCTTTGTTAGGCAACCTTAAAAAAGGCTTATTTGAAAAAATTTGTTTTATATAGTCTAACGCCGTTTGGTGATCCTGCGACCACTTTATTACATTAGGTGTGCCTTTCTTCAGTAACGAAGAAAGAGGTGCAGTTATAGTAGACAAATGAGGGATGAATTTAGAATAGAACTGTATTAGTCCTAAGAGTGACCTCACTTGTTTTTTTGTCTTAGGTGCTGAGATGTTTAAAATTTTAGAGACGTTACTGTCTTCTGTATACATTAAACCGCGACCTATACGGTGACCAAGAAATGAGATGTCATGAAAACCGACAAAAGCCTTTGAAGGTTTCGCTGTTAAGTTATAATCCCGTAAGGTAGAAAGTAAAGATTTTAAACCCTGAATATGTTCATCCCAAGAGTCACTGAAAAGACAGATGTCATCTATATAAGTAATGACATCGGGACGATGAGACAATATGCGGCGCATCATGCGTACAAAGGTAGCTGGCGCATTCATTAACCCGAAAGGCATAAAATTATATTGAAAAAGACCCCGTGGCGTCGAGAAAGCGGTGAATGGCTTTGCTTTCGTAGTGAGTGGCACTTGCCAATAACCCTTTGAAAGGTCAAATTTCGAAAAGAATGTAGCATGAGATAATTTCTCTAATAAGTCGTCTAAAAGAGGTAATGGTTCCGCATCGAATTTTGTAACTTTGTTTAACTTCCTGTAATCTACGCAAAGACGTATATTGTTGTCTTTCTTCCTAATGATTACCATAGAAGAAGAATATGGTGATGAAGATGGTTCAATTATATTTAATTGGAGCATATCATCCAATTCCTTATCAACCTTATCACGAAAGTGTAAAGGAATAGGATATGGGCGAACTCGAATCGGTGTATCGTCAGTCAGAATAATGTCATGTTGGATGACTGACGTATGACCTGGGATGTCAGTGAGGACATCCTCATACGTGTGTAGAATATTAGAGACTTGCTGACGTTGATCATCAGTAAGAGTAGATGAGATAGTAACATCATTCCATTTCTCAGTGGAATGGAGTGGTACAACTGGTATTGGTAGTTGTACATCATCGAAAGAAGATTCCTCTTCTTGGATGACTGACAAACTAGAATAGTGTTGAATAGGTGGTGTAGGATCGTCAGTTGCTTGGAACACCGATTGTAGATAATCAGGACGTGAGTAATACTCCTTCAACATGTTAATGTGGAAGGTTTTATGTTTGCCATTAACATCAACGATGTAGTCGACATCGGATATTCTTGAGATGATCCTGAAAGGACCTCTCCAGGTAATTAAAAGACGATTGTTATGCGCAGGGAGTAATACAAAAGCTTCATCACCAGGTATGAGCTGGCGAAGACGTCTATATTTGTTTGCAGATAGACGAGCTTTTTCTTTGGCATGTTCGGATGATGCAGTAGCTAGTCTACAAGCATCTATGATTTTCTTTCTAAGAGAGATCACATACTCATAAGAGGATTGAGTTTCCTCTTCAATATTCTCATCCACCAATAAGTCGTGGATTAACGACATCGGACCGCGTGGTTGCATGCCAAAAACAAGCTGGAACGGAGAAAACCCCGTTGCTTGATTTTGTACCTCGCGATACGCAAAGAGACAAGCGGGTAGGACCCGATCCCAGTCTTGGGGATGGTCTTGAGTCATCTTACCCAACAACTGCTTGAGTGTCCTATTGAGACGCTCAATTAACCCATTTGACATCGGATGATAAATAGAACTAAGAGATCTATCTATACCTAATGTCTTCATCACTTGAGACATGGATTCAGAAATGAACTGAACCCCATGATCCGACAAGATTTTCCGTGGAAAACCAATGCGTGAGAAGATTAACATCAATGCCTCTGCTACACTGGCAGATGAAGTGTTCTTGAGAGGGATGGCCTCAGGCCAACGAGTGCACATATCAATGCACGTAAGAATATGCGTATGCCCTCTAGCAGATGGAAGCATTGGACCAATAATGTCAATGGCCATTTTATCAAATGGTCTAATCGGGATGTCCGCAGCTTGAATAGGAGCCGCATGAAATGGACCCCGTACCTTAACTTCTTGACATATCAAACAGGACCGACAATAGAGAGTAACATCTCTATGGACGCCTGGCCAGTAGAATGCCGAAAGCACTCTGGATTTGGTACGCGAAAAACCCATATGGCCCGCACATTGCGAGTCATGAGCATGTCGTAATATACGAGATCTCATACAGGATGGGACAAGAATCTGAGAACATAAGGATAAATCCTTTTCCCGTATTACTCTAACCAAAATCCCATTTTTAAGTATAAAGTCATGTCTAGATTTTGCAAGTTTGTTGCTTGTATTCTTTTTGTTAACATACTGAAAGAATTTTTTTAATGAATTATCATTCTTTTGCAATGTTGCAAACAACTCCCGTGAAATAGGAGCATCATCATCACAAGTGGTATGAACTGTAGGTTCAATAGGTGTATCATGCGACATATTAGTAGCTTGCGCTCTAGTCACTACTGCATTTGCAGTTTGAATATGTCGCTCTTCCCATTCAGCAATTTGCTGTGGTGTACACTCTTTAATACCATGTATGCGACCAAGTATTACATCACAGATTGGATTCGGAAGGAGACATGCTTGGATCTTTCCTGAAAAGAAAGGTGTGTTAAGATCAATAATAGCAGTGGGAAATGTTTCAATAGTGCCACCAAATGTTACACATTTGACAACCCGGCCCG
Organism: Oreohelix idahoensis; assembly: GCA_024509875.1. NCBI lineage: Eukaryota > Metazoa > Mollusca > Gastropoda > Stylommatophora > Oreohelicidae > Oreohelix > Oreohelix idahoensis. The sequence goes on along the minus strand of JAMPIV010005037.1, from coordinate 199,434 downwards.
TGGCACAACTTGGGTCGATCAGCGAAGTCCGGACACCGATTGTTGTACAACCTGAGTCAAATAGGAGAGAGCATGAAATATTATTGACAAATCCCTTGTGAAACTTAAGAGAGCCCTGTCCTTGGTGTACTGAAGCAGCAGTGGCTGTACAGACTGCAGGCAGGCTAGGCAAGGTATGTCCGCAACGCAGCGTCGTGATCGCCTTAGGCTGGAAAAGAGTCGAGCATTCTGGGCAGTCTTTCACCTGGGAACAATCTAGAGAACAAGACATAGCATTGTGAGTTTCAGCTACTTTACCCTGTTCAATGTTAGCCTGTGTATCATTAAAAGCAACATTAGAATGTCTACCTGTATTATTCGACGATCTATCTCGTCGGCGCGATCGATTGTGATTTTTGTCATTAAAATTGCCATAATTGTCATTTCTGCTAGAGTTAAAATTTGGATTAGTCCGATAATTTGTAGAATGATCGTTATGATGTTGGTTAAATGGTTTATTTCCAAAAAATTGTCTGTTTTGCGGACCCTGAGATCTTGATCTCCAGTTTTGTTTATTATAATGTCCTTGATTATTTTTAAAATAATTGTTACCAAAATCTCGCGATCTGTGAGTTTGGTTCCAAGAAACATTAAATGGAGCAGATTGTTGAAATTGCTTCCCTTTGTAAAAGTTATCATTGGTGAAATTATGATTATTTCCCTTATTGACATACCTATCAGCACTAAAAGAACGATTGCGTGAAAAATTGTTTTTGTTGTGCTGCAAAAGCAACAGGCAATTCACTCTTAATCTGCGCGTTACTTAGATCCATGTTTGGGTGAGCAGTGCAAAAATTTTTTGCATGTTCTTCTAAATTTTTCATTGATAAAGGTTTCCGTTCGTGTAAAAATGCGAGAAATGTAGGGTTTACCGACGAAAGTACCTTATCGCGCATCAGTAAATCAAAGAGACCTTCATACGACTTTTCAATTTTGGATAATTCGATCCATCTTTCTAATGTTAGTCGTATCTGTGACAGAAAATCACTAAAATTTCTGCCAGATTGAGGTAGTAATGTGTGAAATTTCAAACGATATTCGTTTTCTGTCATTTGGAATTTTTGCAGAAGTGCTGCTCTAAGAGCATTGTAGTCATTTTTCTCACCAATGCTGGTGGTATGATAAACTGCTAATGCATCTCCTGTAAGTAATCTGGATAAATATGTACAGTATAGCGCTTTATCCACGTTATAAGACCCACAAGTGGCCTCAAACCTATCTAGGAAGAATATTACGTCATCAGACGGGGGATTAAATTTTGGCAATTTAAGGTGAATTTCCTTAAAATGATCCTGTCTGGATGAAGTGTGGCTTTCAAAAGTTCTCTGAGAATTAGCTTCCTGAGTTAACCTAAGTCTCTCATATTCTGACTCTGCTAATTTCAGTTCATGCTGTCGTTTTCTATCATTCTCTTCCATCTCAAGCTGAAGTCGTTTTGTGTTTTGTTCAGCTATTAATCTCCTTTCTTCTATTTCTTTTTGTTTCTGTTCCATTTCCTTGTGTTTAACTTCCATTTCTTTTCTAAGTCTTTCTTCAGACTCTTTCTTTTTTGCTTCTGTTCTGCCTCTCGCTGAAATCGTTTCTCTTCTAATTCAGCGGCTAATCTCATTTTTTTTCTCCTCTCCTCCAGCCTCAATCCTCTTTTTGATCTGCCTCAATCATTGCCTCAATTTCATCTTTTCTCTTGTTCCTCAGCCTCAATCCGTTTTTTATCTGCCTCAAATTGAAGTTTTTCTAGTCTTAAAGTTTCTAACTTTCTCTGTTCGGCTTCTATTTCTTGAGCTTTCCTATATTCTGACAGTGCAAATGCTTTAGCTTCATCAGGAGCCATCTGAAGAGCTTTTGCTTGCTTAATGAAATAGTCTAAGGTAGCCATTTCAATATTATTATGTAATAATACTATTTAAAAGTGTTACTACAACTAGTGTTCTTCGTTCCTGTTCTAGAACGGTAAAATCAATTTATATAATAGGCAATAATATTAATAATTAATAATGTACTTTATAACATGTAATGGTGTGAAAGCAGTAACGTGACAGACAATAGCACAATAATGACACGACAAGATATTCAAGCCAAACGAAAACGTTCGCAGAAATCCAATTAAAATAAAATGAGAAACTAAAATGGAATGTCGTAAAGAATTACGATGATAACTGCGATTAAATTCAACAAGACAATAGACACCACAGTGTAAAAACAAAGGTTTTGTAAAAAACTAAACGACAGGAAAGGTGAGACGGACAATAATCACATACAAAATTCATCATAAAACTAAGGCACAAGTAAAAATAGCTACCAAAAACAACAAGTAAACGTGACACTACAGCTAAAACAGACAGGTGTCACAGACCACCAGACACAGTGGACCTAGAATCCTTCTACGCTCACGCGTAGGAACATTCCACTGCGGGAAGTCTGCAAAATAATGTCCTACAGAACGTCTGACGAAGAGCCCGAATTGACTTCGAGATGGATCTCGTTCGTCAGATCTACCGCCCAACCTCCCGCGAAGAATACACAAAACATAACACATAACATAGAAAATATATAAGTGGACATAATCAATTAAGGCACAGCTAATAGTAATAAAGGGTATAACGGATACAAGTTATACTTAGCTCGCGTGCAGGTAAAAATCAAAGTGCCTTGTCCCCGTGTATGTACGTAAGAGGATGCAATACTTCGCTCTGCGTATATCAAACTAGCTCGCACGTAATAATGATGAAGAGAGGTGATCTCCAAGTAATCAGTCACTGTGAAACTTGACGTGGAGGTTGATTGAAGACCTTGAGCATTTGAGTTGATTTTGATTCATATTCCGCCAGGATCCAAATTGAGATGATGTCGCCTTGAAAGTAAAAATTCTTCTTTTCAAACGATCAATTGGATGGGTACGTTCCTGAAATTACTTCCAGACCGCACTGGCCTACCAGTTATTGTTGGTGTCGTTTTCATAGTGATGAATTGAAACGCGAATGGTTACAATGGAATAAATGTCAACAATGTCTTTCAAACGAAAAACCAACAATGTATCTTGAATTGTGTGAACTGGTCAAGTATTAGCAGCACACGAGTCGTTGGTAACTTTACATAGATTTTATTCACCAGGACACGAAGTGGACAAGACGGACATCGTCACAGGCGCAAAGATCACACGACAACATATTGATTATTACTGCTAAAGTTCCTGAAGATTCTCTTCTAGTAAAGACCTCTGTCCATAGACTAAGGATTACAAAACTGTTACCGTATAATATCCTTCTCAGTCACGACCGTTGACCTTCTTTCAAGGACGTCTATCATGGTAACGTATACATACTCTGGGGTGAAATCTTCCATATTACATTTGTTAAAATTCCCAGACGTTCTTCATACATAGCGTTGTACATCATATAATTTTCACACAAAGTCATATACGATAATCCTAACAGTAAAGGCTTTCAGTTGGCTAACCTCTCTTTACATCCAAGCCACGACTTTGGCATTGAAGCATGTACGGCATATAAAACATGTGCGTAAGATAAACAATATAACTTCTTCTACTCGTAGGAATTCTCCGTCTACGATTCAAATCTTAAAGGCAAGCGACTCTGTAGATCCATTCTAGGAACATCTTAATTCCCGCTAGACTAGTATTAGAGCGGCCTTTTTCATACAGCATTAAAATAAGAAGTGGGACGATAACTCACGTGACATTCCTGATATTGGTTTCGACCTGAAGACCAATACAGATCACTAGAATAAATGGCTTCCTTAAAAATGCCATTGAATACGAAATATAAAATTACTATCATGGACACAAGCCAGTTCCATGTTTCCACTTCAAAACATGACGTCACAAACTACTCAACTAGGTTACACGTGCGTCCAAAGCAACACTCACTGCTTTGTGCACGTCAGTGCGCGAATCATTCGACCGCACAAACAATATAACTACATAAAACTGGTGCGTACATTTGGCAGGACCGAAGACTACCCCCTTAGGTAATAAATGTACGTAACAGCTCCCTTATTACCTCCCCTTAAAAAAATTAATCCCATTAATTTTTTTCGAACTAATTACTCGAGAGAGGTGAGTCAAAAAAAACTACAACAAGATTTATGACATGCATAAAATTATCATATTAAGAAAAGAATATTGACTTGAAATTAATATAACTAAATGACAGTATGCATTAAAGCACACATCCACCATCGACCTACTTTGGAACGATGTGGTAATATTCGAAGTAAAAAGAAGTTGAAAAAAAAAATGAAAATGAAAAATCAACAAAAAAGATGATAATAAAATTCAACTAAGTTTTCAACAAAATTTGAAACATATGATTTCAAAAATGAAAATGAACAGCAACACTGATGATAATCAATGATAAAAGAATCAGTGAAACAGAAAATTTTGAAATACAATGTGCAAAAATGAAGCAATGCAAAATTAACACTTTAAGAAGCAACGCACTTACTGATATCTAGCACTAGTAAGTTTGACTAGTTATCTAAAAGTGAAATATCATGTAGTGGGATACGTGACTACACGTATTGCGAGACACTAATAAAGTTAGTAGATGTGTGATTTATAAACAATCAAATTGATTAAATTGAATTAATCTAATTCTAGTACTTAATTACACATAAATAAATAACTAGTAATTTATTCTAAGTAATTCTAATTTCAGTCATTGTGAATATTCGTTCAGAACTATTTAGAGTCAACAAGAATATGTTCCTAATGTTCCATGCACGAAATAAGTTTACGAACACGATATGTAGTGTAATATGTTCCATAACACTAACGAATGTCTATTTGTTGCTTTTTTACCAATGTTTCCATACTAAAAAAAAATGTTACTTTAATATCACTGTTCCCGTTCTAATAAAACGTTACTTCACAAGAAATAATGTTATAATCCATATGTAAGTATGTTCTGAAAGTTATATTTATACGAATACTGCAAAACTATACATAGTCTTCACAGATGTACAATTAATGACACTGTACAAAGTTATTCATGTTTCGGTGAGGACGTTGCTCCATCTAAAAGTGGTTTAGTTTCACCAAGTTCACTAGGGCATCTTGAAAGACAGTCTGCAAATACATTCTGCACTCCAGGAATAGCTCGTATCTCAAAATGGAACGGTTGAAGAGCTATAGCGTAACGCGCTGACTTTGATGACTTAACGTTTCCTGTATTCAATGCGGTAAGAGCTTTCTGGTCAGACTCCACCACAAAGTGTGATCCGAGGAGATAACGATCCAGTTTTGTGATTGCCCAGACAAGAGCAAGGAGCTCTTTGTCTAGAACGGAGTATTTCATCTCGCTCGTTGTAAGCTTTCTGGATACGTACATAATTGGAAATAAGGTGCCTCCGTATTCTTGCATCAAAACTGCCGCGATAGCGTAGGAAGAAGCATCACTGCGAAGAACAAAGGTGAGATCTTTGTTAGGCAACCTTAAAAAAGGCTTATTTGAAAAAATTTGTTTTATATAGTCTAACGCCGTTTGGTGATCCTGCGACCACTTTATTACATTAGGTGTGCCTTTCTTCAGTAACGAAGAAAGAGGTGCAGTTATAGTAGACAAATGAGGGATGAATTTAGAATAGAACTGTATTAGTCCTAAGAGTGACCTCACTTGTTTTTTTGTCTTAGGTGCTGAGATGTTTAAAATTTTAGAGACGTTACTGTCTTCTGTATACATTAAACCGCGACCTATACGGTGACCAAGAAATGAGATGTCATGAAAACCGACAAAAGCCTTTGAAGGTTTCGCTGTTAAGTTATAATCCCGTAAGGTAGAAAGTAAAGATTTTAAACCCTGAATATGTTCATCCCAAGAGTCACTGAAAAGACAGATGTCATCTATATAAGTAATGACATCGGGACGATGAGACAATATGCGGCGCATCATGCGTACAAAGGTAGCTGGCGCATTCATTAACCCGAAAGGCATAAAATTATATTGAAAAAGACCCCGTGGCGTCGAGAAAGCGGTGAATGGCTTTGCTTTCGTAGTGAGTGGCACTTGCCAATAACCCTTTGAAAGGTCAAATTTCGAAAAGAATGTAGCATGAGATAATTTCTCTAATAAGTCGTCTAAAAGAGGTAATGGTTCCGCATCGAATTTTGTAACTTTGTTTAACTTCCTGTAATCTACGCAAAGACGTATATTGTTGTCTTTCTTCCTAATGATTACCATAGAAGAAGAATATGGTGATGAAGATGGTTCAATTATATTTAATTGGAGCATATCATCCAATTCCTTATCAACCTTATCACGAAAGTGTAAAGGAATAGGATATGGGCGAACTCGAATCGGTGTATCGTCAGTCAGAATAATGTCATGTTGGATGACTGACGTATGACCTGGGATGTCAGTGAGGACATCCTCATACGTGTGTAGAATATTAGAGACTTGCTGACGTTGATCATCAGTAAGAGTAGATGAGATAGTAACATCATTCCATTTCTCAGTGGAATGGAGTGGTACAACTGGTATTGGTAGTTGTACATCATCGAAAGAAGATTCCTCTTCTTGGATGACTGACAAACTAGAATAGTGTTGAATAGGTGGTGTAGGATCGTCAGTTGCTTGGAACACCGATTGTAGATAATCAGGACGTGAGTAATACTCCTTCAACATGTTAATGTGGAAGGTTTTATGTTTGCCATTAACATCAACGATGTAGTCGACATCGGATATTCTTGAGATGATCCTGAAAGGACCTCTCCAGGTAATTAAAAGACGATTGTTATGCGCAGGGAGTAATACAAAAGCTTCATCACCAGGTATGAGCTGGCGAAGACGTCTATATTTGTTTGCAGATAGACGAGCTTTTTCTTTGGCATGTTTGGATGATGCAGTAGCTAGTCTACAAGCATCTATGATTTTCTTTCTAAGAGAGATCACATACTCATAAGAGGATTGAGTTTCCTCTTCAATATTCTCATCTACTAATAAGTCGTGGATTAACGACATCGGACCGCGTGGTTGCATGCCAAAAAAACAAGCTGGAACGGAGAAAACCCCGTTGCTTGATTTTGTACCTCGCGATACGCAAAGAGACAAGCGGGTAGGACCCGATCCCAGTCTTGGGGATGGTCTTGAGTCATCTTACCCAACAACTGCTTGAGTGTCCTATTGAGACGCTCAATTAACCCATTTGACATCGGATGATAAATAGAACTAAGAGATCTATCTATACCTAATGTCTTCATCACTTGAGACATGGATTCAGAAATGAACTGAACCCCATGATCCGACAAGATTTTCCGTGGAAAACCAATGCGTGAGAAGATTAACATCAATGCCTCTGCTACACTGGCAGATGAAGTGTTCTTGAGAGGGATGGCCTCAGGCCAACGAGTGCACATATCAATGCACGTAAGAATATGCGTATGCCCTCTAGCAGATGGGAAGCATTGGACCAATAATGTCAATGGCCATTTTATCAAATGGTCTAATCGGGATGTCCGCAGCTTGAATAGGAGCCGCATGAAATGGACCCCGTACCTTAACTTCTTGACATATCAAACAGGACCGACAATAGAGAGTAACATCTCTATGGACGCCTGGCCAGTAGAATGCCGAAAGCACTCTGGATTTGGTACGCGAAAAACCCATATGGCCCGCACATTGCGAGTCATGAGCATGTCGTAATATACGAGATCTCATACAGGATGGGACAAGAATCTGAGAACATAAGGATAAATCCTTTTCCCGTATTACTCTAACCAAAATCCCATTTTTAAGTATAAAGTCATGTCTAGATTTTGCAAGTTTGTTGCTTGTATTCTTTTTGTTAACATACTGAAAGAATTTTTTTAATGAATTATCATTCTTTTGCAATGTTGCAAACAACTCCCGTGAAATAGGAGCATCATCATCACAAGTGGTATGAACTGTAGGTTCAATAGGTGTATCATGCGACATATTAGTAGCTTGCGCTCTAGTCACTACTGCATTTGCAGTTTGAATATGTCGCTCTTCCCATTCAGCAATTTGCTGTGGTGTACACTCTTTAATACCATGTATGCGACCAAGTATTACATCACAGATTGGATTCGGAAGGAGACATGCTTGGATCTTTCCTGAAAAGAAAGGTGTGTTAAGATCAATAATAGCAGTGGGAAATGTTTCAATAGTGCCACCAAATGTTACACATTTGACAACCCGGCCCGTGGCACAACTTGGGTCGATCAGCGAAGTCCGGACACCGATTGTTGTACAACCTGAGTCAAATAGGAGAGAGCATGAAATATTATTGAGATAACTCCCTTGTGAAACTTAAGAGAGCCCTGTCCTTGGTGTACTGAAGCAGCAGTGGCTGTACAGACTGCAGGCAGGCTAGGCAAGGTATGTCCGCAACGCAGCGTCGTGATCGCCTTAGGCTGGAAAAGAGTCGAGCATTCTGGGCAGTCTTTCACCTGGGAACAATCTAGAGAACAAGACATAGCATTGTGAGTTTCAGCTACTTTACCCTGTTCAATGTTAGCCTGTGTATCATTAAAAGCAACATTAGAATGTCTACCTGTATTATTCGACGATCTATCTCGTCGGCGCGATCGATTGTGATTTTTGTCATTAAAATTGCCATAATTGTCATTTCTGCTAGAGTTAAAATTTGGATTAGTCCGATAATTTGTAGAATGATCGTTATGATGTTGGTTAAATGGTTTATTTCCAAAAAATTGTCTGTTTTGCGGACCCTGAGATCTTGATCTCCAGTTTTGTTTATTATAATGTCCTTGATTATTTTTAAAATAATTGTTACCAAAATCTCGCGATCTGTGAGTTTGGTTCCAAGAAACATTAAATGGAGCAGATTGTTGAAATTGCTTCCCTTTGTAAAAGTTATCATTGGTGAAATTATGATTATTTCCCTTATTGACATACCTATCAGCACTAAAAGAACGATTGCGTGAAAAATTGTTTTGTTGTGCTGCAAAAGCAACAGGCAATTCACTCTTAATCTGCGCGTTACTTAGATCCATGTTTGGGTGAGCAGTGCAAAAATTTTTTGCATGTTCTTCTAAATTTTTCATTGATAAAGGTTTCCGTTCGTGTAAAAATGCGAGAAATGTAGGGTTTACCGACGAAAGTACCTTATCGCGCATCAGTAAATCAAAGAGACCTTCATACGACTTTTCAATTTTGGATAACTCGATCCATCTTTCTAATGTTAGTCGTATCTGTGACAGAAAATCACTAAAATTTCTGCCAGATTGAGGTAGTAATGTGTGAAATTTTAAACGATATTCGTTTTCTGTCATTTGGAATTTTTGCAGAAGTGCTGCTCTAAGAGCATTGTAGTCATTTTTCTCACCAATGCTGGTGGTATGATAAACTGCTAATGCATCTCCTGTAAGTAATCTGGATAAATATGTACAGTATAGCGCTTTATCCACGTTATAAGACCCACAAGTGGCCTCAAACCTATCTAGGAAGAATATTACGTCATCAGACGGGGGATTAAATTTTGGCAATTTAAGGTGAATTTCCTTAAAATGATCCTGTCTGGATGAAGTGTGGCTTTCAAAAGTTCTCTGAGAATTAGCTTCCTGAGTTAACCTAAGTCTCTCATATTCTGACTCTGCTAATTTCAGTTCATGCTGTCGTTTTCTATCATTCTCTTCCATCTCAAGCTGAAGTCGTTTTGTGTTTTGTTCAGCTATTAATCTCCTTTCTTCTATTTCTTTTTGTTTCTGTTCCATTTCCTTGTGTTTAACTTCCATTTCTTTTCTAAGTCTTTCTTCAGACTCCTTTTGCTTCTGTTCTGCTTCTCGCTGAAATCGTTTCTCTTCCAATTCAGCGGCTAATCTCATTTTTTTCTCATTCTCCTCCGCCTCAATCCGTTTTTGATCTGCCTCAAATTTCATCTTCTTCTCTTGTTCCTCAGCCTCAATCCGTTTTTTATCTGCCTCAAATTGAAGTTTTTCTAGTCTTAAAGTTTCTAACTTTATCTGTTCGGCTTCTATTTCTTGAGCTTTCCTATATTCTGACAGTGCAAATGCTTTAGCTTCATCAGGAGCCATCTGAAGAGCTTTTGCTTGCTTAATGAAATAGTCTAAGGTAGCCATTTCAATATTATTATGTAATAATACTATTTAAAAGTGTTACTACAACTAGTGTTCTTCGTTCCTGTTCTAGAACGGTAAAATCAATTTATATAATAGGCAATAATATTAATAATTAATAATGTACTTTATAACATGTAATGGTGTGAAAGCAGTAACGTGACAGACAATAGCACAATAATGACACGACAAGATATTCAAGCCAAACGAAAACGTTCGCAGAAATCCAATTAAAATAAAATGAGAAACTAAAATGGAATGTCGTAAAGAATTACGATGATAACTGCGATTAAATTCAACAAGACAATAGACACCACAGTGTAAAAACAAAGGTTTTGTAAAAAACTAAACGACAGGAAAGGTGAGACGGACAATAATCACATACAAAATTCATCATAAAACTAAGGCACAAGTAAAATAGCTACCAAAAACAACAATTAAACGTGACACTACAGCTAAAACAGACAGGTGTCACAGACCACCAGACACAGTGGACCTAGAATCCTTCTACGCTCACGCGTAGGAACATTCCACTGCGGGAAGTCTGCAAAATAATGTCCTACAGAACGTCTGACGAAGAGCCCGAATTGACTTCGAGATGGATCTCGTTCGTCAGATCTACCGCCCAACCTCCCGCGAAGAATACACAAAACATAACACATAACATAGAAAATATATAAGTGGACATAATCAATTAAGGCACAGCTAATAGTAATAAAGGGTATAACGGATACAAGTTATACTTAGCTCGCGTGCAGGTGAAAATCAAAGTGCCTTGTCCCCGTGTATGTACGTAAGAGGATGCAATACTTCGCTCTGCGTATATCAAACTAGCTCGCACGTAATAATGATGAAGAGAGGTGATCTCCAAGTAATCAGTCACTGTGAGACTTGACGTGGAGGTTGATTGAAGACCTTGAGCATTTGAGTTGATTTTGATTCATATTCCGCTAGGATCCACATTGAGATGATGTCGCCTTGAAAGTAAAAATTCTTCTTTTCAAACGATCAATTGGATGGGTACGTTCCTGAAATCACTTCCAGACCGCACTGGCCTACCAGTTATTGTTGGTGTCGTTTTCATAGTGATGAATTGAAACGCGAATGGTTACAATGGAATAAATGTCAACAATGTCTTTCAAACGAAAAACCAACAATGTATCTTGAATTGTGTGAACTGGTCAAGTATTAGCAGCACACGAGTCGTTGGTAACTTTACATAGATTTTATTCACCAGGACACGAAGTGGACAAGACGGACATCGTCACAGGCGCAAAGATCACACGACAACATATTGATTATTACTGCTAAAGTTCCTGAAGATTCTCTTCTAGTAAAGACCTCTGTCCATAGACTAAGGATTACAAAACTGTTACCGTATAATATCCTTCTCAGTCACGACCGTTGACCTTCTTTCAAGGACGTCTATCATGGTAACGTATACATACTCTGGGGTGAAACCTTCCATATTACATTTGTTAAAATTCCCAGACGTTCTTCATACATAGCGTTGTACATCATATAATTTTCACACAAAGTCATATACGATAATCCTAACAGTAAAGGCTTTCAGTTGGCTAACCTCTCTTTACATCCAAGCCACGACTTTGGCATTGAAGCATGTACGGCATATAAAACATGTGCGTAAGATAAACAATATAACTTCTTCTACTCGTAGGAATTCTCCGTCTACGATTCAAATCTTAAAGGCAAGCGACTCTGTAGATCCATTCTAGGAACATCTTAATTCCCGCTAGACTAGTATTAGAGCGGCCCTTTTTTCATACAGCATTAAAATAAGAAGTGGGACGATAACTCACGTGACATTCCTGATATTGGTTTCGACCTGAAGACCAATACAGATCACTAGAAATAAATGGCTTCCTTAAAAATGCCATTGAATACGAAATATAAAATTACTATCATGGACACAAGCCAGTTCCATGTTTCCACTTCAAAACATGACGTCACAAACTACTCAACTAGGTTACACGTGCGTCCAAAGCAACACTCACTGCTTTGTGCACGTCAGTGCGCGAATCATTCGACCGCACAAACAATATAACTACATAAAACTGGTGCGTACATTTGGTAGGACCGACGACTACCCCCTTAGGTAATAAATGTACGTAACACACTCACAAAATCTATATATCTATCATATTAATTACCTCAACCACAGAATTACAGGTAGTCGCACAACTTAAGAATAAAAATGCTGAAAATATTTCTGGAAGTCTAGAAGTTCGACAAATTGCCGAAACAAACTGAGATCTTCGCTAACAGCTATTCTGTTTACGAGCAACCTATCTACTGTGAGTCTATGAGCGAGAATGAAATTAAAGTTTCAAACTTGGCCAATATCTTTAAAATCGGACACAGGATCCTAATCTTATTTCGCCAAGCGAAATAGTCTCCCCTGTCCGTATAACACCTTCGTCCGCTTATCGCGTGACGTAACAGCCATCAGTGGCCGAGGGCTTGCATGAGTTGCAAATCTCAGACCACCGTCTGCAGTGCGGAGTGGATTTTCACGCTAAGCCGGGTTTTTCCTGACGAAAAACCTCATGCGTTTACTGAAATGCAGACTCTCTGTCTACTTTCCATGTCCCTCGGGTGAATTTTCACGCCCCAGGCCAGAGACCCTCAGACGAATGTCTAGCGAATGCTGTAAATTCACGCCTATCGTCCGACCAGCGCGACTGACATGTACGCAATACCACCCAGGTGCGATTCTCAGTTTTAGAGAAAGGAAAACAGGTAAAGTTTTGCGAATTATATGAAAATAATATTCGCAAAACGAATGGATTAAAAATATACAGGAAAAAGGAAATACAGAGATAATAAAAGAGAGAAATCGGGTGAAAGAATAGGAAGAAGATGTAGGAAATTAAATGAATATAAACCCTACGTGACACACACCACTAAGAACTACATTAAAGAAAGGTGATAAAGGCATGAGTCAGTCACCCCAAGTGAAATGCCGACCTTTAGGGGTCACGTTCTTCTTTAGTGCCCACTTCTGTTTTAGTTTTTCTTTCCTGTCTGCCATTAGGAGGTTTCCGTTCTGGCAGAAGGTAAACAGTCTCTGGTAGGATTACTCAGTGTTGCTTCAACATTCCGTTCTCACCGTCTTTCAGTACTTATCATAAGCATCTCCTAGGTAACAGTTATATCTTCTCATTGTTGAAGGCTTATGGTGTCATATGATTGTAATGCATTCTACTGAGTGATTGAAATGTTACTGCCTGTTTTTAAATTTGTGTGTCTTTATTCATATCCAACTAATTTGTATTAAACAAACGACAAGTAAAGAAAATTAACTGCCATTTCATTACATACAATTCTATTATCACATTAACATCAGAGCTGGATGTGAGATCTGGCCTGTTCACACATGACGTCATAGTGGGCAGCAATGTTTACCGTCTCTTGTAATGTCAGATTATTTTCCATCTTTTATTTCTTTTTATTTTATTTGTTTCTGAAAATTAGTAGTAGTAGCAGTAGCAGCAGGAGTAGCAGTAGCAGTAGTAGTAGTAGTAGTAGCAGTAGTAGTAGTAGTAGTAGTAGCAGCAGTAGTAGCAGCAGTAGCAGTAGTAGTAGTGGTAGTAGCAGTAGTAGTAGAGTAGTAGTAGCAGTAGTAGTAGAGTAGTAGAAGCAGTAGTAGTAGCAGTAGTAGTAGCAGTAGTAGTAGAGTAGTAGTAGCAGTAGTAGTAGCAGTAGTAGTAGCAGTAGTAGTAGCAGTAGTAGTAGCAGTAGTAGCAGCAGTAGCAGTAGTAGTAGTAGTAGTAGTAGCAGTAGTAGTAGAGTAGCAGTAGTAGTAGAGTAGTAGTAGCAGTAGTAGTAGCAGTAGTAGTAGCAGTAGTAGTAGAGTAGTAGTAGCAGTAGTAGTAGCAGTAGTAGTAGAGTAGTAGAAGCAGTAGTAGTAGCAGTAGTAGTAGCAGTAGTAGTAGAGTAGTAGTAGCAGTAGTAGTAGTAGTAGCAGTAGTAGTAGCAGTAGTAGTAGCAGTAGTAGTAGCAGTAGTAGCAGCAGTAGCAGTAGTAGTAGTAGTAGTAGTAGCAGTAGTAGTAGAGTAGCAGTAGTAGTAGAGTAGTAGTAGCAGTAGTAGTAGCAGTAGTAGTAGCAGTAGTAGTAGAGTAGTAGTAGCAGTAGTAGTAGCAGTAGTAGTAGTAGTAGTAGCAGTAGTAGTAGAGTAGCAGCAGTAGCAGTAGTAGTAGTAGCAGTAGTAGTAGCAGTAGTAGTAGCAGTAGTAGTAGAGTAGTAGTAGCAGTAGTAGTAGCAGTAGTAGTAGAGTAGTAGTAGCAGTAGTAGCAGTA
>JAMPIV010005037.1:0-180000 GCA_024509875.1 Oreohelix idahoensis | reverse complement strand
ACTGAATCCATTTATTCTCACACGTATCCTAAATATTACTTAAATAATAAAATAACAAAAAAGTACAATAAAATAAAATCCCAACATTGTAACAGTACAATAACAGTTACACAGATTTACAGATGCGTATTATAATTTATACTAAACAGGACAAAATTAACTTTAAAACCTACATATGATGTTATGTAATTATTTAAGAACATAACGAAATTAGGGTGGCATATAATCTGCACTCATGATGTATTTGAAAAGTCTGTGATTGAATGAATATGGACTAAGAGTATTTTTTAAGTCGTGTGGAAGAGTATTCCACAGATGAGCAGCAGAAAAAGGTAAACTTTTCTTGAATAAGTCGAGCCTAGGCTTGGGCATGTGTAATTTATTTAAGCGTTGACTGCGTCTTCCGCTGTATTTGAAAATAGGCCACAGATACGTTGGAGCATTCTGTGACAAGATTTTGTGAATAAATTTGGCTTTGTTGAAGAGAAGGCGCTTTCTTAGTGGTAATATGTTAAGATATGTATATGCGTCTACACACTGTGTGAGGTTTTTGTCTGAAATTAGGCGCACTGCACGTTATACGTAAATTTGAGTGCATCAATATGAGTGTTAAGAAAACAATGACACGAAAGTTTTACTTAACGCACCAAGAAAAATTATGTATGCGTAAAACGGAAATGTTGCTTGCTATTTGCTGCGAAGTGAAGTAGTTAAATTACCTTTTTATACGTTGGGGCTTTTAACCTGTATACTCTTCAGGCATAGCAATTAATCTTCGCGTAAGACTAATTATGAGGTTGTACAAGGGGCTGGCAAACTCATCTTGTACAACAGATTGCTACAGAAAATACTGCTGCGATAGAACATCAATGCTTTACGGCAGACTTTGGGCAAATGAATCAGCAACATTGGTGGTCCCATGCTTCATAAAGAACAAAAACGGAAACAAGAAGAAACGATCTTATCGTTGAGTCTACATATATTTCCAGCCTTTCTTCTTCTTCTTCCGTCCTTAGCCACCGACCGTCAAAGCAGTCAGTGGCCATTACGCCTAGTGGCGTCTTAGGGCAACAGCAGATAGGTTTTCTTTGCCATTGTTTCCCATCACGCCTATTGGCGTCTTTAGGGCAACGGCAAATCAATCCATCTGCTGTTGTTTCCGTAATCGAAGTGACTGGCAAACGGGTGATCAGCCCGTTGGTTTCCAGCCTTTAGTCCACATATATTTCCAGCGTTCAGTCCACATATATTTCCAGCGTTCAGTCCACATATATTTTCAGCGTTCAGTCTACATATATTTCCAGCGTTTAGTCTACATATATTTCCAGCGTTTAGTCTACATATATTTCCAGCGTTTAGTCCACATATATTTCCAGCCTTTAGTCCACATATATTTCCATCGTTCAGTCTACATATATTTTCAGCGTTTAGTCCATATAAAGTTCCAGCGTTTAGTCCACATATATTTCCAGCGTTTAGTCCATATAAAGTTCCACCGTTTAGTCCACATATATTTCCAGCCTTTAGTCCACATATATTTCCAGCGTTGAGTCCACATATATTTCCAGCGTTCTTCTTCTTCTTCTTCTTCCGTCCTTAGCCACCGACCGTCAAAGCAGTCAGTGGCCATTACGCCTAGTGGCGTCTTAGGGCAACAGCAGATAGGTTTTCTTTGCCATTGTTTCCCATCACGCCTATTGGCGTCTTTAGGGCAACGGCAAATCAATCCATCTGCTGTTGTTTCCGTAATCGAAGTGACTGGCAAACGGGTGATCAGCCCGTTGGTTTCCAGCGTTCAGTCCACATATATTTCCATCGTTCAGTCTACATATATTTTCAGCGTTTAGTCCATATAAAGTTCCAGCGTTTAGTCCACATAAATTTCCAGCGTTTAGTCCATATAAAGTTCCAGCGTTTAGTCCACATATATTTCCAGCCTTTAGTCCACATATATTTCCAGCGTTTAGTCCATATAAAGTTCCAGCGTTTAGTCTACATATATTTTTAGCGTTCAGTCCACATATATTTCCAGCGTTCAGTCTACATATATTTCCAGCCTTTAGTCCACATATATTTCCAGCGTTTAGTCCACATATATTTCCAGCCTTTAGTCCACATATATTTCCAGCGTTTAGTCCACATATATTTCCAGCGTTTAGTCCACATATATTTCCAGCGTTCAGTCTACATATATTTCCAGCCTTTAGTCCACATATATTTCCAGCGTTTAGTCCACATATATTTCCAGCCTTTAGTCCACATATATTTCCAGCCTTTAGTCCACATATATTTCCAGCGTTTAGTCTACATATATTTCCAGCCTTTAGTCCACATATATTTCCAGCGTTCAGTCCACATATATTTCCAGCGTTCAGTCTACATATATTTCCATCGTTCAGTCCACATATATTTCTAGCGTTCAGTCTACATATATTTCCATCGTTCAGTCTACATATATTTCCATCGTTCAGTCTACATATATTTCCATCGTTCCGTCTACATATATTTCCAGCGTTCAGTCTACATATATTTCCATCGTTCAGTCCACATATATTTCCAGCGTTCAGTCCACATATATTTCCATCGTTCAGTCTACATATATTTCCAGCGTTCAGTGTACATATATTTCCAGCGTTCAGTGTACATATATTTCCATCGTTCAGTCCACATATATTTCCAGCGTTCAGTCCACATATATTTCCAGCGTTCAGTCCACATATATTTCCAGCGTTCAGTCCACATATATTTCCATCGTTCAGTCCACATATATTTCCAGCGTTCAGTCCACATATATTTCCAGCGTTCAGTCCACATATATTTCCAGCGCTCACCACGGCGTGTGTCTGATACACTCATTGTCGCTGATTCTATTATCAATAAGACATTGGAATAAATGACACATAGTTTATTTTCCCTTGTTTGTTGGCCAATATTAATGCTGCGTTATCAGAACAAACGAACAATATGGGAAACCAAGAACCAGGGATCCAGATTCAAGGACGACCCAACGTTCCGTGGGAGGACATTAGATAATCTCTGAAGGACCCGAGGACTAGACTGGAACCAGACCGGGAGGAAGACAGCTGATACGATGATAGTATGGCGCGCTCTCTGGCAAATCTCTACACCCTAGGGTGGAAGAGGCACGACTAAGTAAGTAAGTAGCCATCAGAACAATCTAGATAATTTGTCCACAAATCTAAGCCGTGAAGACAAACACGAATCAGTCCGCATTTACTCAAGACAGCAAGGACATTATTATTTGCCTTCATTACAAAGGTTAAAATAGACTTAAGAACATTTCCGAAGATGTCACTTATCAAGAATTACTTGTCCAATTACCTTAGACTAGAATCAGAGGATCTGTCATTAAATTTCAATTTATCAACAGTAAGTCACAGTTTATCTCTTAAGTGATTGTTTGACGGTATTGATTCTTTGTATTTGTGTTAAGTGACTTTGCCAATGTTTTGAAAATTTAAATCACTTCAGGCATAATTTACATTTTTTGTGCCTTAAATGCGTAACCACTGGTGAACGCTCGTATATTTTAGACGATCTTGGACTTAATTGGCTGACACTTTCTTCACTTTATTTGAAATAAGAAATTGTAGAATTTTTCATCTATAATACTTTACTGCGTCCGACAGACAGAGTGGTTAGAGCGCTGGTATCTCGTGGCAAAGGTGCTGGGTTCGATTCACGGTATCGACACGCGTCAGTCTACACAGCTGTAAATGAGTACCTGACTTTGTACTTGAGTTAGGGAAGGAAAGGCAGCGAGGAAAGGAACTTGTCACCCCACCTCTTGATGCCGGATTTAGTATAGTGACGTCACTCCCCTACGGCTGTATCTGATATGGGACTACCTTTTTAATATTCTATTACCCCCACGTGTAGTCCCCGGGGGGCTCTGAGGAGACAGTAAGAATATGACTACTGCTCCCTCATGCATGTCGTAAGAAGCGACTAATAAGAGGTTGTGCATGGGGGGGGGGGGGGGCTGACAACCTCATCATATATACCTAATTGCTACAGAAACCACTACTACAAGAACACATGGAGGCTACAAATAGACTAACTGCTGCAGCATCCCTATACTCCATAAGTAGCACAGAGGGAAATGAGTCAATACTATTTTTTAAACTCCTTCTAGATCTATACCCCCGAGAATAAAACAGCCGTGTCCATGCAGATCTTCAAGTCAATGGCTTTATAATCTTACTAACATGGACATATCATCAATATATACTGAAGCACAATAAAAACGCACCACCTGTATAATCCAGGAACAGAGTGTGAAATGTAAATATAAGTGTTTACAAGTTTACATGTTTGGAATCTTTATTCATTTTCCTATGAATCCATGCTGGTCATTAATTTGTACATTTGATTGTTATGAAATTCATTGCATTCTGTGCAGGCAAGGGAGAAAACCAAAAATGCAACCAATAAAAAAAATTAATTCACACTATCCTCAGTATCTGGTATGTCCACCGTGTGCTTGCAAACAAGCTTGGCAGCGGCTCCGCATGGAATGCACAAGTCTCTGAAGGAAATTCCGGGGAATCAAGTCCCATTCACGTGTAAGAGCAGCTTCGAGCTGTTGCAGATTAGCTGGAGAACCGTGCCTGTAGACTCTGCGTCCAAGCTCGTCCCACAGATGTTCTATAGGGGACATGTCTGGTGATAGGGCAGGCCAATCAATCGTCACAATGTTCTGCTGCTGTAGATATTGCTGCGTAATGCATGCGGTGTGCGCACGTGCGTTATCCTGCTGGAGAAGCTGCAAGTCTGGATAATTTGTGAACGCAGGAGCAACCAATGCATCCAGAACCTCATCTCGATGTGTCACAGCATTAACATTTCCACGGATACGTGAAGAGGCAAGCGATGGGGAAAACTGAATCCTCCCCAACTGTGAATACTGCCACCTCCAAATCGGTTGTGCTGACGAACACAGCAATCTGCAAAGCGCTCTCCACACCGTCGCCAAATCCGCATACGTCCATCAGCAAAGGATATGTTGAATCTGCTCTCGTCTGTGAATAGGACAGCATTCCACTATAGTCTAGTCCATCTGACATGTTGCTCTGCCGATTGCAGGCGCTGCTGACGATGTCTGTGAGTCAAGTTTGGCCCAACATAAGGTCGTCTTGCAGTAAGGCCTGTATCTCTGAGTCGTCGTATGACTGTCATTCGAGAGACTTGCCCACGTCTACCCACTATTGCTCTTGCTGTTTGACTTGCCGGGAGAGAACGATTCCTTAGGTGACTCAGCACAATATGACGATCTTGCGCAGGGGTAGTAACTCGTGGTTGGCCACTCCGAAGTCTATCCCGGGCACTGCCAGTGGTTCCGTAATGTTCATTGAGACGTACAATAGTGATGTGGTGGCAATTCATCCTTCTGGCAATGGCCCGCGAGCTCATTCCGGTCTCCAACATACCAATGGCTCGTTGGCGGTCGTTTTCAGAGAGTCGTGGCATTTCAAGCACATGTACTGGGTGTTTTGTCTCAACGGCCTTTTTATACCGAGTATACTGCCACAACGCGTACACATTTTCAGGATCATAGCTGTTGGGAATCGTGTTGCACGTGTAACTTTCATTGTTTTCGTGTAGTCTGTACACAAACCCGTGGGTTAAATCATGCACTTTCCATTCCAGCAGCCATTCGCTCTCTACCTCATGACAAACACGGGGAAAATCCATTCCCACACTTTTTTTCCCCAGCTTCTCGGCATCAGTATATATAATAGTGGTGCGTTTTTAATGTGCTTCAGTAATATATAAAATTCTAGCTTTTTCTGCCACTAATGCTAAGGGATGCAACTTTGGTTTAAAGTTAGACATTAATTGTATTGTTTCCCTTTATATGTATTCTCCCGAAAATAGTAACACTCGACAAAGAAAAGTGCGCAAATGACGATGTGCACAAAAATATTTATAGAATGTGTGATCCCGTATACACACATTGGGATCCTCGCTGCTGCTACGTAGTTCGTGTACTGTGGTGATATACAGTTGTTTTAAGAAAATACTTTTGAATAAGAAAAATTGCCCTTACGTAGACACATCTACTTTTGATAAAAAGTGCACTGTTCATACTGAAACAAAGCCTTAATCTTCCCATTTATCAGGTGGTACTCTTCACAAATGTTTTAATGTGTATGTAGATGGTATTAGAAATTGAAGACTGGTTCTGTGAAACTACTAAAGTAAATAGTAATCTTGAGCTAATACTTCTTAAGAACTTGGTACGACACACCTGATGTCCTCACCATTTATAGGTTTTCACCAGATGATCAGGTTTTAATAAATTGTTCTCAAATAATGAATTTTGAGAATGTTCTTGTATTGGCAGTGTAACTGTCTTGTGGTAACCTGAAATTGAAGGTTCTTCTGGTAGCCTGAAAATGAACGTTCGTTTGGTTGCATGAAAATGAATGTCTTGTGGTAGCCTTTTAAAGACGTTTCTTCTGGTAACCTGAACATGAACGTTTTTGTGGTATCCTAAAAATTTACGTTATGGTGGTGGCCTGAAAATTTACGTTATAGTGGTTGCCTAAAAATTTACTTTATTTTGGTAGCCTGAAAATGAAAGTTCTTGCATTATCCGGAAAATCAACGTTCTTGCGATATCCTGAAAAATAACGTACTTGTGTTAGTCTAATGTTGAACTTTCTTGTGGTAATCTGAAAAATTAACGCCCCTATAGTAGCCAGAAAATGAACGTACTTGTGTTAGCCTAATATTGAACTTTCTTGTGATAACTTGAAAATGAGCGTTTTTGTAGTAGCCAGAAAATGAAATTTCTAGCGGTTGCCTGAAAATGAATTTCTTGTGGTAGCCTGAAAATGAACTTTCTTTGGTAGCTTTAAAATTAACTTTCTCATGATAGTACTATCTCACGTTCTCAGCATGGAGACATTAGCTTGATTTTGTGGAAGTTGGTCACATATGTTTTGTAATCATTTCTCGTTTGGCTCCGTATGGAGAATGATGTCACTATTGCAGCTGGTATCCATGAAGCCACCCTAGCAGTTGTATCCATGAATCCTGCACCAAAACATTCACGTGATCTTGTCATAAGACGGGAATTAAATTCAAAAGCACCAATACCTAACGGCAACAAAAGTATTAAAAAAAACCCACCGTGCATCACCACAGTATACGAACTACGTAGCAGCAGCGAAGATCCCAATGTGTGTATACGTGATCACACATTCTATAAATATATTTTTGTACACACCTTCATTTGCGCATTCTTCTTTGGTAAGTGTTATTATTTTCGGGAGAGTACATAAAAGGGAAACTATACATTTAATGTCTAACTTTCAACCAAAGTTGCTTCCCTTAGCGTTATATACTGACAGAAAAAGCTGGGATTTTATATATTGGATGTTTATTTTTTCAAATACATGATAAAGTGCCAAGGCTCGTGTACAACGTCAAATTAGTTGCCTCTTACGACATGCCGGGGACAGCTGTAGTCCTCTTATTAAGTTGTATTCTAAGATATCCCTGGGGAAACACTGGACTTAATTTTTGTTACATACGGCTAATTTTGTTTGTTCATAATCTCTCTCTTTTTACAAACACGCTCAAAGGGGAAAAAACCGAATAAAGAGCAAGCAGAATGAAACGAAGAAGCCACCTTTATGCAAGATTACGGAAACTAAAGGATTAGATAGTTAAGATCGTCCACCATCTTGCAGTCAGATATGTCCATGTCTAGGATACATGAATGATACAATGAATTATACACGGAGCCAGCGACCCTGGCAACCAGCAATTCAATAAGCAAACGTCGCTGATGAAGATGGATACCAGACGGAAATTGATCTGAGAGAAGTGAGAAACGGGAGTTCTAGAACAAACAGTTCAGAAGACAAGGGAATGAGAAAACATTGTCTTTGAAGGACAAAATCTTTAAGCTTCAGTACCCTGAATAACACAGCGCCCGACTGGCTAAGTGCTCAGGTCAGTTACCTCTAGCTGCGACGTTTATGGGTTCCGGGATCGAAACCCGGTGGCATCAAAATAACTCAGGTGGAAATGGATACCTGACTCTGCCTGGTCATCCCCACTTAGCTGGACCTATAGTAAAGTCTTTAACACTTCACAGTCCTACGGCATTTATGCTTTTTTTAAGATTAAATAGCTACAGTAAATACCACTGATGCTGAATTATGGACGCCGTTCGACATCCGGGGACTGTTTATTAATCTTTAACTTTGTTAACGTCTCAAATATTCTTTATCATCTTGCCAAATTCTATGAAAACAAAAAATATCCCTTTCAATATACATTGTGCCGTCTTCTTGTTCTTTTTTGTCCTGTGGAATGCCTTGTTGGCGACACGTTAAATCAAAATGTTTATAATATCGTTAAACTTCTTAGAATGGCTGTTATGTAATTGATGTAGGCAAGATTTATTACTTATGGAAAAAAAAAACAGAACTGGAAAAATTTGGCGGCAATAGGGAAAGATCACATGAAGAGTGGTACGGGTAGGCAAAGAGGACAGACTTTGCATGGCACGAGAAAGATGATTTGATTTCGGTGCATGGTCCCAAATGCTGTCAAAGCCGGGAATGGATTTGAGGATGAGCACTCAATTTCCGCTTAAATACTCCTAAGGCATGCACAGTACATAACCTCTGACAGCAAAAGCCCATTCCTGGCCTTCTCGTGGTGGGACTGCTCGAAACTAACATCAGAAGAAGCGAAGAGCGAGTCTCTGGCGCCCTAAATCCAGAATGCTCCGGATAGATGAAGCCTGTAAGCTGTGGATGGCAAATCATCTAGGAGAAGGAAAACTATGATTTCAAACCACCTGCTGCTTTGCAGGTAAGCTGTGGACAGCCACAGGCTAAGGATAGCAAACCCGAGTAAAAATACATGCTAAAATCGGATGTGCCGGGCCGACCGGGCCGAAAGGCGCAGATATCGCATCCAACCTGTAAACTACGACACAGCGTAATTGTCACTCAAAACACAATTGCACATATTGATCCTGGAGGTGGCGTTCCTTCTGAGGAGTTCCACCAGGTAGAGGGAGTTGAGGGAGAAGCTGTATAATGGCGAGAGAAGCCACAGACGGACGGACAGCTATATGTGGTTATTTGAGAGCGAACGACAAAAAAGAAGAATTTGGTGAGTAGCAGAAGTACTGTAATGCTTATAATTTTTTTTTTTTTAAATGTTTTGGAGGAAATACTTGCCATCACAACAAGACGAGGTTCCCCCGCGGGGGGCGAGGTCGTGAGAGTAACTCGTAAGATACGACTTTGAAGAGGTTGTCTATGAACCTAGCTACTAATTATATAAAATAAATTGCTAAAGCAACCGCGTTTGCAAAAGCACATGAAAGTGCTTTAATTCAGGCTCGTTTTAATAGGGGCCGGATGTTGTGGTGGTACCATGCCCCTTAAGTAACTAAGAAAGAAGTAAATGAAAGCCACAAGACGTCAGACATGATCATTATATTTATGTGTTAAATTTTCTACTGTTGTGCTTTTTACAGCAGTCTTCAATGTCATTGACTAAATGTAAAGGCAGTCTCATTACAGATACTGCCATAGGAGAATTGTTTTGTTGTTGTTTAACTGGGGCTGCTGAGCTTCTCGCTTTTTGGCAGCCCATACCAAGTTGAAGACTCCTTGGTATTATCTACACTGTAGATCTAGGCTTTTCCTGTGGCTTTTCTGCCATTTCGAAATATGTTGAGTTCGGAGTCATGAGCTCCAGTTTCTCCAGCTTGGCTTGCATTTAAAGGATCATCACATCTGGTCCCAAGCTAGGAGTAAGAAGCGCGTGGCATACTGTGCATTCTCCGCCATCCAAGAGGGCTCTCCAAATGTTTATTCGCTAAAATACGGTGCTCTAGTTCTGCGCTCTCACAAGGAATTGTCACGCCAACACAGAGCCATTTATAAGCCCACTCAGCCTATCGTGGGTCCATAGTGAGATTCTCTTGCATGCTGCGAACCAGGTAAAAGCCAGAGTTACATCTGGGGCTCAGGTGACTCCTCCAAGCTTAGTGTGTAATGCTGGGTTCTCGACACGTTTCACCCAAGGGGGAATCCCTGGAAGTGTGTAGATGATTACAAGAGTCAATGAGAATTTACATCACAGACAGAGGTTCACTTCCACACGTGTATACTATAGCATTGAGCTTAGCTTGTGGTCATATAAGGATGATTCCAGATATGCCTCCATGTCGTAGGAGAATGAAGTGTTAGAAACTTCACCTATTCTAGGTCTTCGCTTTTTGAGGTGTGGCCAGTTCCCTTTCTCGTTACCTTTGCCTTCCTTAACTCAAAAGTCTAGTACCTATTTTAATATCTGAGTATAATGGAGCGTGGTGCGATCTGGCTCACAAGATCATTGACCGCTGATAAAAATATTGATCAAAATGTACTCGAATCTTTCTTGGAAACCTTTGCCGCAGCGTCATAATTACAGACGCAAGAAGAAACTACACCACCCTTGCAGAATGTCTTGGTAGTTGTTGTATATATTTCTATTATTTGTGTTTATCTTTGGCGCTGTCTGGAACGTGCTGTGACGCACGCCACTATTTGTGGAGGAGTCAACGATTAAAATATTAGTGGGCAAGATCTGCTGGGCCATATGTTCTCAAGGCGTGTCTAAAAGAAAAAGATGGACAATCTCGTACGACAGTATCATCTTCGAAACGGTTCTTACGTTTGGAGATAAATGAAACCATTAGATGATGAGTTGAATGTTTGTGTCTATGCGTGTATTGCGCGTACCCGCACGTGCCGGTATAGAAACGTTTATATAAAAGTGTCGTTTAATGTTAACCTATAACCACTCTTCATTATGTCTCCATTCAGTAAGTGTGTTTTCTGGCTTGATCATAAAATATTGCAATGCTTCCGAAACAGGGTTCCGAGTGGCGTAGACATGGGTTCCATGAGACCCATGGAACTAGTTAAGAAAAATTAGCATTATTGTGGTAATTTCGGTTTCCTGATTGTCAGTACAGGTGTAATCTCACTGCGCTCACAAATTAGCCCTCCCCCGTTTCAAATTTATTTTGATCTGATGGTATTTAACGTCACTGGACAAAAAGCAAGGACCACACCTTCCACGCATGCGTGCCAAATACGCTTGCCCTGTGTCATCAGCGCTAATTTATCTTTTTTAATTTCTATCTCCAGTTTTCTTCTCCCAAGTAGTTTTCTCTCTTCGTCTTTTTCTCTTACACTGGGGATATCAAAACAAGGATTACCCCTTTTTCTTCATTTGCTCTTCTTATGCTGATAAGAAATGTTCCACATTTGTCCATGATAAGGCGATATTATTGCTTGTAGTTGCCTGTTAGCTTCTTCGTGCTGTTGTACATGTCCTTCATATTTCCGTTGCCTGAAGCATCCTGTCTCTCTTGCTTATTCATTAGTGTACTTCCTCTTTTTCTTCTGATGATTCTTCTTATCTCTTTGTTCTTTTATAGGTATATGTCACCAGTGTAAGTAAATAAATTAGTGTCACTTCCTTAGACGTTTTCTAGGACTAAGTGCAACTGTGTTCTATTCCAAGCATCTACGGATCTAGCTAAGTGACCTTTTACTTGTTCCGAAGTTTTGTTCATTCTTTTATTGGTTTCGTTGATTATTTACTTTCTTGTTTCGGTATTTCATTCAGGTTTTACGATTTTCTTGTATTATTATTGTTCTTTTTTCTGCTCATCACTGTGGGTGTTTACTTTTCCATCTGCTTGTATCGCTCATTTGGTGTATGCTTCTCATCATCTTATGTTTATGTAGTACCTATATGTAATTCTTGTCCTTGTCACCTGTTTGTAACTGTGGCTGACGAATGGTAAAACCCGAAACGTCCCTTGTTTCATGTGAACCGTTAATTTGTAGAACTGATTCAATACCGTTTTATTGATTTATATACTTATATGTCACCAGACCACGTGTCACATATTTCCCTTGTCATAACTATTTTTTTTTCTTGGAGATAAAGAGAAATCAAGGCCAACACACAAATAAGAATCTTCAACTCAAATGTCAAGTCAATCCTATTGTATGGCTCTTAAACACGGAGAACAACAAAAAACAATAGTAAAAAAGCTACAGACATTCATAAAATGGGTGCTTACGCAGAATAGAAGGATTGAATGGTATGACAAGGTCAGCAATGGGGATCTGATGACAAGAACTAGACAAGTGCCAGTGGAAATAGAGATGAGAAGAAGAAACGCTGACAATGGATAGGACACACACTGAGGAAACCTGTTGATAGGACACACATTGAGGAAACCTGTTGATAGGACACACATTGAGGAAACCTGTTGATAGGACACATATTGAGGAAACCTGTTGATAGGACACACATTGAGGACACACATTGAGGACACACATTAAGGAAACCTGTTGATAGGACACACATTGAGGACACACATTGAGGACACACATTGAGGACACACATTGAGGACACACATTGAGGACACACATTGAGAAAACCTGTTGATAGGACACACATTGAGGAAACATGTTGATAGGACACACATTGAGGACACACATTGAGGAAACCTGTTGATAGGACACACAGTGAGGACACACATTGAGGAAATCTGTTGATAGGACACACATTGAGGAAACCTGTTGATAGGACACACATTGAGGACACACATTGAGGACACACATTGAGGACACACAATGAGGAAACTTGTTGATAGGACACACATTGAGGACACACATTGAGGGAACCTGTTGATAGGACACACATTGAGGACACACATTGAGGAAACCTGTTGATAGGACACACATTGAGGACACACATTGAGGACACACATTGAGGACACACATTGAGGAAACCTGTTGATAGGACACACATTGAGGACACACATTGAGGGGAGCCTGTTGATAGGACACACATTGAGGACACACATTGAGGAAACCTGTTGATAGGACACACATTGAGGACACACATTGAGGAAACCTGTTGATAGCATTACATGGCAGTCATTTTTCTGGAATCCACAGGGACAGAGAGGCAGAGGTAGACCAAAAAACACATGGAGAAGAAAGCTGGAAACAGAAGTGAAAATAATGAGGAAGATGTGGCATGAACATAAGCTGATGTCACGTGACAGTAAGACGTGGCATGTGTTTGTTGAAGGCCTATGCTCCTTGGGGAGCTAAAGAGTATGGATTATTTGTACTGATTTATAACTAAATTTTGCTCTTTGGCAAAGTTTTTGTTATGTTTCACAATTCCAGTTTGTTGTCATCACATACTTGCAGTACATAAAAATTAAAGATGATACTGACGATAATAAATCGAATACACTTTTTCCTATCAACCTTTTATGGCCTGGCAAGTGTTCATAGGTATGGGTTTAGCTGGTTATGTAAAATAAATATGTTATTGATTTTACCATGGTAAAAATGTTGAGAAACATTGGCATATGAGATAGTAAGCCCTCCCAAAAGAACATATCCAAAGAAGGGCTAACAGGTAACGCCAGAAGTAGCGCCACATTCGACACTTGCCTTCATGTTTAAAAGATGCCGAGATTATAACAATGCCCTATCTGATTCAGTTGTCGTAAATAATCATAGCAGGAATGTCATGTTTCTATAACAACAACAACAACAACAACCAACCCTCAAGTGTTAGAGACTTTACTACACTAGTCTGAGCTTTATGAAGTGAGGATGGTCTGTTCCCTGTCTCGATGTTTCTGTCATTCTTAACTCAACAGTAGAGTGTGTGACTAATTTACAACTGACTTCTATAAAGTTGTATAACACTATAACAACTTTCTTCTATAAAGTTGTATAACACTCTAACAATTGACTTCTGTAAAGTTGTAAAACACTCTAACAAGTGACTCCTATAAAGTTGTATAACACTCTAACAACTGACTCCTATGAAGTTGTATAACACTCTATGACTCAATGAACTGTCTCTGCATCTTTTATTCAAGTTTCAACTCTCTTTCACCTTCTTTAATTCGTTATTAAAGACAAAACGTAAACCATTCTGGGCACTCGACTACATTGTTCTTAGATCTCTCTTTGCACAAAGAACAAACAGTTCTTAGAAATATACACATGAGTTTTGTTTATTGACGTTTCATTGTTAACGAGATACCAACGGGCTGATCACCCGTTTGCCAGTCACTTCGATTACGGAAACAACAGCAAATGGATTGATTTGCCGTTGCCCTAAAGACGCCAATAGGCGTGATGGGAAACAATGGCAAAGAAAACCTATCTGCTGTTGCCCTAAGACGCCACTAGGCGTAATGGCCACTGACTGCTTTGACGGTCGGTGGCTAAGGACGGAAGAAGAAGAAGAAGAATTGTTAACGAGAAGGCCATGCCATCAAAATCTTGTTCATGTTTATCTGATTATTGATGTTGTCGTGAAGTTGGATATATGGCAGCGCGGGGAGATATTTCCATCATCCTCCCGGGGGGCATCATTTTGGATTCTTGCGTTAGTCTAAATGAAAGGTCAGTTGTCGCTGTGTTGGTTCCTTGCTTTCGATCTGGTGTCATACTTTATTACAGAGCCTGGCCTCGTCACATTGATACGAAATAGTGTGTGAAAAGTAAGTTTAGTCATCATCATCACCATCATCATCATCATTATCATCATCACCATCATTATCACCATCACCATCATCATCATTTTCTTTTCGGCCATGAAGCAACCATTTCAGCAGGTCCCCCTTGCAGGAAGTTTGCAACAAGCAGGCACATGCTTTTGCGACTGTGGTTTCTGTGACAACGTGTTTTACGTGATGACGTTTCAGTTTAGTACACATGAGTATTCTCTTTACTTCCGCCTCTTCTTTGTTGCTTTTTCTTCATTCTCTTTCATTTTTCTTATCTCTCTTCATGTTTTTCTTTATCATCACGGTCTTCCTTTTCTTTCTCCTCTTCTTCCTCTCCTTATTCTTCTTTGTCTAAGTTTCATTTGTTAACTCTACCGATTATTGACACCTTCGTCTCCATTTTTACCTTCCTCGTCCCTTCCTTCGTTCATTTTTTCAAGCGATGGAACAAACATTCCCCACTTCTTTTAGCTCTTCATCAAGTGATCAAGTTGTGTCCCTTTGAGACCATCACATCTATCTTCAGCTACGTACTTTGTTTTGAAAAAAGGCTCCATCCAGTACTGATGTAATCTGTTGATTAGACTCACGCTAGGGGGTTTGTTGTGTTCTTGTTTTTATGTAACCGCTGCTGGCACTAATGTGGGTGTCTAACACAGAGATCCACTTACCAGTATACAGGTTTATCGTTTTATCTGTAAGGATAATTTCTAGTAAAGTCAGTGTTTTAAATCATTCTCATAACTTCGACGAATATAAGTATGTTTTGTGTTCGCGTGTGTACATGTCTGTATTTATGCGGCCAGGGAGAGGGGGTAGTTTGGGAAAAAAATTCTCGTACACAATGCACCAGAGTACATTGGCTTCCTATTCTGTCATCTTTCACCAGTGGTAAAAATCACCACTTGTTCTCTTTCCACGAGGATTCAAGTCCATACCATGTCTGGTTATTCTGGTTGGTTGTTTCCTGAGGATGTTAAGCATCTGTATTTTCTCTCTTTAATCTCTGGCCGTACTTTTTTTTTTTGGTTCGGTTTTTGCCTTCTTCTGGCGAGGCGCGCTCCTTTCATCCTGTTTGGTTATATCAGAGCGCATACTCCATCCAAAAAAAAAGTCAACTCTGTTGACTGCTAACCCGATCAGCGTTGACAGATACTAAGTCCTGAAAAGGACTAACATTATGTATCTGCTAGCATAAAGCCCTAAATAGGACTCGCCAGCTACGCCAACGCCCGAGTTATGTCTAGTATCTGGCTGTACTGATTGGCCCTTTTTCACAGGTCTGTGTTTGTTGCCACAAATGACCATTTGATGCGGAGAATGCGACAGAGGCACCTGTTGGTGAATGTCTCCAGTTTTGACGTGATATTGTTAGTGACATGCCCCGCTTCTGGGCCATAAAGTAGGAGATATTTTACATCAACAATGGACAGCCAAATGTTATTTTTCTGGTGAGGAGATGCGAAGTTCCATATCGGTTCGATGGAGCTGAAGGCAAATCTGGCATTTTTTTAATCCTGGTTTTGACAACCTGGTTTGATCCTCCCTCTTATGTCAATTGTCTTTCCAAGTAGATAAATCTGGACATATCTTTAATCGGTTATCCTGTGATCTTTATCGACATATTTACGTAGTATATGTTCTCATTCCCTTAGCTTTATTTACATTGATGCATAGTTCTGTTTTGTGCTGATTTTAATGGTCTCTTAGTCTTTTCTGCAATGTCTGTTGTTTATGGCATAGAATACAAAACGTCTGCCATTAGAGAGTGCATCATTACTGTTAGCGCCATTTCCTCTCTCCTTATGTCCATTGGTTCTCTACCTTTAACCAATCAGTGTTGCTCGGCGTTTGATGGATATTGTCATTTCTTGCAGCAGATAATACGTTGACAGCGGTGATGATTTTTCTGCTTCGAAAACGTGCTGAACCTCAGCTTTCATTTTTTTTTTTTTTTTTTTTGGTGCCTGGAATTTCTTTCCTTACTTAACTTGTTATTGCTCTGCTGACGAGTCCTCTTTAGGCTTAAATCATTAATGCAGATGTACTAGTTTCTTATCCCGATTCTGCAGTTGCATTTTTAGATACTGATTTTCTGGTGTTCAGTTCCCAGGGCTATAGTCATCTGAGTCACTGACGCAGAGGTTTTCACCTGAGGTGTTGTTTTATATAACAGGTTTTCTCATCCCAGTTGTTGTCACTCATTAAACATAGAGTGTCTCTTTTCTCTTGTGATGTTCGTTATTATGGCCTTTCATGTTGTATTGATTTTCTTATTCAATTAATTCATCTTCTTATTATCTGTTGATGCTTTTCTTATTCTTGTCTTGTTTCATGTTCAGTCATTAATTTTGCGTGCTTATTTATTTCCGTAGCTTTTCTGTTGTATTCTTAGTTTTTGCTAGTCTTGGGACATCGTTTGAATTTGTTACGTGGATGGTTTTATATGTCTTTCAGAATGTTTTCGCCTGTCTTCGGGCAATTTTTGCCTTGTGTGTCAGTTTTGCTTGGTTCTCTGTGTTTATTATTCTTCCTGTTTTTTTTTCTCTTTACGATTTTTTTCCCTTTAATTTCTTTCTTGAAATATTTTTCTTTATCAAGTTTCCATATTTAGTTCTGGATCCTTGCCGGTGCTACAGCGCTGGTGCACTGTGCTGAGATCCTTCTTGTGTGATCTAAGGGAGGAGATCGGAGTATTTGTAGAGTAGTCCGTGTGCAATGAAGATGGTTCTTAAAACTAAAACCAAGACCAATATTTAGTTCTTTAGTGTGTGTGGGTATGTGTGGGGGTATGTGTGTGGGTATGTGTGTGGGTATGTGTGTGGGTATGTGTGTGGGTATATGTGTGGGGGGGGGGGGGGGATTTATTCGGTCAGTTTTTTGTTTCTTGTGTCTTGTACTGGAGGTGTGTGACGGTGTGTAGTCGACGTAGGTCAAAGGGAAGAAACTGTTAAATTTTTTTGACTAATCTATGAAATGACTGAGCGTATTATAGATAAATTTAATGAATCAGCCAGTGAGTGAGTGTGATACACAATAAGAGCTTTGTCAGCAAGAATGGTTGAAAGATTTAATTGAGAGCGGGAATAGGTGGTGGGGTAAGGTACCGATGAAAAGTGTAGCGTTGAGAACGTTGAGCTGTTACAGAACCAGAAGGTGAAAGGTTGAGTTGAGTTCAGAAGTCTTGATCATTCCAGCTGGTAGCCTTGTAGTGCGGATAGGTATATGACCAGTTTTCAGTATTGCGTCAAGCTAGACTGTGAGAATAGTTTGAACGGGTATATTTTCAGCATAAGTGTAAGAAGTTTCCACAATTGCATTATCACTCCGCCAAACCTAGAAACACTATGTCTAAGGAGAAATTGATCGAATCTGTGTTTTGTCATTTGCTGCTCGAATACGATTATGTGTCATTAATTGTAGTTGTTGTTGTTGTTGTTATAGTTAACAGTAGTAGTAGTAACAGCAGAAACAGCAGCGGCAGCCCGTTCAGTCGTGACTGACAATGGAAATGCGCCCCTGAGGTGATAGCCCACAGCTGCTTTCTTCCTGGTGTTTCTATTGCCGTGTTCTTTTCTCTTCTGCTAGTTGTGTGAGCTTTTCGAACAATCTGAGATGGCGCCTTTTGGTGCAGACAGCAACTTCATCCTCCCAGGTTGCTGGATTTATGTCCAGTGCCTTCGTGTTCCCTCTTGTACACATCTTTCAACCTCAGCTGCGGTTGCTCGGCTTTTCTTTTGCCATGTGCCAGTTGTCCGTCGAAGATATCTTTAGGGATGTGACCATCTTCCATCCTGCGGACATGGCCAAGCCAGCGTAGTCTGAGCTGTCTAAGCATTGTGTATACGCTTTGAAGGCCAGTACGTGACAACACCTCGACATTCGTCACTTTGTCTTTCCGCGAAATACCGAGGATGTGGCGTAGACACCGTAGATGGAAGGTATTGTGCATTCTTTCTTGCTTAGCATAAGTTGTCCTTGTCTCGCTGCATTTGTCATAACGCGAGGCGTAAACAAATAGTGCAAGTATTGACTAGTTTAATTGCTGTCTTCCCGATAACTGCATTGCAATTCTCCAGACCTGAAGGTCTTTTATATTTGGAGATGCGCCCTAATATAACCGGCTAGGTTGAACGGGACGCGCCTCGCCAAAACGAGGCAAAATTTTATTTTAAAAAAAATAGTGCAAGTGTTTCTTCTATTAAGTCTTACTTACGTACTTTACTTTGCTGTTGCTGTGAAGCGTCGTGAGGAGCTGAAATCTGTGTTCTTGAACCAAGTGTGTCGCATTGGCTGCTGTGAGCCAGTGTTGTTGTTATCTGTCTAGTCTGCCTCTTGGTCTACCTCGTGCTCTGAGACAAGATCTTCTACTGTTGTAGGCGCGTAGTGGTAGTTGATGGGGCTCCATTCTCATGAGATGGGCAAACCACTCAAATTTCTGTCTCTCTATATACTTGATGCAGGATGTAGTACCTACAATTTTTTTTTCAGATGTCATCATTTATTGGTTTGTCTTTCCTGGGAACACTGGTGGTGTTTTTTTTTAAACATCTCATCTCACAGAATGTGATTATCCTCTCCTATGCTTTTAGTTAGTGACCATGTTAGTAAAATGTTGGTAAGACTATACTATTTATCAGCAATCATTTAGTTTTCAAACGGATATTCCGATGTCTGAGCAGTGGTGACAGTTGGTAAGTCACTGCTCTGGGGTTTTTTTTTACATCTTGTTTCCATGATTCTGTCAAGTCTTTAATGTTCTGTAACAGTTCTTCCCAGATTTTTTAACTCTGTAAGCTGTTGAAGTGTGATGTTCTTGACATATATTAAGGAGGGATAAAATGATTCCTTTACACGCCTATTGAAGCATATTGGGAATACGGTGTTAGGCCCGTATTTTCTTGACCATCGACATGCTAGGGGTGATGTTTTCAGCATCACGCCGGCCGCCTTAACCTTCCCAGAGTTGTTCTGGTACCCAATTCATGAGGCTGGGTCGACCCCGGAGCCGTTTGCGGTCTAAAAAATCCCACCTCAACTGAGGATCGAACCATAGACCACCGAACTAGGAAGCCAGTGCACTAACCACGGCGCTACCACGGCTCCGACATGTATTAAGTCGTATATAAAATTCTCTTAGACCTTGAGTGCAAGATATGGTGGTTTCCTAATAATTAATTTCATGCGTGAGTAATTGTTAAGATAAACATTAGTATAAAAGATAGTTTAACCTTTCAATGCCTAGGAATCGTTATAGTGGACCAATAAATGTTATATTGTTTCAAGCGTTTAAGACAGAATGCTGTGTTTAGAATGTAACTGTTTTTTTAAGCCGGAAGGACATTCATTTATATATGACATTACTCATTCATATATGACATGATACGTGTTTGTTTTAGTTTGGCTTGAAGGACTATCTTCATTGCACACGGACAACTCCATCAGTGCTCCGATCTCCTCCTTTAGATCTGGGGGGTCGGAGTGGCTAAGAGGTATGGCGTCCGCCTCCAGCTCTAGAGGTACCGGGTTCGATTCCCAGTTGTGAGAATAAAATTTATGGGAAAATTTTTCTGAACCAGTGGTCCTAATGATGTCATACTCCCCTCTGGTCTCCTGGGTAGTGAGATCGAATGCCTAGCCTTTTCGGACAAGGGTGAAAAAAATAGGAGGTCCGGTGTGCACGTTGCGCACGTTAAAAATCCCACGGCAGTTGGACATCGTAAAGAGCAGCCCTATCATGCCGCAGCCCTGGCGAAAATTTAAAAATTAGAAACCTACCCATCACAAAAATAATATTTATAGAATGTGTGATTCATATATACACCCATTGGGACTCTCGCCGGTGCTACGGAGTTCGTGCACTTGGTTGGCCATGTCTGGAGAAGATCGGCTACCACGACAAGCATGGGAAACTAAGAGCCAAGGATCCAGAACTCCAGGATGACCCAGAGTCCGCTTGGAGGACAACATTAGACAACATTAGACAATCTTTGATGGACCGTGGACTAGAATGGAACCAGGCCAGGAGGAAGACTGTCGATAGGATAGTATGGCGCTCTCTTTTCGAAACGTCTACACCTCACGGTAGAAGAGGAACGACTTAGTAAGTATTTTCGCGCGATCTGAGTTGTCGGAGTGCCTGGCTGTGACCATAATAAACCAGTCCGAATGCCCTGTTTAGGCCCGAGCCATTTCACACTGCAAGGCCCCCTCATTGTTTGAAAAGATACGTAAAAATATTTTAAAGTAAAGAAAGGTAAGTACGAAATAAAAAAAATAAAAAGAGGACATCAGTTGCACGAAAATGGCGTATAAGATAAATAATTCTCATCACCTATGTAACTACAATCAGACGCTTGTCTGTGTTGTCAGTGTGTATTTTTTTTAACACACTGGTCACAATGCACGCAACTTTCACTATGTTATATACATGAGATCCGATGAATCTCTGGAGTGCCATTTTTATTTCAAGAAATGATGCGCGTTTTTGTCTATCGAGACAATTTGCATGCTTTCTGAATGAATTTGGTTTTTTGTTTTTGCATCCCTTGATGCAATTTTCGTTTTTGTATGTTCTAGCGCACAATATGCATATGATTCCTTTTTTGCATGTCCCTGGTGTGACAGAGTTTCTGCAAACAGCAGCTTCGTATCATGGTGCTATGTATGGATTGATTTTTATTTTCCTAACTTGATTTTGCTGACGATAGCCACTAGTGTTACCAGAAGAAACAGAATGGAAAATGATTATATCAGAAAAATTGCAGAAACTACATCCTGCATCAATTATATAGAGAGACAGAAAATTAAATGATTTATCCATCTCATCAGAATCATCATAATTGTTTCCATTTGCGCTTCCTACGGAACATAGCGCCACCACTTAAGCTAGTCCCATTGCAGGAAGCCTGCACCAAGCATTCATGTATTCTTGCAGCGGTGGTCTTCGTGGGAATTTGTTTCACATTAGGAGGTTGTCAGCACTTGCACAACCTCATATTAGTCTCCTTGCACGACATGCATGAGGGTGCACCAATCCTATTCATTCTTCGTCTCTTCAGAGACCACGGAGAAAACACGTGACATCTCATAAGACTGGAGCGCGAGAAATGACCACTACTCGTCTACAACAGTAGAAGATCTGGTTTCAGGGCACCGGGAAGACCAAGAGGCAAATGGGTAGATAATATCAAAGATATCTTGCAACAACACGGAGTCACGTCAGTCAATACGACACACGTGGCTCAAGAACGCAAAGATCTGCTCCCCATTACGCTTCACGGCAAGAATGGATCTAAAAAATACAGTGAATGTAAAAACTTTATTGATAATCGTTTGTTTTGACTTGTTTGCTCTTTCAACGGTAATCATTATTAATCAGCCAATTTACGACTCAATACCTTTTAGATCCGCGTAGAGCGCAGGTACTCAACAAAAACATGCCAAGCCCTCATGGCCTGTACCGTCCAGTCACGGTCTTTCCATGATTATTATTCATGTGGAATTCTTCCTTCTCTGTATCTGTCTGACTTTTAGCTATCCCTGTCTGGGTAGTAGATAGCTCAGTGTGAGTTGTAGAAACCTCAGTCAAAGTTGTAGAAGCGTCAATTTGGGTTTTAGCTGTTTCAGTATCTTCAACGAATTCGAGTCAAGAATTGTTTTCTGTGCCATCTGCGCCAGGTCTTGTCATATCATTTTTATTCCTTCGTGTCCGGCTGCAGTACCATTCTACATGTGTTTTTCGATCTCCCTTGACCTCTCTTGCCTAGAGGATTCCAGACCAATCTTTGCCTTGTAATGTTATCAGCTTGTTTCTTTTGTTTGTGTCCAACGTCAGTGCCTTCTTCCCACCTCTTCTTTCACTGGCATATGCCTGATTCTTGTCATCAGCTCTACATTTGTGATCTTGTCATATCATCAGCTCTACATTTGTGATCTTGTCATATCATCAGCTCTACATTTGTGATCTTGTCATATCATCATCTCTACATTTGTGATCTTGTCATATCATTTTAAATAATTCTATTTTAATGAAAATACGCATTTATAAAAGTCTGTAACTTCCTGTCTGTTCCAATAGGTTTTACTCGACCAAAGAACAGTTTTACGTAGGTTTTGTTTTGTTTTTTGTTCCAGTTACATAGTCTTCGCCAGGAAGCCATGAAAAAGACATTATAGTCGTGATGTGAGCCGTCTTTTTGTCTCAGTAAAGCTTACACTGCCTGTAAGCTATGTACACTTCAACGACTAGTGGGGAAAACGCACATAGTTATTGTCTCAGTATGTGCCAGTTAGCAGGTCTCGAAGTACAGTCGTATTTTCTATATATTAAGTTTCATATTCTAGTAACTTTAGTGTTCTTGGTAAACTGCCTCCTAATGTAGTAAGACCGTAAGCAACCGAAAGCAATGCCATTATTCTTAATTTGCTAGAGAGAAAAACATGTCCTTATGAATGGCAGAAATGAGAGATAGAGATAAAGCAGAAGATAGAAAGGAGTGCGTTTATCGTTGTTTTTGTGCGATATTTTCACTGTTGCAGATGAAGCGAGGCATTCCCTACGCTCCCCCAGATGAGTTTTTACCCTGCTGTGTGCCAACAGGTAAACTGAGGGTTGGTCGTACTGCGACAACAGTTTCCGTGTACAGAAAGCTCAGGCTGGGAACGAAGCTAACTTGGAAAGAACCTGTGAAAATAAACACAACTTAGCAGACAAATAAGCAAAGATACTTAAAACTTAATGAACCGTGGCGACTAAGAGCCAAAGATGGAAGAAAAATAGAAGCTGCAAGGATGATGATTATTTTTTTTTCTGGTAGCTTGGCAGAACTTGCACCAATTTATTATGCAAATAGTCCTTTGATCTAACGCTGTTGACTCACTTCTACTGAAAGCTTCTCAAATCATAACCCACATTTTTTATCCCGTTGTCAAAACTTACTTGCACCTGTTTCTTTTGCTAACAATCGCATACCTTACCGACACCTCAGACATCCATACTGCGAGATTTTACTTTCCTTTTATACCCCACAGTGTTCTTGACATATGTATGATTATCGTGTGTGTTCGTTACATTTTGAGTTCATATTTTTCGAAAACATTTAACAATGTGGTAAATTGCTACCGCGCGTTGGAATAGGACATTTCCGTAACCAAAACTTATTTCACCACGTTTGTTTGTATTCTTCTCTCAAGAAACAACCAAAGACCTGATGCACCAAATTTGGTATTCGTTAGTATTTAGGACTTTGGAAAAAATATGTCGGATAAGAATAAAAAGCAATTTACTTGAATATGGTGTCTTCGATTTCGAATGCGCCTTTTTCAAAGTCCATTTACTTGTGTCGCAAGGCTGGGGGGTTTGTTTTTTTCGTTATAAATACCAGTGTACGCGATTTGTTTCTAGAAGTCACATGATTTCACGCAACATAGAGACCACATGATCTGCTTATTGCTGTTTTTGACATGAATTTAAAGAATTCTTTTATAATTAATAATCATGTTTTAAACAACAGAAAGTTTGAACGGTTAGTGCCAACATTTATTATGTGTTATCTGTTGTCCTTGTTTGAATATCTGTTGTACTGGCAGTTATAGCTCAGGCAACGTCTTACATACTAAAAATGTTTACAAACGTGCCTGTATTATTTTACGGAAATATTTCTTCTTGCTGAAGTTTCAGGTTTGTTTTCACTGTTCATTGTCAGAAAACAAAATTTACCATCAAGGAATAGCGCTACTTTAAAAAAAAAAAAAAAAAACTACAACCAAAAAACTACACACTTTCATAAGTGGGTGCTTGCGTAGAATAGAAGTATTGAAGTGTTATGACAAGATTCCCAATGTGGAAAGGAAGACAAGAACCAGACAAGTACAGTGGGACCAGAGCTGAGAAAAAGACTGATGATAAATAGGACACGCAATGGGGAAATGTTAATAGCCTTACGAGACAGTCCTGAAATCTCCATCATTAGAGAGGTAGAGAGAGACACAGAGAGAGGTAGACAGAGAAAGACCAAAAAGCACATGGAGATGAGAATTAGATACCGCCATGAAAGCGATTATGAAGACATGCAAATATTTTGAGCAGCCAGCTACGGACAGGAGGACTTGACATAAGTTTGTTGAAGGTTTATTCTCTCTGGTGAGTTGACGGATGATGATGATACTTATTGGTCACCATATTCTATTGAGTTTGACAAGAAACATATGACATGAGTAGAATAATATAGTCACCGCAGATAAACGACATGGGTAGAAGAGTTATAATCACCGCAGATATACGACATGAGTAAGAAGAATATGGTCACCGCAGATGGATGACATGAGTAGATGGGTATAGTCACCGCAAATATACGACATGATTAGAATAATATGGACACCGCAGATATACGGCATGAGTAGGAGGGTATAGTCACCGCAGGTATACGACATGAGTAGAAGGGTATAGTCACCGCAAATATACGACGTGAGTAGAAGAATATGGTCACCGCAGATAGACGGCATGAGTAGGAGGGTATAGTCACCTCAGATAGACGACATGAGTAGAAGAGTGTAAAGACTGCAGATAAGCTTCATGAGTTAAAGGGTAGTCACCGCAGATAGACGACATGAGTAGAAGAGTATAGTCACCGCAGATAGACAACATGAGTAGAAGAGTATAGTCACCGCAGATAGACGACATGAGTAGAAGAGTATAGTCACCACAAATAGACAACATGAGTAAAAGAGAATAGTCACCACAGATAGACATGAGTAGAAGAGTATAGTCACCACAGATAGACATGAGTAGAAGAGTATAGTCCCCACAGATAGACGACATGAGTAGAAGAGTATAGTCCCCACAGATAGACGACATGAGTAGAAGAGTATAGTCCCCACAGATAGACGACATGAGTAGAAGAGTATAGTCACCGCAGATAGACGACATGAGTAGAAGAGTATAATCACCACAGATAGACATGAGTAGAAGAGTATAGTCACCACAGACAAGACGACATGAGTAGAAGTGTATAATCAACGCAGATTGACGTAGGCTCTGGTTATCGCAGATGTACGATATGAATAGAAGAATATAGTTATCCACCTGTCAGATGCTCACAGAAGAGCCAAGTACAGTAGCAACGCGACATACTGTACTGGGTAAATGACAAATCACGTCCAATTTTGAAATTGTTTTTGTTTTTTTATATTCATCCTAACTAAATAAATTTCATAAAACAGACGTCAGAATAAAGATAATTTAATGCCATTTTATAACATAAACTGCAATGCCTCATTAACATGACAGTTCAACTTGAGATACGGTTTGTTCAGCACAAGTTCATGACGGAAAGCAATCTTTGCTGTCTCTTGTAGCGCCATTTACTGGTCTTTTTTTATTTTAGATTTTATCTTGTTTATGTGAATAACAAAAAATAAAAAATAAAAAAATAAAAAAAAACTTATTTGTCAAGTGGTAGTTATTGTTCATTATTTAGACATTTGATTCGTGTATATCCAGTAGATACAAATTTTAAAAATAGAAAATGACTTCTCAGATACCATATAGTGACCCGATTTTGCTCAATACACGAAAGTCGTCCAGAATTTTAATTATTGCACGAATATATCTAGGCTAAATCGGTCTCACGACATTGCGCTGAGCAAATGTCACTGGCAAGTTTTCAGCAGAATGCGTAACAACATAAAGACGCATAAAACAGACATATGAACTGTCTAGAAACTTAGACTTAGGTAATATTAACAGTTGGCCCGTGTTGTTCCTAGGATCACCCCTGAAGAGACAAATAAAGAATAGGTCTGCTGCATATTGAGCCATGTCGTACCAGGCGAGTATTATAAAGTTGGGCTTGAGGCTGTCAGCCTCATCATGTCAAAGACATTGGCACAGAAAGCACTGCTACTAGCAGTGGTCGCCTTATTCTCTGTAATGAGCGCAACAACAAAACTATTATCGCTCCGTCTTGACTCTCGCAGCTGTGACTTTCTGTTCTTGCACTGACAGCACATTTCTTCAGTGTTCTGTTTCACTTTTAACATGCCATTCCTGTACTTTCTTTTTGTGTTTTTATTTTGGCAGACAGAAACGCAGTTAAAAGTATGTTATTTTTCACATTTTCCTTTTAGTTTTTTCCCTTCTTATTTTATAATCTTATTTTTAACGTTGTTTTAGACAGTTTTTAAAAGTTGGAAAAAATGCTCCGTTACTTTTTTGTCTGACGTTAAAAAAAAATATATAGAATTTTCTATCTCTCTCTGTCTCTTTCTCTGTCTGTGGTTGAAAGTTCCACTTCTGTCAACGAAAAACTGTTTGGAGATGTCGGGAACCTTGAGTTGACTGCTGCCTTTATTAGAGTCATAAATGTGGAAGTCTGAAGGCGAACGAGGAAGAAGAAGAAGAAGAAAGTTAGACAATACTTTTATTGTTTCCCCTTATATGTACTTTCCCGAAAATAGAAAAGTGTGACGGTGTGCATTAAATCAACAGACAATCAAGATACTCTTCTGTCCAGAAAAAGACAAAAAAGGTTATTTTTGATTTTCATATAATAATTGTGTTTTAAATATTTATAAGCCTTTTTACTTTGATATTCTTTTTGAATTATGTGTTTATCTGTAATAGTTTATGAGTTATCAATGTTCAAAGAGAATCAGATAAGTGTTT
This sequence comes from Oreohelix idahoensis, assembly GCA_024509875.1. Lineage (NCBI taxonomy): Eukaryota > Metazoa > Mollusca > Gastropoda > Stylommatophora > Oreohelicidae > Oreohelix > Oreohelix idahoensis. The sequence goes on along the minus strand of JAMPIV010005037.1, from coordinate 152,722 downwards.
TAACATTTTAAAAACTAAACTTTAACGAAAACAGGGCTTGCGATTCACAGTTCCGGTGATATTTTCTACAATTTTAAAGCTATAGCCTTCAAATTTTGCACACTTATAGCCCATGTTATCCTTTATGGCATGAACCTCCACTTTTTGTTTACATGGTATAGAAACAGAGATATTGCTATACAAAGTTCTAAATTTGTGCTATTTAAAAGGGTCATATTGCAAGAGCCATATCTACAAAACTCATTGGGGTAGACATTTTTGGGTGGTTCACGCCATAGGTAGGGATGTTATGCACATCATCTGCTGGTTTGGCATTCTTTGCACCTTTTATGTGAGTGAAATTAATTCCCAGGTGCACTGGGGGTTTTCCTTTCTTTTTTTTTTCATCACTTCATGTTAATTAATTATTTTCACATAAAACATTAAAATTTATAAAGTAAACTTTGTTCATCATAAAATATAATATCTCCTGTAACATGTGGCCAAATTTTATGTCAACAAGTTTGTTAGTTATTTTTCTGTTAATTTTTTAAAAAGATAACCCATTTCTGGGTGGGTGTTCCCCCTTAACTCATCATTTTTCTTAAAAATAACCTTAAAATGTAAGTTTCTGAATGTTTCTTCAAGACAAAATTTTAATTTAAAGTATTGCAGACTTAATATTATGGATCAAAATGATAAGATGGCTAAAAGGAAGAGACGATCGCGTCATTCACAGCGAGCAAGCGAGACTATATAAGAAGCAGCAATGTAATACGTGTAACAGAAACAACACACGATAATTAAAAACCTGCCAATTTTGGCGGGTTGTTGCTAGTATATATATTCGTCCTGCTAAAACGTAAGAAAAGTTTTTTTATGCAAATATATTAACATATTTGCTTTGTGTGATTTTGAGCTGACTACAAAAATCATAATCTTCAACTCTAATACCCAATGTTCTATTGTATGGCTCTGAAACATTGAGAACAACTAAAACAACAAGCACACGAAGATAGACTTTCAAACATTGGTGTTGGCGTAGAATAGAAGCATTGAAATGGTATGGTAAGATCAATATGGAACTGTTGACAAGAACCAGATAACTGCCAGTGGAACAAGAGACGAGAACAAGAAACAATAGATGGATAGGACATACTTTTAAAGTACCTTTTGATGGCATTACAAGGCATTGGTTTCCCTGAGGTATGAGAGGTAACCGACAAACACATATGTAGAAGAGAAGGTTGAACATAGGTGAATCGGCTAAAGATGACAAGGAAAGATCTTGAGTGGACGGCGAAGGACAATAGAACTTTGGCAATCATTGGTTGAAGGCTTATGCTCCTTCGGGAGCTAAGCGGTAACCAGCCTCAGCACAAACGAGCTGTCTTTTTTTCATTGAGTTTACGTGTTCACTAGACAAGTTATAGGTTGAGCATCCGATTGACAGAGTGAATAGAGCGTTGGTCTCTCGCGATAAAGGTGCCGGGTTAGATTCACGGCATCGACATGCTCCAGTCTACCCAGCTGTAAATTGGTACCTGACATTGCTCTTTAGTTAGGGAAGGAAAAGGCAGCAAGGAAGGGAACTGGTCACCCCAACTCTTGATGCTGAACCTAGTATAGTGAAGTCTCTTACACTTCGCTCCCCTACGGTAGTATCTGCTATGGGACTACCTTGACCTTTGTAGTTATATAAGTCCCATCAATACTGCCTTCATTCTACCAGGTTTTAAGTTGATCTCCAAGGTTAATCAGGTGCTCTAGCGTTACTTTAGGCTTTCTGAAATTCGCTTCCTACACGCCATCACTTCCTGTCAGAGCAGACTGCCAAACAAATACAATTATTCTAACAGCTTGTCTTGATATGTTTGTCTAGTTCTGGAATTTTCCAAATCAGTGTCTAACATAACTGTACTTCACGGTTTGCTGTCATTTTTCTTTTTAACCGCGAGGGGAAGAAAAAGAGAAAAGACAGGTTGTCTGAGTCTTACTGGGATAAAAGACAAAGAAGTTGTCGGCGTTGCGTCCAATAGATCTTCATCATGAACAAATGTACAAAACACGGTTGAGAAAGGAAAATGAGATATAATATTAATGCATACAAATGAAATTTAATAAAGCAGTGTTTCTCAAGATTTGGGAAGCAAAGGGTACACGGCAGCATTTCGTTTTAGTTTACTTTATCATACTGCTTTGAGAATCCATCATACATATATGTTGTCCTGTAAGACTATTTGTTCATTTGAATTTCTTAAGTTATTTTTTATTAATTTCTAAAAACTATATTATTTCTCTCTCTCTCTCTCTCTCTCTCTCTCTCTCTCTCTCTCTCTCTCTCTCTCTCTCTCTCTCTCTCTCTCGCTCTCTCTCTCTCTCTCTCTCTCTCTCCTATATATATATATATTCAATGGGCGTGTAATGGGTTCCTTTACCTTTACCTTTTTATATAATATATTTATATTTATACATATTTATAAATATGTACACACACACACACACACACACACACACACATATATATATATATATATATATATATATATATATATATATATATATATATATATATATATATATATATATATATATATATATATATATATATATATATATATATATATATATATATATTGTCCCAGTATAATACTTACACTTTCATTATGACACTTCATTATTAACTCGTTTATAACTGCGAGAGGTCACACAAATAAGACCCGAAGACATGCTGATAATCTACCTGTAAATGATCACGATACTACACATATAACCTCAATAATAGCAGCAAAAACCATCTGATTGGCTCAACACAGCCCGCTACCATCAGATTATGCAAACAACGCTGCCTAAAACGAATAATCATAAGGTGAGCATAAGGAAATGAACTACGACTATTCTAGCCGGCTAACTGACATCTTTCTCTCTAGGCTTTCTATTCAATCTCCTCACTGCACCCATTTGCACCATTTCCTTTAAAGCTGGTGTGCGCAACAAAAGGTATTTTTATTCCTTCAAAGCCAAGGTGCGCAACATAAGATATTATGTGACATCTACACCCTTCCCCAGAAAAGAAAACGGAGTTTTCTTCTCCCTGAGAACAGTAGATATCACAGCATACAAGAAAATAAATGACAATTTCAAAAAAATAGACACTGGTGTACGTATACGTCGTGCTTACGAACACAGATATAACTAATGTATCAAAAATTACAAGCTCGACAGAGCATCTGCCACGACATTAAGTCTACCCTCTAATGGGATAATTGTGAACTGGAACTGTTGTAGTAATAATGCCCAACGAGTCAACCATGAGCTTGTCGACTTCGAAGATTTCAAAAACAGTAGAGGTCGATGATCTGTTTGAAGTATAAACTGGGACCCTATCAAGTATCGGGACAGTTTATACACTGCCCATACTATAGCCAGGCATTCCCTTTCGATCGTCGAGTACCTGGTCTCCGCCGGTAACAGCTTCCGACTAACATACATCACAGGATGTAGCGTACCCTCGTTGTCTTGCATTAGGCATGCGCCTATGCCCACAGATAATGCGTCGGTTCGCAGTATAAAGGGTTTGCTTAAATCAGGCAAAAGAAGGATAGGTCGTCTGGAAAATATCCTCTTGATTTTTTTATAATGCTTCCTCGCATTCTTCAGACCATACTATCCTGTTAGGCATTACTTTACTAGTAAGAGAGGTTAATGCATCAGAAATAGAAAAAAATTGAGGGATGAATTTGCGATAAAAATTGACAAGTCCCATCAGGCTTCTGACCTGTTTCTTAGTCCTAGGTGCTTGTAGTTCCAAAATGTTTTTAACCGTGCTAATCTCGGGTTTCAATAGATTGTTACCTACTATAAACCCCAAAAAAATTCAACTCCAAACACTTATTCAAATTTTCCAAAAAGAAGTCCATGCTATTTACTTCTTCCAGAAAATTCGGTAATCGTAGCCTATAAGGGCGAGCTGGCTCCCTAGAAGTCGAACTAGGATTGCCAGAACCAAGCTCCAACTTTTTCATCGCAATTTCCTTGTCTGCCTCAATCTTCATTCTTTCTAAATCCATCCGTTTTAGATCTGCTTCAATTTTTTTTCTGCTCCGTATCTGCTTCAATCTGTTTCAGTACCTTATCTGCTTCAATCTGTTTCAGTTCCTTATCTGCTTCAGTCTGTTTCAGTTCCCTATCTGCCTCGATCTTCAATTTTTCTAATTGAGGCTCCTCATAGCGTTCTCGTCTGTTATCTTCTTGTTTTTTTCTTTAACTCATACTCTTTGTGTTCGGCCTTTGCCCACTCAAGCAGAGAATCCCCAGATTTTCCTGTCTTCTCTCCAATTTCAATAAAATCCTTAAGGCTAGACATAATTATGATCTAAGTGCAATACAAATGCGGCGGCAAGTCACGAAATAAGTAAAATTATGAAGGTTACCAATTCCTCAAATTGTACCCATACCCCTACAACAATTATAATATATATATTGTTGCACACGCCCAAAATATATTTTGCAGACGATGAGTACGATGTACCTGCAGTTCCGAATACACCTGATTAAAAAAAAAACAAGCAGATGAAAATACAGTATGACAAGTCAGTTCCAAATAAGGGATCCGGTGAAACGAATCCTTGCTTGTCTATACCCAATCAATGTCACGATACAATGTCACAAATGTCAAGCTCACAAAGTGGTAGCTTTTGACAAGGACATCCGCATAATGGCTTAAAAAATGATGTCCGTACTCTTATTTCACTAATGCAATCGTGATTTTACAAATACATATCACGTAACAATGTAGATCAAACATTCAGATACTATGAACAGTACATATAATGATGAGACACGAACTCACTTGACACCAACAGTACGATAGGAAAGTGATGACAGATATATGAGATAGAAACAAATAAGTATATACAAACCGTACTGTTAACAAACGAGAACAAGGAGATTGTCAATATAACTTATGTACAAGATAGCAAGAAGAAAACAGGAGAATACGACACAAAACATGACGAAAGAGAATACTTGCAAAAATATCACACTATGCATACAGACAAGACAATCACCGCTAAGACACTGAAAATGTGCACGCTCAGTTATGTAGGACAGTCAATAGGGTCAAATCTCTGTGCCCGTACCCCACTGCAAAACTGACAGTGTCACTGCCTAAAGACATCAGTTCAACAAAATCCCTTCCCCACAAGGAAAAAAGAAAATGTTAGACTCGCCACCCATTCCACCCTTATACAAATTTATTACAATAATAAGACAATAAAGACGGCACGAAAACCAATAGTGGACGGTGAAGCAACTAAGGTCTGTAGCAAAGCAATATCCAAAGGCAGAAAGAAGTCGCACCAATAAGTTAAACATTTAAAACAAATTAAATTGCAAATGAAATTATCAGGAACAATGAAAATAACAGATAATAAAATAGTCACAAAACAAGCATCATAGCAAATAACAGCATATGGAGAAAAGAGTTAAACGAAAAAAAAATTCAAATCAGTGAGCAGAGTAGACCAGTAATTAAAAACATGACGATAATGGAAACACATAAAATAAAATGACGTCAAAAAGAAAGCAGAACAGCAAAAAGGAAAGAAAACAAGAAATATAACTAAATTTATGACTATCTTTCTGTAGACTGAATCCTTAAAGTCCCAATACAAGCTCCTCAATCGAATGATGATAGTGAATCAATCACGAGACAAAAGCATGAACAGTAACGAAAAATGTTAGTGTAACGCTCAGTGCATTCTGCACTGTCCTGTTGCTGCAAAATGTTCTGAACAAGTTCAAAGACAAGATCTACAATCGGCGTCAGTCATTCTCGTATCTGAAGCCGTGAAACCACCAATTGGTGTAGTAATAAGAAAATTCATCACTGTTCAGTATCTTCCCATTCCGTTCCGCTCGTAAAAATTAACACCAATGTAAATGGCCTTCTTATGTCTGGGTCCAAGAAAGGCTACACCAGCATAGTAAATGATATCTGGTAAACTCAGAGACGACTATAAATCCCCATTGTTTATCGAATTATGGCAGCAGTAATAAACGACATAAAGTCCATCAGCAAGACATCACGTCTTTTATCAGCTGCATAACATAGACCACTGCATCAGAAAACGTGTTATGGTTGCATCCGCCATTCACGTACATTTATCAGCACGACTACAATGTTCTGTCTCCTCAAACGATATATATCAGCAACAGCATTCAAGGATATTGCTGCTCAGCAAATCACGTATAGTTGCTCATCACGAACAGTTTCTCAGCACGACAACGATAGTCGGTAGCATTCACAAACGAGGAGTAAAATTTACATGCAGACAAAAAGTCACTGCAGCAGGGTTGCGCAATAAGCATGCACAGGCAAGGCAACGTATTCACGGTAGAGGCGAGCTGAAAGATGTGTACTGGTAGGTACACACGTGTAGTATCCACATAATCTGTCGTACCACAAATACCAATGGAGGCGACGTCTTCGTACTCTCAGCAATGGACAACCGAGAACCAAAAAATCAGCAGACAACTGCAATGACCGACAAATTAAAACATCTTCGCCTACGCCTGGAAGGAACTAAAACATCATATTTTCCACCACAATTACGACAGACCCACAATTAGTTCTCTAAATCAATGATAATTGAACTAATCCAACAATAAGACGGCGTCGTCGTCGCCCCAGCCAGACAGGAACTCATTAAACCTTGGCTTCATATTACTCAAACTGCTCAATGAGTCAATCTACGAACGTTTAGCTTATTTTCGCCAATAACTAACCCATTGCAGAATGTCATCATCAGAAAAACCACCTGCACATATAATGTGATGCAACCAAATAGCCAACAAAAGCCTCTGGAACAGTAAACATGCCATGCGAGAGCCTGAAACAAGACCGTTAATGATCCAGATACAACCAGTCACTAACAACTTGGAATGCTAAAATACCCCTCTATAGAGGACCACAGCCCCCAAAATATGTCACAGTATAAAACCTACATTTTCATTATGACACTGTCCTCTCATTAACTCGTATATAACTGCGAGAGGTCACACAAATAAGACCCGAAGGCGTGCTGACAATCTACCTTTTAATGATCACGATACTACACATATAACCTCAATAATAGCAGCAAAAACCATCTGATTGGCTCAACACAGCCCGCTACCATCAGATTATGCAAACAACGCTGCCTAAAACTAATAATCATAAAGAGAGCATAAGGAAATGAACTACGGCTATTCTAGCCGGCTAACTGTCATCTTTCTCTCAAGGCTTCCTGTTCAATCCCCTCTCTGCACCCATTTGCACCATTTCCTTTAAAGCTGATGTGCGCAACAAACGATATTTTTATTCCTTCACAGCCTAGGTGCGCAACATAAGATATTAAGTGACATATATATATATATATATATATATATATATATATATATATATATATATATATATATATATATATATATATATATATATATATATATATATATATATATATATATATGGCCTAGTGGATACAAAATAGTATATTTGAAACTATCCCAAATTATCTACACCCGAGAGGGGAACTTCGTTAAGACTAAATTCTCATAACCGGTACGTCGGTAAGAATAAACACGCATAAGGAGTATGCGATTACCTTTAGTTTGAGAAACACTGCCTTAAAGAATCGCTGCCCACCTAACCGATACATCCAAGTCAGACATTTCTGCAAGATTACGAGAATTTCACCTTGCAAATAAATGTTACCTCCCCGAAAATTATTTCTCCTTTAAGAGCTACTTTGTTTCTTAAATTATTTCGGCTATATTATCTTACTTCAGTTCCACAAATGTTGCACACCCAGTATGGCGTATATGTAGTCGTTTCCATGTGTGAGCTACGTCAGCCAAAGAAAATAGTACCTTCTGAAGTTTAACAAATCTTATGCCTGTATCAGGCATGAGGACACTGAAGTAATGAGGAATGTCAGAGTTTTTGTTTTGTTTTTAAAGTGCACACAAATAAACTTAAACTGAGTAATTTACATATTACGTTTCAGTCGTAGATTAGATTCTGGGAGCAGCAAAAGGCGCACAGAATGATAGAGTTCACAGGAAGGACAACATTAGACATTCTCTGGAGGACCGAGGACTACACTGGGACCAGGCTAGGAGGAATACAGCCAATAGTATAGTATGGCGCTCTCTCCGGGAAACCTCTACATCCAGGGTAGGAGAGGAACGACTAAGTAGTGGTAGCAGTAGAATGATAGATTTATGCGTTTATTTCCCTCTGCCATCTGCATGTCTTTCTTTTGAAATCTCGCATTCTCTCACAGAGGGAAAAGTATCTCAGGGGTGTACAAATAAGTTTACTCATCTTCTCCCGTCTGTCTGTATTTCTTTGCACTTCTCTTTTTTATTTTGTTGCCTTCGTTCTCTCTCACTTTCTTTATTTATGTTAATAAATAACTGTTCTCACAATTAGTCACTCTACTAAGGAGTTAAATTGTATTAATAGTGGCATTCGTAGCGTCCATTTTGTGCAACTGGCACAATTATTTGTGTCTAACACAGTCTGACTGTCAAACTGAGAATTTTGTATTTGCTTTGTGTGATTGCAAAACTGACAATTTCGAATCCAGGTTGTCTAATGGTAAAGCTAATAACTTTGTATTTTTTTTTTTTTTTTTTGGTATAACTGAACAACTGATGATTGTTTATGTGTGCTGTCCAAATATAAGTTGAACATTTTCTATTTTTATCTGATTGTAAAGTTTACAATTATTATTTATGTTGTCGTATTTTAAAGTTGATAATTTGGTTTTTGAAAATTTTTTTTTTTGTTGGTCTGGCTGTAAAGTGGACAATTTCATATATGTTTGCTGTCTGGTTTTAAAGTTGAAAATGGTGTATTTATATTGTCTGATGGTAAAGTTGATAATTTTGTATTTGTGTTGCCCGATTGTAGGTTGACAATTTCGTATTTCTGTTATCTTAATTGTAAAACTGCAAATTGTTTGTTTATGTTGTTTGACTGTGAAATTAACGTTTATGAGTTTTTACTTGTTACTTAGTGCTGTCTCAGCCTTTACGGTACCACTGGTGAATTTCATTTACTTTTTCTCAGTCTATTTATTTTGTGTTGATTTCTTTCTTCTTCTTCTTTGATCCTTAGCAGCCGACCGACAAAGCAGTCAGTGGCCATCACGCCTAGTGGCGTCTTGTAGGGCAACAACAAATTGATTCCACTTTGCTTGGTCGGCGGCCATCCTTTGTACAGTGCCCCAACTCTGGTTCATTCTTTGCATCTCAGCCTCCACAGTACTCCGTCAGGTTGTTTTTGGTCGGCCTCTCTTTCGTTTTCCTTCAGGTGCTGCATATTCCAGATCTTTCAATGTAGAAAATGTAGTCCATCTTATTTCTTTCTTATATCAAACTAAATGTCTTTCTTTCGATCATATTTAAGTCTTACACGCGACACTGTCTGTTGCTGCATTATTCTTTCTCTTTGTGTCCTTTTTTCTGCCCCTGAAAGTAATATTTGTTGTCTCTCTTTTCTTTCATTAATTTTATCTTAGTCTATTTCTTTATTCCACCGTATCTCTGTCAAAGATTTAATTTTTTTCTCTCATTCACATTAGGCTTGTTCAAATGTGAATACCTCACAATTATATGTATATACAATAAATACAAATCGTGAAAATATCTCTTACTGACTAGCAGGACACGCTCACTAACGGGTCTTACGGGTTGTATCCATTTGTATTTATTGCCTCGTGTGTCTTACTTAACTTTCGCTTTCTTTCCTTTCCCTGACGAAGGCCTTGTGGTCGCAACGTAAGCAGTTTTTTTGCCTTTTGTCTTAGAGAGACGAATTATCTTTTACTTTATGCGTACCAGACCTTTCAAGCAGATGAAAAGAAAGTTGGAGACAACGGAGATTGGGTTCCTAAGAAAGATACATCAGGTAACTGTAGAGTTCTCTCACACTGTAGAGTGTCAGTCTGTAAAGAAGTGTGGTGTATTCTCTTTCTTCTGTAAAGCTCCACTATCAATCACTGTAACATGTTGTTTGTGGTGCCACTACTGTATATGTCCATTGTAGTGTACAGAGTTGTTGAGATCAGGCATGCTCCAGTCTACCCAGCTGTAAATGGGTAACTCACCCTAGTCCTGAGTTAGGGAAGGCAAAGGCAGCTGTAAGCAGTAGTTTCCCTCTAAGGCTCCAGGGGAAGCAGGCCCTAAACTTGGTCAATTCAACCGACGCAGGATGGTGTATATATGGAGTAGAAGTGTAGAGTGTGATTAACGCGAATGGTGTACTGTTCGTGTTCTGACCAATCTAAACACTCATTCACTTGTGTCTACAAGGCACCAATGCAGACTGCTGGAATCTTTGTTTACACAGTTTATTTAGACGCACACACTGGGACATAACGAGTAAATCATGGGTACAGGTTGACACATCAATTTGCAGGCATACATAGTAGATCCCAAGTCATGACACATTCATAAATAATGGGTAGTACATCAATAGCTTCCAATGTCATGATACATAATGGCCGCATCCCATATCTGACTAAGCGCGTCAGTGAAGGCGGATCGGTAAGTAACTAAAGTTGCTTTATGTTCACAGTTTATATCATATTATGAAACCATGGAAGGGGTTTCTATCAAAATTGAGATCTCCTTGCCACTGTCCGAATAGTAAGATACATGCCCCGTTCTTTGGACATTGATTCAAAAATACGATGACAGGAATGTAACATGGCCGCCTTCCTGAGTTGTCGCTCACTCGCTCACAGGAGGGTATATATATATATATAAGCCAAAGTTAATTCGAAATACATATGAATGATTTCCTAAAGTTTCTCCATACAGTTCTACAGTAATCCAGTTACTTCACGTAGACATAATTGTCGTATGGAAGCCCGTCATCTTTGTCGATACAAACGTGACCCTAGCGTTGCGAAGCACAAAATTCCAGCTAGGTCTAACCGGCATGAGATCATCAAAAATAGGGTCTGGAATTACCTGGAGTCCGAATCATACATGGTACCGTACATTAGGAGAGTCTCTAACACAAGCTCTAGTAGAGACACAATCTCCTACAGAAGAAAAACCACTTCGTAAATCATTTTTACTGAAGAATCTACCAGCCCTGAAAAATGCGTAACCGCCATTGTAAACGGTACCTCGGAACTCATCACGACTCGTCAAGACAACTCCTACTTCCGCTAGAGCGGCATAACAAGAATATAGTCCTGCCTACCCATCAAAAATATACAATATAGGACTGATTCTACTTGTACTAATAATATGTAATACATATGAATTCAGGCCATAAACATAATAAGCAAATTAATATATTTTCTGGCCCTAACAAATAAGTACGGACATGGGTGTCATATCCATGCGCCGAATCAATATCAAGAACGATTACTCCTATGATCAAAAGTGTAAATCAATCATGAGTTATCTAGCTTTACTATAGACAGCATTTTCATACACAAATGAATGAATGTCTATATCTTTTCCATATTAAATAGCCATATCGATTTTTGTAATATGTGCGTCAAAATATGCACGCAACAGTAACTTGGACAGGCAAAAAATACTATAAAAACACCTCAAAGAAATAGAAATAAGTCGAAAATTAATTATCACGAGAAGGCAATAAAAGTTCTTTGGACATAATTAGAGGAGAAAATTAGAAAATCTGGTACAATCACCATCATTTATTCTTCATTACTCTTCAAATCACCATCATTTATTTTTCATTACTCTTCAAATCACCATCATTTATTCTTCATTACCCTTCAAATCACCATCATTTATTCTTCATTACCCTTCAAATCACCATCATTTATTCTTCATTACCCTTCAAATCACCATCATTTATTCTTCATTACCCTTCAAATCACCATCATTTATTCTTCATTACCCTTCAAATCACCATCATTTATTCTTCATTACCCTTCAAATCACCATCATTTATACTTCATTACCATTCAAATCACCATCATTTATACTTCATTACCCTTCAAATCACCATCATTTATTCTTCATTACCCTTCAAATCACCATCATTTCTTCTTCATTACCCTTCAAATCACCATCATTTATTCTTCATTACCCTTCAAATCACCATCATTTATTCTTCATTACCCTTCAAATCACCATCATTTATTCTTCATTACCCTTCAAATCACCATCATTTATTCTTCATTACCCTTCAAATCACCCATAAGTATAAGTCCAATACAGTATGCTAGTCCCTATTGTCCCGTTCCATCACCTCTAGGTCTTTCCAAGCCTTCCTCATTCCTGTCTGCAGTTCTCTTCTTTACGTGTTCTTTGGGTCTTTCTCTACGTCTTTTACCCTGGGGGTTCAAGAACAAGGAATGCTTTGTAATGTCATCAACAGGTTTCCTCAATGTCAGATCACACCATCGTCTTCTTCTCATCTCTTGTTCCACTGGCACGATTTTGTCATCACTTCCACATTGGTGATATGGCATTTGTTAACAACTGATAAAAACTCTATCCTCACATCACTCAATGAATATATGAATAACATGCCATCAAATGTGTCACACAAACTGTCAGTAAATGCGTGTTGATGAGGTATGGTGTTATAAACCCGTGACATGGGCTCGTGATTATTCACACATGTTCACGATTTAAAATACGAAACTGAAGTCTGGTAGTCGATTCCATACGTATAATCTAACAAATATGGACGATCCGGCAGAGTCTACGATATCGCCAATACATATATCAGGTAATGTTCACATTTCAACTCGATCATATCCACGTGATAGCTTGACCAAATTTTAAACGCCCGTTCCTCAGTTTTCTCACATTCTTTAAAGTCCGCCAACTATCAAATAAACACCCACTATGTCTCCAAGTCACGTCATATCCGCGCGTTCTCATCACTGCCGAGATACACACCGGTGCGTGGAATCTGAACAAATTAAAAACTCAAAATTCCATACAACAGGCACATCTCTTAACACAAACTTTTCGTTAACATTTATCGCGGGTTCTTGATGGAATACGAATCAGGTTTTTAGATACAGGAATCCCGATATTCTGCATATTAGGAGAAAGGAAATAAAAACAAAAAAGAGATTATTTATTTTTACCCACATACTTAAAAAAGCAAAAAAAAAAAAAAAACAATGAAGCCGAATGTGAAGAGAACGGCATCATTTTATTTCGCATGATTCTGCATGGGAGCAGAAATCTGGCCTCAGAAAGACAATAATATCCTCCTCTATATCTCATCCAAGCTTTCCGTCCACATCTGTAAATTAGATAAGAGCGATCAATCGGCAATCCCAAAGGCGCCAGACCCATTCGCGGGACTAAAAACTTGCAGGAATCGTCTCTGTGATTGAAGTAAATACACTTCATCCTGCTAATATTTTACACATAAGTAGTGATTAATTGTCAGCACGCATGCGTACACTCACTTTAATATGAAATTACAGGGTGGCCCAAAAGTCTGAACCCACAGAGAAATAACCAGTTACTTCTCTTTATGAGGGTCCATGTCTTGCATACATGAGAAAAATCTCTGTGCCGTTCATCTATTGTTAGTTTCGAATCCATTCTGCCACTGAAAAATAAAAATAAAAATATTATTTAAGTCAGAGGAGAGAAAAAGTGTATATAAGGAAAATTGCCTATATATTCTGACTTTTGGTCCACCCTGTATATTGTGACGGTATTGCCTCCCCTGCTTTGCAGTAGTGGTCCAACAGTGGCCAAAACTCAAGAGTATCTAATATGGGCTTCAAAGGTGTCTACCTTCGCACATGATTACTCTTGGCAGAGATGTAGATAGAAGGGTGATGACACTTCTATTACAAAGGGAGTCTTCACAAGATATTCAAAATAAGCGAGAACAATACTGCTTTGGCTGAGTATGTTAACTCTGTAATTCTGCCGACACTTTTGTGAAGGATTTAAGCACTTCTTAAGTTCAGCTCGTTTAGGCCCCCACCACTGATTTACTCAGTGGAATTATATTATTCTAGTATAGCTCTGTTTAGAGTGTGTGTAGTAATTGGACTGAGACAAACATTCATTAACTTTAAAATGATTAAATCGAAGTTAAATTTGTAACATTACAAATAACAAAATTTAATAATCACTTTAGGTTTTAACAGTTGGAAATAATTTGAATAGTTATGGATCAAGAAAGGTTATCCTCACATTATTTAGGGAATGGGAGATATCACAAGAAGTTCAAGTGGCAGCACATATTTGAACTTAGCTGCCAATGACGGTTCTGTTCCTTCTTATGGGTGGTTCTTTTCACTCTGCTCGCGCTCGTCTCTGATCCAGCTTGTCGGGGGTAGCTCGTTTCCCAGAAACGTCAAGGAGAGTCTACAACGTGGATCCTTCGCCTTAAAGCTTAGGCCACGGTTCCCTTCTTGTTCCAGAGATAGTACTTTCTGCTGGTACCACCAATAACTATGGTAAAAGAATAGAACGAAACGCTCTTCTGAGTATGGGGTTTTCCACCCCATAGTTATGGGTTCCTATCTTCCCATAGCACCATTCCAATTACTCAGACTTTACCTTCGATGAGAATTAAATTTAATCCCTCGGGATAAAACTTTCTTTACATTTAAATAGAATAGCTTTCATAGTTACTTTATATTTAAATGAAAAGGTTAACAATACAGATAGAGTCTGTTTACATATACATCTCCATTGATTGAAAAGTGTTCACAATATAAATTGACTATGTTTTGATTTATGTTTTACACTGATTGAAAAGTTTGAAACTTCCATTACTTTAAAATGAATATTTTCACATAGACGTTTACACTGGTTTAAGCTTGAAAACGTACATTAATTTTAACGTGAATATGTTTATAGGGACCTTTACACTGCTTTGAAAATATAAGTATTAAACTTAGAAAGTACATCATTTCTTTCATCTTTCCCTCCCTGCTCAATAGAGAACCTGGAACTACTTTATGTTTTAGTTCTCTTTACGAAACTATCAATAAATCAATCACCAGTCCGTGCAGTTGTGGTTCATGAATCGTCATTCTATACGCTGAGGTTGCCAGCCTCAAACGACTTTGACATCCAATAGCGAGTTTCACACATTAGACTTCACATGGTAATATATTCATATATATGTTAGTTCACATGTTAGTAATAAAATATGAAATGTAAATCACAACTTACGCCAATCCTGACTCACAGACTTTTTGTTCAGATGAATAAAAGAGACGAGTTGGCCTCTTACACGCGTCTGAGGTGTCGTTAATTTTAACTTCAATTCCCTCTGACTCCGTGTCTTCTTCAGTTTCCTTGTCCCGAGATTCCTTATTAAAATGTAGAGATTTCCTGTGATTTGTAAGTCTTATTTGGTTCTCCAATAAAAGGTCTGGTTAAAAAAAGGAATTATGAATCTAATCTTCACTCTGGCGAGGTCTGATGTTGTCTTGGCAAGCATGAAATTCACACTGAAATAAAACTGCGAAATGGTCAGACTATATTCCTATCTTCCCACGCATTGTTGTTATGAATCTAATCAGAAAGATCCAATCATTTCAAATCATGCAGATAGGGTGTGATATTTTCAAAATAGTCCTACGTGAAATAAGGTACCTACCTGTCTGCAAAGGTCACGTATTACCATATATGGTGTGATAAACGAGCGCAAAGGCCTTATTGCTCTATCTTTTCCTACATCTTTCGTATTGTATTTTCTCCGACATTTGCTCTTTCATTCCATATTTGCGACCCACATTTGCTATTTCATCGTTGTGATTACTCGCGACCGGTATCTAGAGAACCACATTTGTTCTTTCATCGGGGGAAATAAAGTCCTTTGATTGAGTCCACATGCCTGACATTACCGTTTGAAGCCCACATTGCATCGTGATAAATCTGGTAAAAACACATCTGGGCATACTGTAATTTCTGTGACACCACATTGGACGCCCAGATTGGTCAGGGGAAAACGTCTCATGCTGTAATGGTGTTATCTTGGGTCGGCCGCGGTTCAGACAAGCGTTGGTTTACCACATTGGACGCCCAGCTTGGCCAGGTGACTTTCAGAAATATATAATACCGCATAATCTACTAGAGTGAAGCAGTCCAGTTTTTTACCTTGTGAGGAAGAGATTAAACCCAAAAACGCATAGCCAAATACACGTGTTTATTCAGAGTGGATATAATTCAGTTCTGTGATGAATTGTGTTCTTAAAGGATTTTGCGAAGGGAAAAGAAGTTCATCAGAAGTCAGAGTCTACACGCAACGTGTCTGACGTCTAACCAGAAATAAGTTATTAAAAACGGACATTTGGCTAGCAGAATTCGCCATAGGACATCTTTCATTCCTCAGTTAAAAGGAATATTGTCTCACCCACAAGTCAGAAGGTGGACGCAGCATTTTTCGTCACCATATACTGCTTGCTCACAAGTTCAAAACATCGTTATCACAAGTTCAATACAGAGTTATCACAAGTTCAATACAGAGTCATCATAAATTCTAATCACTCGAAAGATCATTATTATATGAAGTCAAGCAAAAGAGCTCAAAAGAGGAATCGCATATTTATACCACGTGCAACACACTCTTAAGCGCATTTTATGAAGCAGACTCGAAAGTATATGAATCACGACTACATACGCAAGATTATGAGTCTACATATCACTAACATTTCGTGAAGATATCCAGTCTGACCAGTACCGTCGGGAGATTAGACAACAGACTTTTTGTTCATATGACAACTATTAACTGTTGATCCACACTACAGAGATATACTCAAACAGTGAAGGAATATACATAGATATCTCGTCAGCGTTCTCCGTACGACAACAGTATTCATCAGAACGTCCTCAGCTTAGGGATACCCCACGCGACATAACGTATAACAACTTGGGACATTTTATGCATACATGTGAATCCTCATATCTAGGAGAAGCATTTAGAGACACATGGACTGTGTAGAGTACTCACCTTTTTGGTAACACGTATCATATCACATCATCATTTCACTTTACACCAGTTCATTCTTAATTAACTATTACTTAATTAACTACAATTTTATAATCTCATCTGTGTGTTTTGTGTGAATCGTCTTTCACCATCATCACGTTCTAACCAGTACTAACCCTATATGTGTGGATATTTCATTAATAAACCCAACGATTGTTTGATCATTATCTAGTTTGTTAATGTATCACTCGTGCTGTCGGTGTTACATATTCACCTATAGGAACCTTTCTCTACTCAGATGAGGTTGGGGGCTTTTTCTTTACGGGATCTAAGGGCAGAAGCTAAGGTCGTGGGGAAACAGAACTCTTTCCATAATTAATTAGAAAACACTGTCTAGTGGAAAGCATTCGCATTCCTGTCTTCTTGTCCCTATCTCGAATAGGTCTTTATTCTTTCGTAACGAGCCAATTTCTAGAGACCTTATATCTAATATCTCATAGACTATTCCTGGCAAAAACTACTGTTGTAGTTGCCCCAGTACTCACCACACGACAATTGTGGACTCGTCTTGGGATTAGTGAACCCGGACTTAGAAGTGTGATAAATCACATTTTCATCCTTGCTATACAGTTGCGATAATTGCAAAATTTGTTGGCATTTTGAGGGATTACCTTCTAGACTGACTCTTACTATAATTTGTCTATTTCATAGGGGGGATAATTTATATCTCTAAAGCCCGAGTGATACTTTTTAAATTGAGTATCAAACGGACAGAGTAAGCACTTTTTGAGAACAGAAGATACTGTAGGGAACTGATTTTTTAAATCTTTTTCTGTAACTGCTGGGAAAATTTTTATCATAAATATTTAGCAAATTTTTCATAGAAACTTCGAGATAATCTGTTATATAATTTTTCAGAATACGCTGAGCGAGTGATTTTTAAGAACTATTTGAACTTGATTACTAATTTAAACCTAGCTGGTTTTAAAGAGATAATTACTTGTGCGAGTCTAAACAATTTGTTTGGAGGTCACTACCAATTTTTCCCTTCGCAAACCCGTACTGCATATCATAGCAGATGCTGCAAAAATTAGAACTAGTTTAATGGAGGCAGGGCGTGAATACGGGTTAAGTGGAAAAGATATGATGAAATTTGTGAGTGAGGAGACTGATAAACTCCATGCAAGAGAGATGGAAGTGCAGAAACTTGCAATGGAGATGGAGAAAGCCGCAGCAGAAGCAGCGGAGCGGAAAGCCGCAGCAGAAGCAGCGGAGCGGAAAGCCGCAGCAGAAGCAGCGGAGCGGAAAGAAGCAGCAGAAGCAGCGGAGCGTAAAGAGAAAGCCGCAGCAGAGCATGCACTTAACATGAAGCAACTGGAAATCCAGGGACAGACCAATCAGATAGAGCTGGCAAAAAGTGCAGCGGCTTCCAACTTTGATGGAGGGCACTCACCCCGCTCAGATGGTGTGCCTACTTCGCAACCTGCACCACCCAATGCCATGAACTTTCCGCTGGAACCTTTTTCAGAAAGGAACGATACCATGGACGCCTTTTTAGACCGCTTCGAACGCTTTGCAACAGGGTTTGGACTTGAAGAACGGAAGTGGAACTTGAAACTTTCCCAGGGCGTAAGAGGAGCCGCCTACGAAGTTTTTAATAAACTTCCGGCCGGAGAGCAAGATGACTATCAGGCATTGAAAAAAGCTCTCTTGGTGAGGTACGAGCTTCATTCAGAGCGTACCGGAAAAAATTTCGAGGTTCTAGGAAGGAGGCCGGAGAGACTTTCTCACAGTTCGCAGCCCGTATTGAAGACTACCTAGTGAAGTGGTGTACTCTGGGAAACTTTACCGAGAACTATGACGGGTTGAAAGAGCTGATTGTGATAGAGCAACTAAAAGAGTCTATGTCGGTGGAAATGCGTAGATTTCTCACTGAAAACGGCGCTGACCGGTTAGAAAATATTCTTACACTGGCAGAGCGATTCCAAAATGCTCTCATGGAGTCTCAAGGAGCCAGAAAGAAGTCTTCGGATCAGGCGCCAAAGCAACCTGCTCGCTCCCAACCAGACCAACAAAGCAAAGGACCACACATCTCGCATAAACAGCACGAAAAACAAGATAACTACAAAGAGCAAAACAAGAAAAATGCTGCGCCACACCAGAGACAGGGAGATAAATGGTGCAAGTACTGTCGCTTGAACAATCACAACACTAATGAGTGCAAGCGCAGACCTCCTCCCCAACATGCTGCCTGTCTGCAGACAAAATCGTCACCCCGGAAGGAGCAGAGGACCGGAAACGTTTCTCATCCTCCTGTCATCGAATCAGTCCTCGTAAACGGACAATCTGTGGAGTGCCTTTATGACACAGGACTTGCTTTCGATGCGGTGGTCAGGGCATCTCTTGTCACCCCTGACCAGATAACAGAAGAGAGTGTCGACATCCAAGGTCCGACGAAGGATGTTGCACCCATGACACTGCCAATTGCACTTATCAGAGTGGAATCTCGTTATGTGACAGGAGAGATTCGTGCAGCTATAATGGAAGAACCAATCTACTCTTTAATCTTGGGATGTAGATATGTGTTCCTTGGAGAACCTACTCAACCACTAGTCATGGCGGCCGTACAGACTAGAGGACAGTCAAAAAAAGACGCAGAGCAGGAAACTCCTACCAATATCCTCTCCGAGGAATTGAAGAGGGCCCAAATGGAAGATTCCACACTGGCGCCCTGTTTTAAAAAAATTACCTAGGACACACAACCCACCTACCAAGGGAGACTTCTTTATGAAAAATGGATTGATGTATCGCCGAGCTGGAAATGGAGGACAGGAACACAACCAATTAGTAGTTCCTGCAACCTATAGGAACCAGGTGCTTGAGATGGGCCACTCTATCCCATTTAGTGGACACATGGGAATGAGCGCCACGACTCAAAGGATCGCCTGCCACTATTATTGGCCAGGGATCACCGGCGACATTGAACGTTTCGTCAAGTCTTGTCCTCAGTGCCAGAAAGTTGCACCAAAACACTGGACGGCACCCGCGATCCTTGGGGAGATGCCAATCTTGGGCACCCCATTTGAAAGAGTGGCCGTGGATATAATTGGACCTCTGCTGAGAACTAAGAAGAGGAACTCCCATATCCTTACCTTAGTGGACACCTGTTCCATGTGGGGCGAAGCCATAGCCATGCCAGCATGCGACTCAGTGCATGTAGCTGACGCTTTACTGAATATCTTTACTAGATTGGGCTTCCCGCATGAAATTCTCACAGACAACGGGTCACAATTTAGAGGCAAGTTGACAGAGGAAGTGCTTAGAATATTCAAGACTAGGCATATCCATACTTCGCCCTATCACCCCCAAAGTAACGGGCAAGTAGAGCGGTTTAACGGGACGCTCACCTCTATTCTTCGGAAGTTGGCACAGGAGAAGCCAGAAACTTAGGATCAGTATCTTCCTGCCGCATTATTTGCTTATAGGGAAGTACCGCATGCGTCAACCGGAGTTCCTCCGGCCACATCACTCTTCGGAAGACCTATTAAAGGTCCATTAGAAGCATTACTAAGAACATGGACAGATGCCAAGGCAGACGACACTGTCACATCAGCCTTCCAGTACGTCACAGACTTGAAACCACGCCTGAAGACTGGCTGGGAATTAGCCACAGCGAAAGTACGGGAGGCTAGGCGGAAACATGCCAAATATTACAATCGCAATGCGAAGGACCGAGAACTAGCAGTAGGAGAGAAGGTGCTACTTCTTCTGCCAAGTAGCAGTAATAAATTGCAGATTTGCTGGAGGGGACCCTACAAAGTGGTGGAAAAGATTTCTCGCACCAACCATAAAATCGCCGTGAACGGAAAGCAGAAAATTTATGACTTAAATCTGCTTAAGAAGTTTTACGAGCGAGCCCCTGCCGAACCAGCGCACCTCATGACTATGGCCATTGCTATGCAAATGGAAGAAGAGCAATTATCATCCGTAGAGTACCCGGTGATACAGGAGGAATCACATTTAGATGTGAAAATAAGCTCCACCTTAACGGAAGCCCAGCAAGAAAAAGTAAGGAGATTGATGGAAAACCACGCCGACTCTCTGACAGACAAACCGGGCCGGACAAACCTGATGGAGTTTGACATGGAAGTCACGGATCCTACGCCCGTCCGAATGAGAACCTATCCGATTCCGTATGCCAAGGCGACGGCATTAAAGCAAGAAATTGATTACTTACTTAAGGAAGGCATAATTTCGAAGTCGGAGTCCCCTTACAGTGCGGGAGTGGTGCTGTTACGCAAACCCAGTGGAGAACACCGCCTGTGCATCGACTACCGACAGCTGAATGCGTTAACACAGTTCCAGCCAGAACCGTTACCGGACCAGAACCAGCTATTTACTAAGCTGAGCAGGGCTCGCTATTTTTCAAAGATCGACCTCAGTAAAGGGTACTATCAAATACCGGTAAAAGCTGAGGTGAGGAACCTGTTAGCCTTCAGTACTCCAGATGGACACTTCGAGTTTAATGTGATGCCATTTGGACTGAACAATGCTCCTAGTGTCTTCACAAGGATGGTGCGAAAGTTATTGGATCCTTTGAATCATCCCGCCATCAGCAATTTTATGGATGATATCCTAGTAGCTACTGAATCGTTTGAAGAACATATATCAGCGCTATCCTTGCTGTTTAACAGACTCAGAGAAGCGGGATTAACCGCCCGCCCAACCAAATGTCAAATTGGGTGTGAACAGCTAGAGTTCCTAGGACATACTATATCCCATGGGACCATGTTTCCCGAGACTCAAAACGTTGAGAAGCTGAGAAATGCACCGAGACCGTCCACAAAAACGGATGTCCGGTCATTTGTATCTCTCTGTGGATTCTACCAGAGATATATAAAGGATTTTAATAGCCTCTGTGCGCCGCTTACATCGCTAACCAAGAAAGGAAACCCAGATAAAGTGACATGGTCAGCAGAATGTGAACATGCATATGCACTCTTAAAAGAGAAACTCACCACAAAACCTATTTTATGGCTTCCGGATTTAACTAGAAAATTCATCTTGCGCACAGATGCCAGTAACATTGGAATCGGGGCTACATTACTACAGCCAGATGACAGAAGCCCACCAAATCTATTTCCGGTCGCATATGCGAGTCGGAAGTTAAACCGAGCAGAACAAAACTATTCCACAATCGAAAAGGAATGTTTGTCCCTCGTCTGGGGAATACAAAAAATTCAAGCATACCTGTACGGAAGGAAATTTACAATCCAGAGTGATCATCAACCTCTGACCTTCCTCGCCAATTCAAAGAATTTAAATGCTAGACTGATGAGGTGGTCGCTTGTTCTACAACCTTACACGTTCCAAGTGGACTATATCCAAGAAAACATAACGTAGGCGCGGATTTTTTAAGCCGTTATCCTATGAGGCAGGACGGAGAGCACAGACAAGTAGAGGAAAGGGTGGAAACCGGAGAGAAAAACGAAGATGAGTAAAAGGATTAAGGAATCCCGAGCAAGAAGGCTAAGCTCTCCTGAGTACGATTGACATCACACTTGAGGAGGGGCTATTATGATAAACGAGCGCAAAGGCCTTATTGCTCTATCTTTTCCTACATCTTTCGTATTGTATTTTCTCCGACATTTGCTCTTTCATTCCATATTTGCGACCCACATTTGCTATTTCATCGTTGTGATTACTCGCGACCGGTATCTAGAGAACCACATTTGTTCTTTCATCGGGGGAAATAAAGTCCTTTGATTGAGTCCACATGCCTGACATTATCGTTTGAAGCCCACATTGCATCGTGATAAATCTGGTAAAAACACATCTGGGCATGCTGTAATTTCTATGACACCACATTGGACGCCAAGATTGGCCAGGGGAAAACGTCTCGTGCTGTAATGGTGTTATCTTGGGTCGGCCGCGGTTCAGACAAGCGTTGGTTTACCACATTGGACGCCCAGCTTGGCCAGGTGACTTTCAGAAATATATAATACCGCATAATCTACTAGAGTGAAGCAGTCCAGTTTTTTACCTTGCGAGGAAGAGATTAAACCCAAAAACGCATAGCCTAATACACGTGTTTATTCAGAGTGGATATAATTCAGTTCTGTGATGAATTGTGTTCTTAAAGGATTTTGCGAAGGGAAAAGAAGTTCATCAGAAGTCTGAGTCTACACGCAACGTGTCTGACGTCTAACCAGAAATAAGTTATTAAAAACGGACATTTGGCTAGCAGAATTCGCCATAGGACATCTTTCATTCCTCAATTAAAAGGAATATTGTCTCACCCACAAGTCAGAAGGTGGACGCAGCATTTTTCGTCACCATATACTGCTTGCTCACAAGTTCAATACATCGTTATCACAAATTCAATACAGAGTTATCACAAGTTCAATACAGAGTCA
Source organism: Oreohelix idahoensis (assembly GCA_024509875.1). NCBI lineage: Eukaryota > Metazoa > Mollusca > Gastropoda > Stylommatophora > Oreohelicidae > Oreohelix > Oreohelix idahoensis. Next base: position 129,358 of record JAMPIV010005037.1, on the reverse strand, counting down.
TCATAAATTCTAATCACTCGAAAGATCATTATTATATGAAGTCAAGCAAAAGAGCTCAAAAGAGGAATCGCATATTTATACCACGTGCAACACACTCTTAAGCGCATTTTATGAAGCAGACTCGAAAGTATATGAATCACGACTACATAAGCAAGATTATGAGTCTACATATCACTAACATTTCGTGAAGATATCCAGTCTGACCAGTACCGTCGGGAGATTAGACAACAGACTTTTTGTTCATATGACAACTATTAACTGTTGATCCACACTACAGAGATATACTCAAACAGTGAAGGAATATACATAGATATCTCGTCAGCGTTCTCCGTACGACAACAGTATTCATCAGAACGTCCTCAGCTTAGAGATACCCCACGCGACATAACGTATAACAACTTGGGACATTTTATGCATACATGTGAATCCTCATATCTAAGAGAAGCATTTAGAGACACATGGACTGTGTAGAGTACTCACCATTTTGGTAACACGTATCATATCACATCATCATTTCACTTTACACCAGTTCATTCTTAATTAACTCTTACTTAATTAACTACAATTTTATAATCTCATCTGTGTGTTTTGTGTGAATCGTCTTTCACCATCATCACGTTCTAACCAGTACTAACCCTATATGTGTGGATATTTCATTAATAAACCCAACGATCGTTTGATCATTATCTAGTTTGTTAATGTATCACTCGTGCTGTCGGTGTTACATATTCACCTATAGGAACCTTTCTCTACTCAGATGAGGTTGGGGGCTTTTTCTTTACGGGATCTAAGGGCAGAAGCTAAGGTCGTGGGGAAACAGAACTCTTTCCATAATTAATTAGAAAACACTGTCTAGTGGAAAGCATTCGCATTCCTGTCTTCTTGTCCCTATCTCGAATAGGTCTTTATTCTTTCGTAACGAGCCAATTTCTAGAGACCTTATATCTAATATCTCATAGACTATTCCTGGCAAAAACTACTGTTGTAGTTGCCCCAGTACTCACCACACGACATATGGACATCTGATGCCTTGCATACAGTCTCACATGCAGATCGGTAGACACACATGACAACATGGGTAAGCTGTAATACTTATTACTTTATTAGAAAGTAATGTTGGTATATCAAGGATGACCCGGAAGCGCTAATGTCACACTTGTCTTCTCACATGTATCACACAGACAGTAATCTCGTTGTAGCGACAGGAAAGGTATAATGATGGTGATATTATCCTGGACAAATAGATGTATCAGATGAAACCACGATAGTGCCAGATAAGATATTGGTCTTACACGAAATACCCCATTCTCTAAAAAGAGTAATGGTCTATCGACATCAAAGGTATAGTTAAGCTGTATAGGTTCCTAGATGAGATGGTACTGTGCTATCTAGATTTTTATGGCTTCCTCTCCAGACTAAAGTTAGTCAATAACTCTGCTAGGGGTAATTAAATACACAACAAGAACTTTAACCCACATTTTAATAATTCATTGAAGACTCTGGCTACAATTTAGAATTTATTTATGTACAAGATCTTTTCTTCTTTGTTCTTTGTTAATTTTTCAAATAAAATTCAATAGAATACCAAATAAAATTATGGGTCAATTTCATATATATATATATATATATATATATATATATATATATATATATATATATATATATATATATATATATATATATATATATATATAATATATATATATATCTTAAACTAATATACAGTAGAATATCCATTTATATATAACACATATACAGTTCATTTCTTAAACTAATATACAGTAGAACTCCATTTATCCGAACCCCATGGGACCGAGCATCGTTCGGATAATCAAATGTTCGGATAATTGGATTACATAATGTATCGAGTACATGTACACATATTTCTAAAAATAATTAACCATCACAAGGAAAATACACTATAAAACATATTTACTTGTACTGTAATAATAATACCCACACTGTATTAGATCACTGTATCACCAAAATCTTTTATTACACTGCAGTGCATGTACTACTTGTATTAATTATTTTTGTTAAGAAAGAGAAATGTTTTCAAAATAACATTACAAACGATTCAAAACCAGGCGCAACTTACGTATACATGTACTTGCACAGATGTAGCCCACTATTTAAAATAATGAGGAATCCTCTTTTGCACCAAACTGGATAGTCTCCTTTTGGCTGCTAAGTCCCGCATTCTCTTCAACAGCAGAAGCTGTGTAGGACAGCTGTCATCTTCTTGCTCGTACCAAGCCATCGCTGTTTCTAGTGCTATAAAGGCCTCTTCAGGACTTGGTCGACGTTTTGGTTTTTCTTCATAATCTACAAGTACATCGTGTACTTCTGAGGAGTCTTCATCATCGGTCACTACATGTATTTGGTTTTCTTCTTGCACAAAAGACAAAATTTCTTCGTCATTCAAAAACTGAAAACCAGAATCATTATCATCTTCTAGCCACATGTGTGCATCATCTTTGTCACAGTCCGAAAATCCGGGCATTGCTTGAAACAGTTCCACAACTTCATTTATACAATCATCATTTGTGTCCACTGCAGTAGTTTCATTTCCTCCTTTTTTCCCAAGCAATCTACTCCAAGCCTTGTTGAGATTATCTTGTGACAGTGTGGTCCAAGCATCAGCTAACATATAGCAGCAGTCTTTGAGATTAAGCTTTTTGGAAAACGCCACCACACTTTCTTCATCTTCAGCCAACAATAAACGACGCAGGACTTCCTTCTTGTACATCTTTTTAAGCTTTGCTATAACACCCTGATCCACTGGTTGAATCAGTGCTGTTACATTGGGAGGCAGAAAAATTACTTTAAAATTTGCATCAACTGCATTCAATGTATCCGTCTCTGGATGAGATGGTGCATTGTCCAGTAGAAGAATTACTTTTCCAGTTTTCTTTTCTTGTTCTCCCAACCTCTTCACATTTGGGATGAACTGATTTGTATACCAATCAAGAAATATTTCACTATTCATCCAAGCACTCTTCTGTGCTTTGTAACACAATGGGAGACATGTCACATTCTTTAAACAACGTGGTTTTTTGGCTTTGCCGATCATTAGCACCGGTAAACGATGACTTCCACTGGCATTCGCGGCTACCAAAATTGTTACTCTCTCTTTGCACTTTTTAAACCCAGGGGCAGCTGCTTCGCGCTGAGATGCAAGTGATTTTTGAGGCAATGATTTCCAGTATAAGCCAGTCTCATCGGCATTATACACATCATCGAGTGAATAACCTTCTTCTTCCAAAAAAGCCAAGAAAGTTTCTTTAAAATTTTTAGCGGCAGTTGCATCGCTAGATAAAGATTCCCCTTGAATCTCCAATTCTCGTATGCCATGACGAGATTTAAAGTTTCTTAACCATCCCTGGCTAGCCTTAAAGTCAGGAGGACCGTCAAGTTGATTGTTGAACTGAAGTGCCTTTTCACACAACAGAGAACCAGAGATAGGTTCCCCTTTGCTTCTTCTTTGCACAAACCATATATACAAAGCCTCTTCCAAGTTCACATCTTTCGCATTTCTCATGGTTTTACGTTTCTTCGACCCATTTTCACTATCAAATTTCGATGCAAAACTCATAATTTTATCCTTGTTACTTTTGATGTCAGAGACGGTAGCTTTCCCAACATTGAAAATCCTCGCAAGTGAAGACACAGTTTCACCTTGTCCTAGTCTCTTGATAATTTCTGTTTTCGTTTCAATTGACAAAACATTGCGGTTCCTTTTATATGCTTTAGGCCTACTGGAAGGTGCCATATCGCACAGAGAAATACTTGTACACCAAAATTATTCTGCTGTAGTAGCAGACACAATTATTTTAAGTTGAACTGTCTGTTTAGCCAGTGTTCTACCTAGAACGCACACGTACTTTGGATTGGTAAACCAGATATTAACTGACTTTATGATCTAACTGACTTCCTGTACGTAAGCGACCGACCATTAGCCATCCCATTCTCTACAAATTGTTCGCACACATTTGAAGTTTGCCGCATCAAAAGATTCAGAATTTTAGTCTAACGTGACTGTGGCATCTGATTTTTTTTTTTTTTCTGGAAAAAGTGTTCGGATAATTGGATGTTCTGATAATTGGGGTTCGGATAAATGGAGTTCTACTGTAGTTCAATTTCACTGTTATCTTTGCGTCCTGATGGAATCTGTCTCTATTGTTTGTGCTTTCTTGAATATAAATGTTACTTTATGACTGATATGACTGTCAAATGTCTTCTATATACATCACAAGGTTTCATCATTACATAGTCTATTCGTCTTCTTTCTTCTTCTTAGCCGCCGACCGTCAAAGCCGTCAGTAGTCATCACGCGTGGTGGCGTCTTGTAGGGCAACAACAAATTAATTCCACTTTGCTCGGTCGGTGGCCATCCTTCGTACAGTGCCCCAACTCTGGTTCATTCTTTGCATCTCAGCCTCCACAGTCCTCCGCCAAGTTGTTTTTAGTCGGCCTATCGTTCGTTTTCCTTCAGGGGTCCATAGCAAAGCTGTTCTTGTGATGGCATCGGGGTCTCTTCTGAGGACATAGCCAACCCAGCTCCAGCGTCTCCCAGCTATGATGGTGTGCATGTCCTCTTGCTTGCTCCGAGTAAGCAGATCTTGGTTGGTGATGGTATTCAGCCAAAAGTTTCGGTGAATTTTTCTTAGGCATGTTGTGTGAAAAGAGGACAATTTCGACATTTCCTTCTCTGTAACTCTCAAGCATTCCGCACCATAGAGAAGCACAGAAAACACACACATAAGAGTTCAGTACTATTGTGATTATTTATATTGAATATTCCTAAGTTGAGTAAGTATAATAATTACTCTGAAGCTACTATTGACTATTTTAATCAGTAATTACCAATAATTACTTACCATATAAAAGTCAAAATGCTTACTATAGACCATTTCGTTAAAATTGGTAAGGAATATGGTTATAAATCTCAAGAACTTCGTCAGTTTGCTGAGGCAGAACTGGAAAAACATAAAGCAGAAATAGAGGAACAAAAGGCTGCATTAAAGAAAGAGGAGGAGGAACGTGAGATGAAGCAAATTGCCAAGGAAAATAGATTAAGAGAGATTGCTCAACGTGAAAGAGAAGAGCAAAGAGCAATTACCAAACAGGAAGAAGAGAATAAATTTAAACGAGAGGAAATTATTTTACAACAAGAAATGGAATTGGCGCGTATTAAATTGGAGACAGCAAGATTACAAGCACAAAGTGCTGATGCAAACCAGAATAATAACGCACAAAATGGATCGTCATCCAGCCAAACTAAACATTTCTACAACTTTAAATTACCCACTCTCAACTTAAACGTGGACGACCTTTCATCGTTCCTGTCACGTTTTGAACAGACCTGCAAAACAAATCATTTGCCTGAAGAGTCATGGGTACTCAAGTTAAATGAATTCTTGGTTGGAGAACCATTGACGGCTTCTCAAAATGCTGACCCATCAATAGCAAATAACTACGGTGCTATTAAGTCCTTGCTTTTACGAAGGTTCACCTGGACGAGGAACACTGTAGGTTGAAATTTAAGGAAATTTTACCTGAATCTCCAAAAGATTTTGCAGGATTCATTGCGAACATACGCAATACATTTAATAGATGGGTTGAACTGGCAGAAGTCAACAAATCATACGACAAATTAGTTGATTTACTACTACGGGATAAGGTATTATCTTCGGTTAGCCAGCCATTTTTTGCATATTTGCAGGAGCGTAAACCAGGTACTATCGACGAGTTAGAAAAAATTTCTTTAAACTACTGTTCGGCACATCCGAATGCAACCATTTCTAACTCCTCATTAAGAGAACCTCTACCTGTGGCGTCTAATATGGCCTACAATCATAATAACAAACAAAGACATCACAGTGTAGACAGAAGTAGGTTCCAAAGAAATCACAATGTTAACTTTCAGAAGGGACATAATAATGATTTCAACAATAAAAATGAGTTCAACAGAGGTAGATCACGAGATAGAAATTATTCACCTCAAACAAACTACCACAATGGTCAACAATATATGAATATTCGTTGAACAGTCATGGAACAATATCTGACGACAAGTCGAACTTATTATCCTATGTGCACTTAATTCTTGGATGCTGGGATAAATGACATTTCTTTCCAACGTAAACGTTTGAACATTTTTGCCTAAAAGAATTCATCAGGATCCTTATTTGACTGGAAGAGTGACGGTATTATGGATTCCCATTGACTAATGCAGATGTACAATTCTTATATTGATGAATCACCATATGATGTTCTTCACATGTCTTGTCAAATAAATGTATATATTGGACTCGGTATGAAGGACTTACCGCATTCGTCATTTGACTTGAAGGTTGGTCTGCATGCCATGTTTTATTGATTGTATTCGCATTATACTAACTACTCTCCTATGAGGAAGAGTTCTCCATGTATTTATGAGGAATGATATTCGCACTGAACAAACAATGAAATAGGAGAACAACAGAAGTGATTGCGTCATTTAAGGGCTGAGTTGCCCACTGTATACTTCCGGTGTTATCTTGTGTGTTTCGTACTGATAAATAGCCAGCAAAGCATCTTTTTTTGGGGATGCCTAGCTGGCCGTGGGGTCAGTGTGATTCGCTTGATAGCTAGGCGGAGTTGTCGTACGGAAGGTACGGGGTTCGAACCCTGGGTAAGCCACTCACGTGTTTTTCTGTTGTCCAAGTGTTCTACTTCTTTATTTCTTACGAGTGCCTGAAAACATACCTTTATGTTTGTCTAATATTAATTTAAAGCTCTGATGTAATCTTAATTTTGCGCTTGTGCTGTGCTGAGAGGACTTCCAGATGTTATTTAGACTAAAAAAGGCTGTTCTTGCTTTGTTCATTTTGTTGTTTATGTCTTTGCTTGCTACGCCATCTGGTGTTACTATGCATCCTAGGTATGTGAAGGTGTCTGTCTGTTCCAGTTGCTGATTCCTTACTGATATGGGCGCAGGGTTGCTCACATTGAGCGTCGTGACCTCTGACTTCTTTGGATTGATGTTCAAGCCCACCTGCTGGCTATACTTATTAAGTCTATCCGTTTTTTCCTGGATGTGTTGATGTAAATGTGCTAGCAGTGCAATGTCATCTGCATATTCCAGATCTTCCAATGTAGAAAATGTAGTCCATCTTATTCCTCTTGGACTGCCCTCTGTTGTCTGGCGCATCACCCAGTCTATGACTGTTAAAAATAGAGTGGTTGATAAGGGGCATCCCTGTCGTACTCCTGTCTTCACCTCAAAGGTTAGGTTGCTCTGCCCAATGCTACACGTAAAGTTGGCATAGTTATGATTGACACTATGCAGCTTGGAATTCCATAAGCCCTCAGTATTTTCCGTAAACTGTCCCTATGTATACTGTCAAAAGCCTTTTTAAAATCAACGAAATTAATGTACAGCTGTCTTTGCCATTCTGAGCACTACTATATAATGTTCCTGCGGGTAAATATATGATCTACAGAGCTTCTATTCTTTCTCAATCCTGCTTGTTCTTTCCTCAGTTTGTGGTCTACTGCTTTTGAAATTCTCTGTATAATTATCCTGCCTAGTATTTTGCTGGGAACTGAGAGTGATTCCTCTCCAATTATTGCAGTCTGCAGGATCTCCCTTCTTGGGCAATTTGACACTTATTCCTTTGTTCCACTCCGTTGGTGTTGTCTCTGTTTTCCAGACTTGTGCAAATAGTGGTTCTAATAGTTTTGCTGCTAGCTCAGGGTCTGTCTTAAATAGCTCTGCATTTAAGTTATCATGGCCAGGAGCTTTTCCATTCTTTAACCCTTTGATTGCTGTGATGATTTCTTCTTTTCGTGGAATGTCTGTATTAACATCTAGATCGTTTTCAGCCTCAGGAACATTCAATTGTGTCTCTGGTGGTTCCTTGTTCAGAGTTTCTCTGAAATGCTCTGCCCATCTTGTTTCCTGTCCCTCTGCTGTCGTGATGAGATTTCCTTGCTTATCTCTTACTAATGTAATATTGTTTGCACCTCGTTTTCCGCTGATGAATTTAGTTATTTTGTTTACTGTGCTTTGTTCATTTCTCAGTGCTGCCTCTTCTGCCTGTCTTGCAAGATCGTCTAGGATATTCCTTTTGTTGGCCCGGGTGTGGCGTTTAACTGCCTTGTCCAGCTGACTGTACTGTTCGCTATATAGTTCCTTCAACCTGGGGGACTTCGCTTCTGTTTTCTTTCTTTTCATTTCCTTTCTCATTGTTATGGTGTTTAATGTTTCTGGTGTTATCCAGTCTTCCTTCTTCCTTTCCTGGAATCCCAAGCATGATTTGTTGCTTTCCTTGTATATTGTTGAAATGGTGTTGAATTTCTGGTCTATATCATCAGTCAATGTCTTTTCCTGACTTTTGGCAAAATGATATCGCTTCTTTATATCAGCCGCAAAAGTTTTTCTTGTAAGGGAGTCCTTCAATTTGCTGATGTAAACCTTTTCTGTGTAGTTACAGTTGGTCCAGCCGTTCTGAGTTTCACATTCAGTTTTGCTACTACTAAATAGTGATCACTTCCCACATCTGCGCCTCTTCTTACCTTCACATCTTGTAACGCATGTCTCCATCTACCATTAATCATGATGTGGTCTATCTGGTTTCTGTCCCGACCATTTGGTGATTCCCATGTTAATTTGTGAATTTCTTTGTGTGGGAAAAGTGTTCCTCCAATGACCTGGTTGTTAATGCTACAGAAACTTATTAATTTATCCCCATTTTCGTTTGCTGTTCCGCTGCCGCATTTCCCCATTACTCTTTCATTATATGCATTGTGTGCTCCAACTTTCGCATTGAAGTCTCCCATTACTACGATAAGATCATATCTAGGTGTGTCTTCCATTTCTTTCTGCAGTTGTTGATAGAATTCATCCTTGACCTCTTCATCGCTGTCACTCGTTGGTGCGTAGCATTGTATTATTGTAGTGTTGGTGAATCTCCCTCTCATTCGTATTCTTATCAATCTGTTGTTGATGGGTTTCCATTCCAGTAATGTCCTTTCTATTCCTTTCTGTGGAATAATGGCTACACCTTCGTTGTGCTGTCCATCCTCTCTTCCAGAGTAAAGTACTGTTTCTCCTGTTGCTGTTTTAACTTTCCCTGCCCCTGTCCATCTGCTCTCGCTTATCCCTAGAATATGTAATCTATAGTTTATCATTTCTGCTGTGACCTGTTTTAGTTTACCCGTCTCGTTCATTGTCCTGAAATTCCAAAGTCCTATTCTTGTTTCACGTTTTGCGGTCAGGACGTCCGTTTTCGTGTCAGTGGCTTCCTTTCGGCTTTCACCACTGACAGTCATACGAGCCTCAGACTTCGGATGTCCGTCCCGCAGCAAAGTTTGTTCATTTGTTGTCGTTTCCCTAACTTCATTTCTTTTTACAAAGAAAGTGGTGTCAGCCCTATGCTAAAACCTCCAACCTGGAGGACCAGGGTGTCTGCATTAGTCTGATCCCTGCCAGCGCAAACCTGTCCAGCTTGGTAGAACCATCCAGGACTAAAACTCCCGCTGGCATAGCTATGGGGGTAATCAGGGTACGCAAGCCGCCATACCTCGACAAGGTGTTGACACCGGTGATGGCAGAGTCTATTCGTAGGTGGGTTAATTTGGTGTTGTTTGAAAATTGAAGAGTAGCCCAACACTGAGCTACGTATCTGAAACAAAGTCTTCCTAGGCTTCGTACAGCAGTATGATTGGATAGAATCCCACCACCGCGGGTCCTCCACTCGTCAAGATGACACAGTTAATACTGGCAAAGGGTCTGACAAACGTGAGCATCTAATTGCTGACTTGGTCACTAGAGATTGTATATGACACACAGGGCAGGATATAACCTGAAACAATATATAAAACCTACGTAGTATCGCTCATTGTCTCCATATACAGACAGGAGGTGGTATGAGATAGTTGAGACAAGCTGTGGTTAACCACAAGAGACACAGTAAGTCATGAATAACACAATTCGTTCAAGTTATAGCACACTAGTTCAATAATTCACTTGTTTCAGTTCTGTCCATGATTTGTTTCAACAAAATCATATAGGCCTTATGGTAATTATTGTGTCATATATCAAATAATACAGAAAATCAATCTGTTATAGTCATTCCTTCCTCCAGTTTGGATAGTCCTTTCCAGCAAGCATAATATCTTTAAAACGCTTTCCACAACCAACCTGCTCAATCCATTCGTTCTATATAATTATTGCACAATTGAACTAAACTAACACACTTCGGGTTTCCCTCCAGAAATAGCCCAATGATTCTACACATGCCATTATTTCTTTAACACACATTGATAATATATTTACGTATATATATATATTTAATTAACATCTCGCTTACCCTCAATCACAGACAGTCTTTTAATGGTTACACAGTCTGCTCACACTTCTGCAGATGGCAACGGATTTGTTATAACTGCTTGTGCTCTGTTTCTGTAGTTTAAAATAGGCGGCGAGTGTGTCACACATGGCCTTACGGATGTACAAGGTGGCAACTGGACCAAGGTACGTTTGCATGCATCCAAAATCGCGTAGGCAAGGCAAGATGTGCTAAGATAGTAAATCCAAAATAATTTTGGAATCCTTCTTTCTGCACCGATTTCCTCCATCTTAGGCTTATTTTACTCATATGAATGAGCTCTATCACTATAGATATCAACTTTATCCTATTGTTTATTCGACTATTCACTGGAGCAGCCGAAACTGTGAAAAACACAACATGGTTCATGTTCCACTGTCTTCTATTCATAATAGCTTCGGCTCTACAACACATCCAGTGAATCTATTGCTATCTGCCTGAAGCTAATGATCCCTATTATCGAATTGGGTCCTTCTTTATCTAGGTATTCCATGATTAGTAGCACACTGCCTTCCGAAATATCCTTAACATCTAAACTTTCGTTTCCTCCATGTCTAGCGATCTTCCGACCCTATTTATACCAAGCTGGCTTTTCATTGGTTAGTTACATCCACGAGGTTTGTACGGTGATAATATTTGAATGATGCCGAGATATGAGTCAGACTTCATTACACTCGTTATCTGTCGTATGAGTACGCAAAAACTCCGTGTCTGCCCATCTGGGTTACCAAACGAGTCGTCTTATCAGCGGTTCAATCTAAACACGCGGCGCTCATCTTATCTAGTTGCTTCTCGCAGGCTGGGATAAACATTTTCTGCAAGGAGTGTCACAAATGTTTGAACATACAAACTACTTGCTCCTTAGCCGATAATGAGAAGAAATTGGCACTTTTAAAAGTACACAAATAAAAATCAGTACAAAATATGTCTCTGATCCTGTCGGAGTGAAACAGAGATCATGAAGAGGTCGTCCATTTCGTCACATATATATATTTCATTCCATTTTTCACCCTATATGGAGCATGGAGTCACTGGGGTTGGTCCCCTTGCAAGGGAGTCTGCATGAAAGTATTCATGAGTTTTTGCAGAGATGGTTTATATAGCTCTTTATCTTATGTGATGAGGTTGCCAGTCTCATGCACAACTTCATATTAGTCGCCTCATACGACATGCCAGAAAGAGTGGAAGTTCTATTCTTTTCTTGTCTCATAAGAAACCGCCGGGAACTATACGTATATATATATATATATATATATATATATATATATATATATATATATATATATATATATATATATATATATATATATATATATATATATATATATATATATATGTGTGTGTGTGTGTGTTTGTGTGTGTGTTTGGTTTTTTTTTGGTTTTTCTTCATTGCAATTTCAGTGTTTTAATCACACAAGGGGGATCTCAGCACAGTGTACTAACTCCGTATATAGGAATCACACATTCTGTAAATATTTTTGTGGTAGGTAGGTTTCCAATTTTTTAATTTTGCCAGGTCAGCGGCCTGATAGGCCTACTCTTTACGATTTCCAACTGCCGTGGGATTTAGAATTCGAGGCGGACGCCTTACCTGTTAGCCACTCGCCCCCATATATATATATATATATATATATATATATATATATATATATATATATATATATATATATATATATATATATATATATATATATATATATATATATATATACCTACCTTTACCTTTTATATGCCTTTTAGTGATAGTCCGGCATGTTGATATATAAACTGCAAAGATCTACAAAAAGCAGACTACAGCTTTTCTTAAATAGATATTTCAGGTGAATTTTAAAACGTAGGTTATTATTGAGAATCAGAAATGAGATAGAGATTTTAGGAGCTTACCAAATTAGAGCTCGCATGGAAATAGAATACAGAAGCAAATGTCGGAACAAATTTTGTATGCCTTCACTCGTCAGATATTGATATGAAACTCATAGCAAAGGAGTTGCTACGATCATAATCTTGGCTAGTTGAGAGGCATATTCCAGTAACTACATGCGCTTATTTCATGGCCGCTTTCTGGCATTTCCTCCATCAATTTTCACGTATACTCCATGATTCACTTTAGTCATACTGTCGTGATTCTGCCTCATCTATTCTTTGGTATTTTCTCCTCCATGTCTATGAGTCTCATATCAATATCTGACGAGTGAAGGTATCAAAATAAATTTGCTGCGACATTTTCTTATCTATATCTATCTATATCTATATCTATCTACATCTATCTATATCTATATATATCTCTATCTATATCTATCTATATCTATATCTGTCTATATCTGTCTATATCTATCTATATCTATCTATATCTGTCTCTCTCTCTCTCTCTCTCTCTCTCTCTCTCTATATATATATATATATATATATATATATATATATATATATACATATATATATATATATATATTTTAAAATCTATATCTATCTATATCTATATCTATATCTATCTATATCTATCTATACCTATCTATATCTATCTATATCCATTTCCATGAGAGCTCTAATTTTGTACATTCATAAAATCTTATTTTATTTCTTATTCTCACTAATCACCTACGTTTTATAATTCACCTCAAATATCTATTTAAGAATAGCTGTAGTCTGCTTTGTGTTGACCTTTGCAGTTTATATATCAACATACCGGACTATCACTAAAAGGCATATACAAGGTCAAGGTAGACTCATAACAGATACTGCCGTAACGTGTTAGAGACTTCACTATACTAGGTCCAGCATCGAGAGTTGGGATGACCAGTTCCTATCATGTCTGCCTGTCATTCCATAACTCAAGAGCGAAGTCAGGTACCCATGTACAGCTGGGTGGACTGGGGCGTGTCGATACCGTGAATCGAACCCGGGACGTTTGCTGCGAGAATTCAGCGCTCTAACCACTGTCAGTCCAACGCTCAAAATGCATATACAAAAGATAAAACAAGTTTAGCGCAAATTTGCATACCTACCTCCCGGGTAGCTATAATTGCTAACAACAAATAATTAAAAGTGGGTAATATACTCAGAGTGAGTAAGAAGTAAGAGAGATAATCGAAAGAATAGACAGGTGCATAACAAAGACACAGAAGCTATCACACTCAGGGTCACCCAGTAAGAAGATACTGTAGAAAGCATAAATCTTGTCCGTCGATATTTATGAAGATGTCGAATAAAGAAAAAGATCGAAATCAGAATGGAGTCTTTGCCGCGACAGTTGGAGTTTCTGGGCAGTGATACGTTTACTCTGGACCAGGAGGTAGGTGTCCTAATTTTCTTCTCTCGCCATATGTGTGGCGAATGTAAAATGAAATTCGCCACAGTAAACAAAAACTTATTTGTGAACATGTAATGTAATGTAGGAACACATCACAGGCGTTGAATGAGCCTTACTCAAGCAATCCTTGACTGTGTTAACGCTAAACGAGTTTTAAAAATTAAAAAAAAAAAAATCTTTTTACCTGCAGAGGTGTATACTTTCTGAGCTCTGAAATGACTACACGCGTACATTTTATTGGGGTCGGAGTGGCTCAGAGATATGCACCCGCCTCTAAAATTCTAAAGATACGGGTTCGCTCCGAGCACAGGGAATATAATTGTTCGAATTTTTTTCCTTCTCAGACAAGGACGAAAAATTAGGAGGTCCCATGTGCAGGTTGCGCACTTTAAAAATCTCTCAGAAGTTGCAAATGGTAAAGAGTAGACCATACGGCTGCTGCCCTGGGAAAATTTAAAAATTAGGAAACCTACCCACCATAGAAATATTTATAGAACGTGTGATTTCCGGACAAACACATTGGAATTCTTGTCGGTGCTACGGATTTCATGCACTGTGCTGAAATCTTCCTTGCGTGACCTAAAGAAGGAGATGTAGCACTAATAGAGTTGTCTGTGTGCAATGAATATGATCCTTAAAGCCAAACTAAACCTTTTCTTATAATCGGGCATCAATAAATCGAGTTCAATATTTCGACTAGATAAAATCCCAGGTAGCAAAGATCGACTGACACAGCCATGTTGATCAGAACATTGACATTAATTCTGAAATCACATAAATTCAATAATCGCAGATGTAGTTCACCCAGTACTGGCTTCCATAGCGAGTGTGGTGAAACAGCCACGTTTAAACAGCTCCAGGCGTTCTTGAATGTGCAGTACAAGCATGTCAACTCTACAGCCACGTTTGTCTAAAGCAGGGGTCGGGACACGGTCGATCCCGAACTACCGTAAGATCACAAGAGATAGTTTTGTAGATCTTTGACGGAACCGAAAAAAAAAGAATATGTAAGCAATGGAAACTTGGATGTAGTCCTCGCTTGCCAGCATTTATAATTACGGTATCCCGAGGATTTAAAGTACAGCAATTCCCCGATCTTACTTTGTTCGGTTAGCGTTTTTTCGATATAACGCTGCTTTTATGTTATGTCATATTTCTTTTATACACTTAAAAAAAATCGATCTTACGCTGAGCGCTAAACTCCATGGGAGACAAAAATAAACTTTCACATGCTCTCATCAAGTTCATTCAGGATGGTGGAATGGTCAAGAAACATTGTCATCAGTAAAATGTCATTAATTTGGAATATTTCAGTGCTCGTTCGATGGAACGGGAGGAAGTATATTGTGATCAGAGATGAAAGTTACATATAGACTCATTTTTTTCCCAATTACTTTAAAACCTGGAAAAAAACATGAATGTATTAAGGTAGATCCTTGGAGAGTTCAGTGCTTTTAAAGTAGATGCCTGCCGCTTCTGGGTTGCTTACCGCAAGTTTAAATACAGAAAGGTGGAACTCAGAAGTTGAAAGTCTTGCTTTCCTGTAGTCTCTTTAAAAAAAATATTAAAAGAATATCCTTGTTCTTTTTCCTAAGCATAAGATATTAATACATTTTCCGCAGTTTGACACAAATAACGTTTCTACAGTTTGACACTAATTCATTGTTCACAGTTTGACACAAATAAATTGTGCATAGCTTGATACAAATAAATTGTGCAAAGTTTGACACTAATTAATTGTTAACTGTTTGGCACGAATAAATTGTCCACAGTCTGACGCTATTAAATTGTCCACAATTTGACATTAATAAATTGTCCACAGTTTGGCACTAATAAATTGTCCACAGTTTGACACGAATAAATTGTCCACACTTTGACGCTAATAAATTGTCCACAGTTTGGCACTAACAAATTGTCCACAGTTGGACACTAACAAATTTTCCACAGTTTGACACCAACAAATTTTCTACAGTTTGACACAAATACATTTCCATAGTTTGACACTAATACATTTTCCACAGTTTTATACTAATAAATTTTCCACAGTTTGACACTGATAAATTGTCCACAGTTTTACATTAATAAATTTTCCACAGTTTTTTAATAAATTTTCCACAGTTAGACACCAATACATTTTCCGCAGTTTGACACTAATACAGTTTCCACAGTTTGACAGTAATAAATTTTCCAGTTTGACACTAATGAATTTCCCACAGTTTGAAACCAATAAATTTTCCACAGTTTGACACCAATACATTTTCCACAGTTTTACACTAATACAGTTTCCAGTTTGATAACACTAAATTTTCCACAGTTTGACACCAATAAGTTTTCCACAATTTGACAGCAATAAATTTTCCACCGTTTGACACCACAAAATTTTCCAAAATTTGACAACAATAAATGTTCCACAGTTTTACACCACTATATTTTCCACAGTTTGACACCAATATATTTTCCACAGTTTGACACCAATCAATTTTCAACCTTTGTACACCAATACATTTTCCACAGTTTGACACCAATAATTTTTCCACAGTTAGACACCAATAAATTTTCCACAGTTTGACACTAATACAGTATCCACAGTTTGACACTGATAAATTTTCCAGTTTGACACTAATAAATTTCCCACATTTTAACACCAATACGTTTTCCACAGTTTGATACCAAAAAGTTTTCCACCGTTTGACACTAATACATTTTCCACAGTATGACTCTTTTCTGTTGAAAGCAACTCAGTTTATTTTATTTCTTTACTGCGTTGGATTGCAGTCAAAGGTTTTTTGTGTCTCCTAGGTTTTCCAATCCAACTTCTTACCCATCTCAGGTCATGTGACGATAGTTGGTTTAATGTATGCATAATACTGGCCATAACTATCTTAATCCTCACTTATTTTATTTAACAAACGATGTTGTTAATGTGTGCGTTCTTACTGATACTATAAAAAAGGTCAAGGTAGTCCAATAGCAGATATTGCCGTAGGTGAGTTAAGTGTTAGAGACTTCATTATACTATGTCTTAGCGTTTTGTGTTGGGGTGACCAGTTCCCTTCCTCGCTGCCTTTGTCTTCTCTAACTCCAAGCCAGAGCCGAGTACCCATTTACATCTGCAGAGACTGCAACGTGACTCTCTCAGGTTTTGGATCCATTAACTATACCGCGAACACCCATGTGTTACCGGGACCAGAAAGGGGAGCAAAGAACAGTAACACTTTACCCTACCATACATTTCGTAAAAAACTACTAAGAAGGGTTGGGCATGGGGCTGGTTAACCTAGCCTGTTTAAAAAAATTTTTTTACCACAAAAACTTCAACATTCTATTTGGATACTTGAGCTGATGGCACGTGACAGGAGGACTTGGCGTGTGTTTATTGACGGCCTATGCTCCTTGGGGAGCTAAAGGGGATTGATTGAACTTTGCCGCGAGAGGCCAATCGGACGTTTATTGATATCGAACTTGATGCAATTTTTCCCAATATATTGTAAGAGTTCGAATTCAGGCATATCAAGATTGCGTTTATTCAAAGGTTCTCATTATTTCCTGTATTTATCTTTGTGCTTGTAGAACCTGCTCTGATTGTAGTTGAAGGAAAACAAAGAACGATAAAGGTAGTTACATAGCAGTTACAACCTTAGGGCTGGGAAGTGTTATAGACTTCACTGTACAAGGTCCAGCTTTATGAAGTGGGGTTGCTGGGTTTTTTTCGCTGCCTTGCCTTTCCTAACTCAAAAGCAGAGTCAGGTGCCCATTTACAACGGCCTGTCTTTTATATTTGGACGCTCACCCTAATATAACCAACGGACCTTGTGTCTAGGTTGAAAGAAGCGTCAAAATGAGGCAAAATTTTATTTTAGAAAAAAAAGCTGGGTAGATTGTAGTGTGACGAGACCTGATTTCGAAGCGGGTAACTTTTGACTTGAAAGGCAAGCGCTCTAAGCGCTCTGCCACTCGACGCACAAAGTTGAAGTATACGGAATTTATTTTTAAATTGAAGCTGTTCTCGCCTGCGAACACCAGCACTTATCGCACGTTTATTGGTCGGATATCATATTAAAGATGTCTGTTCTGTGGAGAGTATTTAATAATAGTAATAAAGTAAAGGAAGTCCCACAACAGATACAGCTGTAGGGGAGTGAAGTGTTAAAGACAACTATATAAGGTCTAACATAAAGAAATGGAGTGACACTTCCTCGCTGCCTTTTCCTTCCCTAACTTTAGAGCAAAGTTAGAACCCATTTACAGCTGGGTCGATTGGGGCGTGACGATACCGTGAATCGAACCCGGCTCCTTTGCCACGAAAAACTAGCGCTCTAACCGCTCTGTCTGTCGGACACTGTGACGGTATTGCCTCCCCTGCTTTGCAGTAGTGGTCCAACAATGGCCAAAACTCAATAGTATCTATTATAGGCTTCAATTGAGTCTATTTTTAAACAAGATTACTCTTGGCAGAAATGTAGATAGAAGAGTAGTAAAGCTTCTATCACATGGGAGTCTTCACAAGAAATTCAGGTAAGCGAAAACAATGCTGGCTGTCGCTGAGCACGTTAATTCTGTAACCTGCCGACCACTTTTGTGAAGAATTTAAGCACTTATTTATCAGCTCGTTTATGCCCCCACCCCTGATTTACTCAGTGGAATTCTCTTATTCAAGTAAAGCTCTGTTTAGAATGTGTGTAGTAATTGACTGAGACAAACATGCAGTAACTTTAAAATGATCAAATCGAAGTTAAATTTGTGGCATTACAAATTACAACATTTAATAATCACTTTAGTTTTAACAGTTTGAAAATAATTTAAATAGTTATGGATAAAGCAAAGCTATCATCCTCGTATTTGGGGATTGTGAAAAGGATTAAGAAATGCAAGTGGCAGCATATGTTTGAACGTAGCTGCCAATGACGGTTCTGTCTTTTCACACTGATCACTCGTCTCTGGTCAAGGTTGTCGGGTGTAGCTCGTTTCGCAGAAACTTCAAGGAAAGTCTACACAGTGCGTCCTTTCTCTTAAATCGTAGGCTACTGATCCCGTCTTGTTCCAGAAATAGTACGTTCTGCTGGTACCACCAATAACTATGATAGAAGAATAGAAAAGAACGCTCTTCTGAGTATGGCGTTCTCCGACACACAGTTATGTGTCCCCCCCTCTTCTATTTCACCATCCCACGTAACTCAGAGTTTACCCTCGATGAGAATTAAATTTAATCCTACGGGATAAAACTTCCTTTAAATTTAAACTGAATAGATTTAGATTTACATTACATTTAAATAAAAAGGCTAACGTACAGATATAATATGTTTTACATTTACATCTCCACTGTTTGAAAAGTGTTAACAATATAAATTCATTCATGTTTCCTTTACATTTATACTTGTGGACAAGTTTGAAACTTCTATTAATTAAAATGAATATTTTCACATGGACATTTACGCTCGTTTAAAGCGTGAAACCTTACATTAATTTTAAAGTGAATATGTTTATAGGGACATTTACACGGCTTTGAAAAAGTAAGTCTTATGCTTAGAATGTACATCATTTCTTTTCATCTTTCCCTCCCTGCTCCATAGGGAACCTGGAACTACTTTATGCTTTTAGTTCTCTTTACGAATCTATCAATAAAGCAATCACCAGGCCCGTGCAGTGGTGGTTGATGAATCATCATTCTATACGCTGAGGTTACCAGCCTCAAATGACTTTGACATCCAATAGCGAGTTTCACACAATAAAATTCACATGTTAATAATTTATATATATGTTAGTTCACATGTTAGTAATAAAATATGTGATGTACATCACAACTTACGCCAATCCTGGCTACAGACTTGTCGCACAGATGAATAGAAGAGACGAATCGTTCTCTTACAACACGTGTCTGGGATTTCTTTTAATTTTACAATAGATTACCCCTTCTGACTCCGTGGTTTTTCAGTTTCCTAGTACCGGTGTTCCTTATTAAAATTTAAAAGAGATTTGGGACCTAAGACGCGTCAACAGTGATTAATGCAGTTAGCGACTCATAGCTAGACTGCTTGCGTCAGGGTCAGCGAACCAGAGCTGACCAAAACCCTACTTCAACTCCAAGTGGTGGTCCTGGAAACAGGCTGCATCACTGCAGTCTGGCTGAGTGAGCAGAGATCGAAGAGGGAAGGCTTACCCGGTCCCAAAAATGCCTTGCTGAAGTCAGATGTGTCGGCTGAAAGGTGCAAATATCACAGCTACAATGTAAACGGACACAACGCAACCAACTTCCTTTTCAGGAAGAACGAAGAAGAAGAAGAAAGAGATTTCCTGTGCTTTATACGTCTTATCTGGTTCTCCAATAAAAGGTCCGGATAACAATTAGGAATTATGAATCTAGTTCTTCCTCTGGCGAATGTCTGATGTTGTCTTGGCGAGCGTGCAAATCACAGAGAAATAAAACGGTGAAATTGTCAGCCTATAATTCCTCCAGTAATGTTATGAATCTAATCAGAAAGATCCAATCATTTCAAACAGGTCGGGTGTGGCACTTTCAAAATAGTTCCTACACGGAAAATTTTCTCAAAAGGTCACGTCTCCCATATATGGTAATGTGGTGTCTTGCATACACTCTCACCAACACATTTGTAGACTCATATTGTCTAAAATGTAATAAATCCATGCTTACTTTTTAACCAAGGACCGGAAGCGATTATATCATAAATCCCGCCTCGTGCAAGGTTTATCGTGTTTCGCCAGACAAACAAATCTCGTTTTATTTAACACTCCTTCCCAACGTAGCTTGAATAAACAAAACACCTTCGCTGGAAAAGATGGTCAGACAGATTATGCGATAAAATATTATCGCCGGCCGGGTCACCAAACCTGGCGAAGCGTAAATACGTCTGAGGAGTGGTAAACAGTAAGATACGCATTACTCCCGTAGCAATTACTGCCACAGGGGAGTGGCGTGTTAGAGACTTCACTATGCTATGTCCATCATAGATGTGGTGAAGTGGGATGTTATAAATATTTATAGGGGACTTAGTGTACTGACTGAGATCAGCTGTGAAGGTATCTATATCTAATAGGAGTAGTGTATTATAGATAACCTTACTTGCTGCCACATATATTACCTCAGTCAGAATTATTCTGGAATAGTGTGATGACTACGTTATATGTCTAGGGTATGTGTATGATGAAGTGTAAGTCATAACAACAACAGACAGATAAACAATTTAATTTATTCCACCACACTTGACAACACTGTGACACTCACATACATAAAACACTCTATGAGGATATCTTAAAGGAGTCACTGATAACTTTTCAAATAACAATATGTATTCAGTGCTGTCATGAATGAATATGTGTCCTGATTCAAATACAAATGGAACCAGGAATCACAATCAATTTTAACTACAAGTTATATGTACAGAATTTATCAATATGAATATTGTAGTGACATATATTATTAAAAGTATCCTATGTGTGTCAGTTGTGTAGTAGTAATATGAGGTAATACTGGTTTTGTTTTGTTCAAGCTCTGTTGGTATTTGTCATCATGACTTCAATAGTTTGTCTTTATTGGAACTAGTATTGGAGATGTTCTCAGTTCCTGATATTAAAACAATTTAATTCCCCTCTTAATGTTATTTTTACAATGTCATTTTAAGATGGGGGTACATAATGTTGAGCTCAGCTGGCCACATCAGCTTATCTTGCGTGATGGCGGCAGGAAAAGACTCCTCTGCTCGATTTCTCCCCTGTGCTCTGGAGACACCTCACTGATAGCTAAATGGACCAAGGAGTATGCTGTCCGACTCTGGATTCAGCAAAGCTCTGACCAGGTGCTGCTCAATAACGTTAAGACCACAGTCCCTGAAAACAAGAAGGATGTACCTTCTACTTCATAACTAATTGATACTCTAGTTCTACACTGAGCACAATACATCACAAACATTGAGTTCAGAGCGTTAGGCCAACTGTCAGCTTCATCTGAAATACTTTATACCAGTATTAACCTCCTTAATGGTTACTACGCCTCTGCACTTCCAGCATTATTTCTGTCTAATCAATAATCTAGGTGTCTGTGTACTGTTTGGCCATTCCATGCAGTTTTACTTTCCTCCGACACCTTCTGTTCAGGCTGGAGCATTATAGGCTTTACATCATGTTTGCTACTGAACTACACATATATACAGGCATAAATTAACAATTCACATTCAATTTTCATTAAAAGATACTGAATGTTTCAAGCTTACCACAATTCATGGAAATAAACACAGATACGTTGACTAGCAATGAATTCTGGCACAAATACTGGCACAAATTCCCATCTGCTTATGTTCCAGGCTTTTATTTAGCAAAAATATGAGCTGGCTTCAACGCACTGTTGCTTCATCAAGCTTATTTGAACTAGTGGTCTCGAACTAACGCTCCTAAGTGATTATATCAGCGAGTCTGGCCAATGGAGCCACGTTTCGACAAGTGTTTGAAAAAATTTTACCTTCCTACGTCTCCCCTAACAACCAAGGATAGCATTTATAGTCCGACTAATCGTGTGTAGCCTTACATATCATTCCAGCCAATCAGTTCAAATGTAACTTGTGGCCCATTTCCCGTACAATGGTGGTTTAAAAAATCTACCACTGAGCGATTCTGATTTTGGGTGTTGTCTGACAGCACCATCATTTTATTTTGGCTATAACTTGTTAATTCCTAGACTATTTGCATAACACTTAACATATTCTTTGTCATCAAGCCCTAAGGAACCCAAATATACAAATTTAAAAGAGCTAAGTGGCTGCGTTCAAAATATGCAATTTCTTCTACCTCCTGTTTCGAAGATGTGTTGTCTGGGTACTGTAATGTTTCCAAACGTAAACCCATCTATTGTCATCTTTCCTAATAAGAGTTTTTCAGGATTTTAAAACCTAACTCTGGGAAGGTTAGTGTTTTTATCACTGTCCGTCCGAAAAAAAGTTAGTGCATGTGGCCTTACACGCGTGATAGTAGTAATTGTGTATCGCGTTACGCTTGTTGGGGTGGCATTAATAGCGAGACGCGTGTTTAATTTTGCATGCGTTCCTGATTTTCAGCCCTCCCTTCTTTCTATTTGAGTCCATCTGTTCGTTCGTTTTGGTAACGTAGTATAATTAATGTTAGGATTAATTTAGGTCATTACGCAGTGTGCCTCTCAATGTTTTTCTTAGAAATGCAATACCCGTTTTAATGTGTTGTGGAAACGCTTGTATTTATGCAGTGGCTTATATTTAACGTGGAAACGTTACAATTTGCAGACGAAGCATAAAACAAAGGGGATTTCGAGTACTGTCATTGTGACAGCACTGTTCTTTACCATTCTTCTTCCTTCCTTTATTATATGTATTTATTAGGCTTTATATTTACTTGATAATTTATATATGTGGATTAGAATATTTCACGACACCTCCCCTCTTAAAACAGACATTATATGTCAGTCCTTTATTCTATATACACATAGATAAATGTAAGTCAACTTGACTTTACTCTGCTGTGGTGCTATCATGGTTTTATGTAGTTGGGTCCATTCAGAGTAGGCACTACTCATGAAATCTGCCTCAGACTTCTACAACCAATAATATATTTCGGTTATGTTACTGACCAGCCGCAAGTATGAGTGCTTGTCTTAATGCTGCTTCGCAACCCGTATTCACCATTTCTCTTCTCTGAGTCTGCGCAATGACATGTCCAGAGAACATTATATTTCCCTCAAAATGTACGTTATGAGGAGATAACATATACCTGGTGATAGCAGAGTTTTCGTAGTGGATTCCATAATCTTCTTATTATCCTGTATGAAACATTCGGAATATCCTCAATCAAAGAGGCAACTCAGGGATTCATTACGTTCCTCCGAAATGTTTACATCCAACAATTTTCTCATCATTCTAGAGAAGACACTAGGCGCATTCTTCAATCCAAATGGCAATCTATTAAACTCATAGTGTCCTTCTGAGGTACTAAAAGCTAGGTATGGTCTAACCTCAGGCTTTACTGGAATCTGATAGTATCCTTTACTCAGATCCACTTTTGAGAAATATTTAGCTTTATTTAGTCTGGCAAACAGCTGATTTGTATCCGGCAATGGATCCACCTGTCCTTCTGTAATAGCATTCAGTCTCCTGTAATCTATACAGAGTCTATGTTCTCCAGAGGGCTTCCTTAAGAGTACAACACCGGAACTATACGAAGATTCACTGTGCGAAATAATTCCTTCCTTCAACAGATAGTCTATCTCTTCCTTCAAAGCTTTCTCCTTAGCAAACGGAATCGAATATGGTTTCATACAGACAGGTGTGGGGCCTATCAGTTTCATATCATATTCCAATAGGTTTGTATGCCCTGGTCGGTTTGTTAACACCTCTGCATGATTATTTAGAACCTGTTGCACTCTCTCTTTCTGAGTTTTCGTTAAATGTGTACTGATTTTCACCTGTGCTGCTGTCTCACAGGGGTGTAATGGATACTCAAATGATGAAAGTGGTTCCTTTTTCATCTCCATGGCGATGGACAAGGTCAACAAGTGTGTCTCTTCCTGATGTTCTCTTTCCAAATATTTTTTTCAGGAGATTCACATGATAGATTTTTTCTTTCCCTTTCTTATCTATCTTATAATTTGTTCTAGACACCTTCTCTAGAACTGTATATGGACCCTGCCATCCAATTTGTAACTTATTCTGACTCCCGGGCAAAAGGAGCAGTACTTTCTCTCCCACAGCCAAATTTCTGTCTTTCGCCTTCCTGTTATAATAGGCAGCATGTTTCTTCCTGGCTTGTTTCAAATTTTCATTGGCAAGTTTCCAGCCAGTTTTTAAACGAGTGGTCAGCTCATTCACATATTGGTATGAAGATGTAATGTTTTCCTCTGCCTTTTCATCAGTCCACGTTCTTAACAAAGCTACATATGGACCTTTAATTGTGTGGACCTATTTGTCCATGCACCGGCATGGTCTCTTCCACTCGAAGCTTTATAGTGATGATTTTTCCTCCCAGAATTATCATTCACAAAACGACCGCTACCAATTCTTTTCCTGGGGCTTTCTCCCCACTTAAAATTCTTGATGAGAGATTTCCTCTCTACATCCTCTTCCTCCAGTTTGTTTAAGTCCGACTGAGGGATTGTCGGCTTATCCTGGGGTAAGACATCTGTTTGCACTCTCTGCATAGTGGCCATTGTAAAACAGTTAAGTGAAGCTTGTCCGTGAAAAGGGGCTTACCATTCCATTTGGTCCACTTTTTCAAATTTATATCCTTTTTTATTATCAGGCCTAATTTTGCCCCGTGGCGTGTCCAGGTCCTGATCAATGTTCCCACTTGTGGGTGTTCCCTCATGTGCTATGCTACACCTTTCTACAAAATTCTCAATGTCCCATCTTACTTTGGGCCAATAATAATTGTGAGCCACCTTTTGAATGATGGTACCTATCTTCTCATGGTCCCCATCTGGTTTCACATGTAGGCTCCTTATTAAGTCTGCCCTATATCTTTTAGGAAGTACCAGCTGTCCCTGACCTTTGGATCTAGCTCCAGTCTTCCTATACATCAACTTGTTTTTTATGTAAAAATCTCCCTTGCCTGGAGTTGTATGACAAGTTGACAATTTCCTGAAACAAGGCTTGAGTGTTTTATCCCCAGCCTGTGCCTTCCTCATCTCTTCTGGAGTGGTATCCAACATAATATCCTCCTCCTGTCTTGAGGTCGACCTGACCTGAAGGGTGGCCATATACACAGGTTTCCTTCTGCAACGGTCAGTGTCATGATTGTCCATCTGACAATTCTTACACCACCTTTTTCCTTGGTTGAAAGATTTTCATTCATTATATTTCCTTTCATCGAATTGTGGGAATTTATTTTTATTTTCATACCGTGGCCTATCAAATTGGTGCTTACCTTTGTTTTGATCCCTAGGATCAAATTTATTAAAGTTCTGTGGTGCCCTAAAGTTATCCACTTGTTTCTTTTTATTACCTGTTACCTCTGCTTGAGCTGCTTGATACCTTTCAGCAACATTTAGCAACTCATCCAGCCTCTCTGCACCTTGTTCCATGAGAAACTTTCTCAGGTCTGGAGCCATGGACTCTCTTAATTGCTCTATAAGGACCATTTCCTTAAGATCTTGGGTTTTCCCCAGAGAAGTCCATTTCTCCAAGTATGTCTCTATTCGTGCAGAGAACTGGTGATAGGTTTCACCTGACAGTAGTTTAGCATTCCTAAATTTTTTCGTATAAAATTCTGCATTCTTTTCATATCTTAACAAAAGAGCCTGCTTTAGCATGTCATAATTTTCTTGATCACCTCTGCTCATTTTTGCAAAAACTTCATAAGCTGCCCCACGAAGTCCTTGAGATAACTTTAAGCTCCACCTTTCTCTCTCTAACCCATACTTGGTAGCTAATAGTTCATACCTATTTAGGTAGCTCTCTATATCATCGTCTTTCTCAACAAAATGATCTAAATGAAAATTCATAGCTGAGGTTGAGGCTCCTTGGCTAGCAGTGGCATCAGAGGCAAAGGGACTGGCACCATTTTCAGGAGCATGGCCTTGAAACTCAAACTCCCTTAGTCGTAACTCATGTTCCCTTTGTAATCTCTTCTCCTCCTTTTCTGCTTCCCTCTCTGCAGTCAATCTTCTTTCTTCTGCAGCTAATTTCTTCTCTTCCCTTTCTGCAGCTAATTTCTTCTCTTCCCTTTCTGCAGCTAATTTCTTCTCTTCCCTTTCTGCAGCTAATTTCTTCTCTTCCCTTTCTGCAGTTAATTTCTTCTCTTCCCTTTCTGCAGTCAATCTTCTTTCTTCTGCTTCCAATTTCTTAGCCTCAGCCTCAATCTGCAACCTCTTAGTCTCAGCCTCAGCCTCAAATTGTAACTTCTTAATTTCCCTTTCAGCCTCTAACTTTCTTTCGGCTTCAAACCTTCTTTCTTCGCGTTCAATAAATTTGTCACATTCCGTAGTGACATAGGCAACCATAACTTGCCCATCTAATCCTAACTCTTTTGCAGTCTGAACAGCAGCAGATCGAAATTTGGCCAGGTCCGCCATTGTCTATCAGGTAAATTTATACAATGTCTAACCAACAATTCAATCTCTAAATATATATCTAATGGACAACACAGGCACCGTGAGCTCAACCTTATTTAATTCCACCCAAGGATACCTTTTAATTCTTATATTCCCTGAAGTGAATTACCCCCACTATTTTTAATAGGTAAAGATTCAAAATCCCGGACGAGCCCCCAATATATGTGGTGAAGTGGGATGTTATAAATATTTATAGGGGACTTAGTGTACTGACTGAGATCAGCTGTGAAGGTATCTATATCTAATAGGAGTAGTGTATTATAGATAACCTTACTTGCTGCCACATATATTACCTCAGTCAGAATTATTCTGGAATAGTGTGATGACTACGTTATATGTCTAGGGTATGTGTATGATGAAGTGTAAGTCATAACAACAACAGACAGATAAACAATTTAATTTATTCCACCACACTTGACAACACTGTGACACTCACATACATAAAACACTCTATGAGGATATCTTAAAGGAGTCACTGATAACTTTTCAAATAACAATATGTATTCAGTGCTGTCATGAATGAATATGTGTCCTGATTCAAATACAAATGGAACCAGGAATCACAATCAATTTTAACTACAAGTTATATGTACAGAATTTATCAATATGAATATTGTAGTGACATATATTATTAAAAGTATCCTATGTGTGTCAGTTGTGTAGTAGTAATATGAGGTAATACTGGTTTTGTTTTTTTCAAGCTCTGTTGGTATTTGTCATCATGACTTCAATAGTTTGTCTTTATTGGAACTAGTATTGGAGATGTTCTCAGTTCCTGATATTAAAACAATTTAATTCCCCTCTTAATGTTATTTTTACAATGTCATTTTAAGATGGGGGTACATAATGTTGAGCTCAGCTGGCCACATCAGCTTATCTTGCGTGATGGCGGCAGGAAAAGACTCCTCTGCTCGATTTCTCCCCTGTGCTCTGGAGACACCTCACTGATAGCTAAATGGACCAAGGAGTATGCTGTCCGACTCTGGATTCAGCAAAGCTCTGACCAGGTGCTGCTCAATAACGTTAAGACCACAGCCCCTGAAAACAAGAAGGATGTACCTTCTACTTCATAACTAATTGATACTCTAGTTCTACACTGAGCACAATACATCACAAACATTGAGTTCAGAGCGTTAGGCCAACTGTCAGCTTCATCTGAAATACTTTATACCAGTATTAACCTCCTTAATGGTTACTACGCCTCTGCACTTCCAGCATTATTTCTGTCTAATCAATAATCTAGGTGTGTGTGTACTGTTTGGCCATTCCATGCAGTTTTACTTTCCTCCGACACCTTCTGTTCAGGCTGGAGCATTATAGGCTTTACATCATGTTTGCTACTGAACTACACATATATACAGGCATAAATTAACAATTCACATTCAATTTTCATTAAAAGATACTGAATGTTTCAAGCTTACCACAATTCATGGAAATAAACACAGATACGTTGACTAGCAATGAATTCTGGCACAAATACTGGCACAAATTCCCATCTGCTTATGTTCCAGGCTTTTATTTAGCAAAAATATGAGCTGGCTTCAACGCACTGTTGCTTCATCAAGCTTATTTGAACTAGTGGTCTCGAACTAACGCTCCTAAGTGATTATATCAGCGAGTCTGGCCAATGGAGCCACGTTTCGACAAGTGTTTGAAAAAATTTTACCTTCCTACGTCTCCCCTAACAACCAAGGATAGCATTTATAGTCCGACTAATCGTGTGTAGCCTTACATATCATTCCAGCCAATCAGTTCAAATGTAACTTGTGGCCCATTTCCCGTACAATGGTGGTTTAAAAAATCTACCACTGAGCGATTCTGATTTTGGGTGTTGTCTGACAGCACCATCATTTTATTTTGGCTATAACTTGTTAATTCCTAGACTATTTGCATAACATTTAACATATTCTTTGTCATCAAGCCCTAAGGAACCCAAATATACAAATTTAAAAGAGCTAAGTGGCTGCGTTCAAAATATGCAATTTCTTCTACCTCCTGTTTCGAAGATGTGTTGTCTGGGTACTGTAATGTTTCCAAACGTAAACCCATCTATTGTCATCTTTCCTAATAAGAGTTTTTCAGGATTTTAAAACCTAACTCTGGGAAGGTTAGTGTTTTTATCACTGTCCGTCCGAAAAAAAGTTAGTGCATGTGGCCTTACACGCGTTATAGTAGTAATTGTGTATCGCGTTACGCTTGTTGGGGTGGCATTAATAGCGAGACGCGTGTTTAATTTTGCATGCGTTCCTGATTTTCAGCCCTCCCTTCTTTCTATTTGAGTCCATCTGTTCGTTCGTTTTGGTAACGTAGTATAATTAATGTTAGGATTAATTTAGGTCATTACGCAGTGTGCCTCTCAATGTTTTTCTTAGAAATGCAATACCCGTTTTAATGTGTTGTGGAAACGCTTGTATTTATGCAGTGGCTTATATTTAACGTGGAAACGTTACAATTTGCAGACGAAGCATAAAACAAAGGGGATTTCGAGTACTGTCATTGTGACAGCACTGTTCTTTACCATTCTTCTTCCTTTCTTTATTATATGTATTTATTAGGCTTTATATTTACTTGATAATTTATATATGTGGATTAGAATATTTCACGACAATAGAGCAAAATAGTGAAAATACAAATGAAAAGGCATGATTTATGCCAAATAAAAGCGATGTGTGAGAAAAATGAAGAAAAAGAAAGGATACTGCCGGAGGGCTGAATGTGTGAGAGATCACACAAAAGAGCATGTTCAGACGTTTTGTCACAGACACTCTTAATAATTATACTGACGTTGAAAGTACAGAAGATGTCGAATGACCTTGAGATCTATAAATAACGACATAATATGACCAAACACTTTCCAAAATAATAAACGCCGAATCTTCCTCCAACGACGTCTGACAGCGCAAGTGGAATTTCATGAGACAACTACGATTAGCGTCGTTTAAAATGAAGGCCCAGTGTTATTTAATTTACCTTACGAATGACTGCCTTCCTCCTCTCAGATAAGATTGGCTGCATTTTGCTGCCTTTCGGTTTGTTACCAATACAATGTCTAGAAATTGCTGATTTTTTTATACGATAGAAAATCATGAGCAACTCTGGAATTGACGAACAAACGGCCAGCTTACCACCCAATAAAGAGTATCCAAACGTTTACCAGACAAGCTGGGGTAACCAAACATGTGCATCATAATGTAATTGCCATGGTGCAAATTTCCCAGTAATCGACTGTTTTTTAAAGGCTATATATGTATATATATATATATATATAAGAAAAAAAGCGCCTTGATCACAGCAAATGATGCCTTAAAAGGTGAGCTAAACTTGCGGATCTTACAAAAATCGTTACTGCAATTAAAACATGTAAAAGAAATAGTTATTACATAAATTTAACGAAGCATTAAAAGATAAAACTGTGCCAGAGACCGGCAGACGGCTATTGTCGTGTACATCTGTAAGAGGAAAAGAAGTAATAAGGAATTCACAAATCGAGGGAATGCCTTTCTTAATCGTGTTGGAAACAAATCTGTGAAAATTAAAGGACATCTTATAAGACTAATAGAAGGACCAGTATTTAGTTTAAAAAGAATGAAAGTGATAGCACGTACACTATAGAATGTTAATAAAAGCTTAAAGTAGTCATTAATGACCACGAGAGAACCTTTGATTAAGCAAACAAATACATGCTAAAAAGATCTTAAAAGAACACGGAATCAATGAAGGACAGCTTGTGGTTAATGCAAGAACGCTTATAGAAAATACATTTATGCTATTGTGTTATAAGAGCAACCCCATCATGTTAAACATGCTTCAAAAGTCACCGCTGCAAATGTCCATGAAAACTTTGGCGCAGGATTCCTTCGAGAGGAACAGCTACAACTTGGCTCTAGGCTCCATAAAATCGTAAAATGGAAATGTTGATAATGGTGATGATTATAAGACATCAGAAATAAATCAATGATGTATTCGTCTTGCGCTCAACATGTATAAGGATATTATGATCGAAGATTATTTAAAAAAAAACAGCCATGTGATCCTAGCGAGCCATATGATCTGAATGAGCCATGTGATCCTAGCGAGCCATGTGATCTGAATGAGCCATGTGATCCTAGCGAGCCATGTGATCT
Organism: Oreohelix idahoensis; assembly: GCA_024509875.1. NCBI lineage: Eukaryota > Metazoa > Mollusca > Gastropoda > Stylommatophora > Oreohelicidae > Oreohelix > Oreohelix idahoensis. Next base: position 98,470 of record JAMPIV010005037.1, on the reverse strand, counting down.
GAATGAGCCATCAAAGTTTATTTAACAGTGACAGTTTTAGTTTTATTCTTCTTCTGTTCTCATTTTGCACCTTAGGGAACATGGAACTGTCACTGCAGCAGTTTGTCCCCCTGCAAGAGGCCTGGGGTCAGATCCTTCATGTATCTTACAGTGGTGGTTTCTGGACACAGAGACTGAAGTAAGAACCAAACCTAGCCAATACAATGATTTATGATCTTACTTCCAGTTATCAAGCATAAACAAGATTTAAATGGCTAAGCTGACACAAAATATCGTTTCGCTGTCTTGTTCATGTCCTGTATTGCTGCCTCTTCTTCTTCCGAGCCCCAGGGATTCGAGTTTTTCACAATTTTATCCTTGCGGCAGTTGGGAATGAAGTTTTGGGCTTTCCTGCAGCCCCATAGGAGTTCCCTAACTCAGCTGGCTTACCCGCGCGTGGTTGAATTTCTTCACTGTGACGTTCAGAGCACTGGGCAGAAATCACCATTGCGTCGTGTGATAACAAGTACAGTATATTCCAACAGTTGCAGAGAACAAGGTTCCTACCACTGATTGAAAAGAAAAAAAAAACATGCCCAAGGCAATTCAAAAAATGTGGTCAAAGAGATGTATACATGAAGTGCAACGTTAATGGAAATCATTACAAGAACATTACAAAATATATGTTTGATGTGAGCAAGTAACCCACCAAAACAAGAAATAATTAATATTGTGCTCTTTCTGCTGCATATCCTGATGACGGCACTAATTCTGCTGTAGTTATCTCATTCATTTCCAATCCATTTCAACTTCATTGGATCTTTGTAGTCAAACTTATCATGACTTATATAGCCAATGGTCAATGCACCATGAAAAAAAAAACGTTCAAACTGCTGAAAGAACAAACAAGGACGTGCCAGTGTCAGAGAAGAACTAAAGGTACCCTCGAACAAAAAGCTGTGGCATCTCCGTCTCGGTGCAGCGTACTTTATGATAGAGGAACCACACTGCCAAGAATGTCAGGAAAAACATGACATAGACCACTACCACTGTAGGAAATACGATCAACAGAGGCTAGAATTAAAAACATACTTTAGAAATCACAATATAGACATGACAGGTGATAAGGTTTTAAGTATAGATGCCTCAGGGGAAGCTGAAACAATACTTAAACGATATATAAATAAAACAAAGGAAAATATATAAGGTTAATAACAGTGACAATATTGGGAATATTAACAAAAATAATGCTTCAGAAAAGACATTCAATCAAATAGAAATTAAGCAACAAAAACTAACAAATTAATTAATAAATTTAAAAAAAAAACAACAAAAAAACAGAAAAATTAGCAAACTTACAAACTACTCATAGGACAAAGAAAGACAACGAGGTATTAAAAAAAAAAAACTAAAAAAGAACACATACTAATACAAATTAAAACCAAGTGCAAAGGATAATAATTATCTATAAACAATACAAAACTGAAAATAAAATGACAAACACTAATATAAATTAAAAACCAGCAACTGCAAAAGACAATAGTTATTTAAATTTAATACAAAATTAGTAAATAAAAGGACACTAAATACCCCAATTATAACCAATTTTCAGGTTGAACAGGGTAGGCTAAGATGGAACGAGAAGAGACAATAATGGTCAGCTGTTAAGTGCCCGTTCTCCACCCATCACCTTTTCAAAACAACAATAACACCGTGAAAAATTGAAAAGCCTGCGTGGTCCTACAATGAGTATTTGTTTAACATTGTCCCGTGTTTCCTGTGTATCGTTAACTTGTAAAATGATTTCATACCATTTAATTTTTTAATTTATATATTTGTTTAACATGCATGGTGGCATACGCGCCTTTAAAGTATTTTCTCGTAAAAGTGCCGTGGCCTTTTCTTTGTAACTTTCAATTTGACAGTTAGTGAAATGGGAATCGTATATGTTTTCCTGCATGGAAAATTGTCGAATATGTGCTTTACACGTTCTGTCTTAAAGAAAGAAGCAACTAGACAGAGTTGTCTTCAATAACCCAGTAAAAGAAAACCCAGTGTGAGAAGCCTGAGACACCCCTTGTTTAAATGAAAGATACATACGCGGTTTTTGTTGGAGCATCGAACGAATTAACAGTGAAAAAACAATGCAATGTACATGGGTGTTACGTGCAGTCTTTGATATCTTACAATATTATACATTGGTATTCTTGTTATCTTCGCAAATATTTTGAAAGCAAAATAGTGCTTAAGGGAAAGTCATTATTGAGTTACTTCCCTTGAAAGTTGTGTCGGCTCTTTCGATCAAACTCCGCGGATAAATCCATTTTACTGCGATTTATTCGTTGTTTGGGTAATAATAGATTGTTCTTGCTTCAGAATATCTATGGCCTGAATTTATGTGTATTGTTTGTCTGAGTAGGACGAGTCTGTCTTATATCTGTATATCTTTACATATCTAAGTCGAACTATATGTTCTGTTGTCTCTAGAGAGGTCGAAGGCTATTCGGCGGATGTGTCGCTAGAGTGTGGTGTGATCTGGCTTCGTCCTGATAGGGACTGTGTTTTTCCATGTCGGCCTGTCGCCGGGGAAAAAGTGATCTCAGTATTTGTGGGGAAGGTGATAGTCGTCTAAACCTATCGTGTATGCTTTACCCCAGTGTTTATTCGTATTGCCAAGGAATGGCAGTTTCATATTTCCTATACCAAGGTAATCAAAGATACTCTTATGAACTCTCGATCGAAGCCACCATTTTCGATAGTTACGATTTGAATGTCTAAGAGAATATATTTGACTCGATGAAAACGACTTCGATTCCTAGCAGCACTATATCCTGTAGATTGCAGTCAATTGTTCATGATCAAATCTACAGAGCAATGAAATGTTTTATGAATGACTAACTTTAGGACAGATTCATTATCTGTATCCAAACGTGAGTGACAGCTCACGAGTGAAGCCATCTTGGAACCAAAACATGTAGTGACTTTCAAGAAGAGAAAAGGGGATGCCCGTATTGTCGCTTGTTTGGTCCAGAGATCACTGCTACACATGAGAACCCTTTATCAGCGGTTCAATATTATTATATGAAAAAAATATGTGCTGAACATTATGTGGGAGAATCGTCGCTAAACGAGATTAGGTTTAGAAGCCATCTGAAATATTGTTTATAAGCTGACGTGCTCAGTCAGTGAAGTCAGATGATATATATGTATGGGCGATACTGAGTGCTTGGCTACTGACAGTCCATTATACACTTATTCTACATGAGTGCCCATGTAACATTGCAAGACCATTTATCCACTGTACTATGATGTATTATGGCAACCTGTGATTTGTCACTATCTGTGCTGTCGAGTGTGTACGTCCAATTAAACTTTAGAAAAGGTACACAGTCGTTGGTGTCGATGACTTCCAGCCATACATGAGTGTGAGAAAAGAACATTTTTTGTCAACACCACGAACCTTTATCATCATTCGCACATTATACACTCAATCCATGTCTACACACCACTGCGTAGGTCAAGTTGACATTCCATACACTACAGTGGAGCAAACAACACCATAGAGATCTTATCAACTGATGATGATGATGATGTCTGCTTCCATCCACTTATATCTATCTTTTGGTGGATATCATTAACGGGAATAAAAATCCAACGTTATCAACTTTATCAACTGGTGGACCAGCTTTCTGGGTTTGACCTCGCAGAAGTTCAGAAGTCAACAGATTACCGATACCAGACCGTTTCCTGTGGCTGATACGACACACTTGCAGTATTGGTTTGCTCTTTGTCAACACTTCGTCACGTGACCTGTCAGGTGAATGCAGTATGTAGGTCAGCGTTGTTGACATTTTTTACATTAGACATTATAGAGTTTCACAGAACAGTTGGATCAATTCTTGTCAATGTTAACAGGAAGACAGTATGAGTGAACTAAGAAGTCCTATTTTCATCGATGGATCTTCTTGTTTTCCATATATGAACTTTAATATTTAAGGCCAGAATGTTTAATTGAATAAAGTGGCAGTTTGTTTGTTTTCATAAAAATAACTTTGCCATTACTGTAAGACTGAGCCTATTTTGCAACACATACTATCATACACATAATTTATATATATTTATGTTTACATGTTATTTGTTTGTATAGTATGTTAGTTTCTATGTCAGCGGGTTGTGTTTAAGGTTGGGCGGCGTCCTCACAACAGAGTATCCCACGTCATAGAGGGTCCGTTGTGGGCGTTTTCTATAGGTGCAATTTTCTTGATTGAAAATTTGCTGCGACAACTGTTGCTTTTGTGTTAGCTGTGAAGTCTGTAATTATTGTTATTTTTGTAATATTTCTTTGTTCTTTAGTTTTGTTTTGATTTGTTTGTAATTTGTTGGTCTAACCTTTTCTATCTTTCAGTTCTATTCACAATTTATATTCATATATTGTGACGTCATTTGTGTTGTTATTCTTTGCAGATTCAGTGATTATTTTCATTGATTTCCCTATTTGATTTATTTTGATTTCTGCAAACGTTCTTGTATTGTCAGTCCTATTTGTACTTTATGTATTCTGTTGGTTGACATATGTTTTATATAGGTATATTTCATAAGACACAATTGCCTGTGCACTGCACTTGGATTATGGTATAAACCAGTACCTGATTATTATTACTATTATACAAGACCTTATTAAAGGCTTGTGACCCACAGATATTGGGATAGTATACTGATTAATCAAGTCATTGAGAACTTGTGGTATTATTATTGGTTCAGGTGATTAGTATTATTGTTAGACATCATGTCTACTTTAGATTACTTCATTACACAAGGGAAAGCCCTTGATAAGACTGGTCAACAATTAGAACAATGGGCAGTTGCTCAATATGACAAAGCATTAGCTGCAGAAGAGAGAAGAGCTATGGCAGAAGAGAAAAGATTAGCTGCAGAAGAAAGAAAAGCTATGGCGGAAGAGAAAAGATTAGAAAGAGAAGCTGAGGCTGCTGCTGAACAAAAGAAATTGCAGATGCAGGTAGAGGAAAGGAGATTTGAAGCTGAACAAAAAAAATTGGAAAGAGAAGCTGCGGCTGAACAAAAAAGATTAGACAGGGAAGCTGAACAAAAAAGATTAGACAGGGAAGCTGAACAAAAAAGATTAGACAGAGAGGCTGAAGAAAAAAAAGCAATAAGAGAACATGAATTTGAGTTAGAGAAATTGAGGTTGACATGTATGAGTAATGTTAATCAGGCATCTAGTGGTAATGGTAAACCTTCTACTTACAAGGTTAAGGTTCCACCGTTCAATCAGTCCAGTGACGATATTACATTCTGGCTGGATAGATTTGAACGTTCTTGTCGTACACATAATGTGGATAAATCACAATACGCTAATCAATTATCAGAAAACTTGAAAGGTGAATCTTTGACTAGATTATGCCTTGTAGGAGAAGCAGATAAGGATAATTATGATGTCATTAGGGCGGCTTTGATAAAAAAATATCAGCTAAGTGAGGAAGGCTATCGCCTTTTATTTAAAACGATGGTACCTGAGACGGGTGTAGAATTCTCAGAATTCACTGCAAAGGCACGTCTCACAGTTGATCGTTGGATTGAGCTTTCCAAAACAGAAAAAACGTATGAAGGACTTATGGATTTGTTGCTCAGAGATAAGATTATGTCATGTGTGAACAAACCTTTCCTTGAATTTATACATGAGCGTAAACCCAAATCTCTAAAAGAAATGGAAGAATATTGTTCCCAATATGTCACTGCACACCCCGACGTGACTTTGGCAACACTAAGATTAAGGAGAGTATGCCAGTTGCTTCAGCAACACCATACAATCCCAATTATTCACACAGATTTCAGGGACCTCAAAACAGATTTGATAAAAAAGGTAACCATAATAGTTATCAAAACCAAGGTAACCAATCATTTCAGGGTTCTTCTTCAAAGAACTGGAGACGACCTGATAGCTCTCGACACAGGGGTGGTCATAATTATAGGAATTTCCGTAGAGGAAGTAATTATAGAAACTATCAGGGTTATCCGTCTTGGAGTCAACAAGATCATAATTACAGAGATACTCATTATAATGAATATGATAATGGTAACCAAGGGAACTATGACTCAAACCCAAATAGGGGTTACAATAGAGGTAACAATAACTACAGAGGTGATAATAACCGAGGTAGATCTCAAAACAAAAGACATAAACCACATTTTCAGGCAAACTCTGCACAACAAGAGTCCCATGAAGCCTATAAACAGAGTAAAGATAATAATGATGCTAGTAATATGGCATGTGCCGCTTTTGATTTTGGGAGAGCATCTCAGTGCCCCCCAATGCAAAACGTTATTTGAGCCAACCACAGTGTCTACTTTAAGCTGTGGCATCCTCTTCCTGCTCTTCCAGCATCAGTCGCGCATGATGGAAGAGGTTCTCTTGTCTTACATAAGGGTTTAGTGAATAACAATCCAGTCTCTGTGCTATTTGATTCTGGATGCACCACAATTGGTGTTAGGCAGTCACTCGTAGATCCTTCCCGTGCCACTGGACAAGTAGTCAAATGTGTAACATTTGGCGGCACATTAGAGAAATACTCTACTGCTATCATTAGGATTGCTACTCCTTTCTTTACAGGAGATGTACACGCATGTCTTCTTCCGAATCCGATCGCTGACCTCATCATCGGTCGCATTCATGGAGTCAAGGAATGCACTCCGCAACAAATTTCCACGTGGGAAAGCCAAAACATGCAGATTGCTAACGCTGTAGTCACTAGAGCTCAGGCTCTTAATATGCCTCAAACTTCATCTATTGAAGATAATGAAGTGCATAACAAGATAATCCCTTGGTAATTTCTCGTGACTCGTTTATAAAACAGCAAGAAGATGATCCCACTCTGAAGAAATTCTTCATTCTTGCAACTAAAGGTGATCCGAATAAAGACACAAGTCGTAAATCGTGGATTACAAAGAAGAATGGCGTACTTGTACGTATGGTTCAAGACTCCATTACGTCAAGTCATTCTCAAATCCTGGTTTCCAAGAATTTGAGAGTTAAAATTTTGCAGCACGCTCACGACTCTCAGTGTGCTGGACACATGGGTTTTTTCCCGTACTAAGTCAAGAGTCCTTGCGGCTTTCTTTTGGCCATTGGTAAACAAGGACATACGTATTTATTGTCGATCTTGTAAAGTATGTCAGGAAGTTAAATCCAAAGGTCCACGGCATGCTGCACCCATTCAGGCGGCGGACATTCCTATTCGGCCGTTTCAAAAAATGGCCATAGACATTATTGGTCCATTTAAGATCAAGTCTGCCAGAGGACATCAGTTTATCTTGACGTGTGTTGATATGTGCACACGTTGGCCAGAGGCTATTCCTCTGAAGAGCATTACTACTGCTGATATTGCAGATGCTCTTTGGCTTATATTTTCTCGTCTGGGGTTCCCCGGAGAGATATTGTCAGACCATGGCACCCAACTAATATCAGATACCATGTCTCAAGTAATGTCTACTCTGCAGATAGATAGATCTTTAAGTAGTATCTACCATCCAATGTCTAATGGTATGGTCGAACGCCTTAATAGAACACTTAAAAACTTACTGGGGAAGATAACTGAGGATCATCCTCAAGACTGGGACAGAGTTTTACCTGCGGCCCTCTTCGCTTACAGAGAGGTACCCAATGAACATACGGGATTTTCTCCCTTTGAACTCGTCTTTGGCGCGCGTCCGCGTGGCCCTATGTCGTTGCTTCACGATCTCATAACATCTGACAATATTGACGATGACACAAAGTCATCCTACGAATATGTCATCGCGTTGAGACAAAAAATTATCGAAGCATGCAAATTGGCAACTTCTTCTTCTGAATTTGCGAAACAGAAGGCAAGGCAATTTGCCAATAAGAAGAGATGCTTACGACAACTTTGTCCTGGTGACAAAGCATTTGTATTACTACCTTGTAGGGAAAACAGATTACTTATTTCTTGGAAAGGTCCGTACGATATAATATCGAAAATTTCCGATGTCGACTATATTGTCGATATTGATGGGAAGCATAAAACCTTCCACATCAATATGCTTACTGAATTCCATGAACGTCCGGATTATTTGCAACCCATTTTCCAAGCAACGGACAATTCTCCAGTACAACATGGTCATTACTCATCACTGTCCGTGATACAGGATGAGGAAACAAGTTTTTCAGATGTAAATCTTCCTCTTCCAATGATCCCACTTCATTCCAGTGAATCATGGAAGAACGTTACTGTCTCTCCTGATTTGTCTCTAGGAGAACAGCGACAAGTTTCAACTATGTTGCAAACATTTCAGGATGTACTCACTGACATCCCTGGACAAACGAATGTCATTCAACATGACATTGTTCTAACTGACCATACTCCTATTAGGGTTAGACCTTATCCTATACCTATACATTTTCAAGCACAGGTCGAGAAAGAGTTGGATGAGATGATAGATTTGAAAATAATCGAACCATCCACCTCTGCATATTCTTCGCCGATGGTTATTGTGCGTAAAAAAGACAATAACATACGTCTTTGCGTTGACTATCGAAAATTGAATCAAGTAACTAAGTTCGATGCCGAACCTATGCCTTTACTGGAAGAGCTACTTACTCGACTCTCCAAATCTCATTTTTTCACTAAACTTGATTTGTCTAAAGGATATTGGCAAGTTCCTTTATCTGAACGCGCCAAACCTCTCACGGCTTTTTCAACACCTAGAGGTTTGTTCCAATGGAATTTTATGCCTTTCGGTCTTATGAACGCACCAGCTACATTCGTACGCATGATGCGCCGAATCCTATCTTATCGGTCAGATGTCATTGCATATCTAGACGACATCTGTCTTTTCAGCGATACTTGGGAAGATCACTATTCAGGGTTAGATGAATTGCTGTCTACTTTGCGTGAGCACAACCTGACAGCGAAACCCTCTAAAGCCTATATTGGTTTTAGCGAAATTTCTTTCCTAGGCCACCGAGTTGGTCATGGTTTCCTAAAGACAGAGGACCATAATACTAGTAAGATACTTAACATCTCAATCCCTAAGACTAAAAAACAGGTGAGAAGTCTGTTAGGTCTTATTCAATTTTATGGCAGATTCATTCAGAATCTATCCTCTATCATGGCACCTCTCTCAACACTTCTAAAGAAAGGTTCGCCTAATGTGGTCCACTGGTCTCAGGAATGCCAATGCTCTCTGGATAAGATTAAAACACTGTTTTCAACACCACCTATTTTAGTGCTACCCACTAAAGATAAGACATTCGTTCTTCGTAGTGACGCTTCATCCACTGGGATTGGAGCGGCACTAATGCAAGAGTACTCTGGAACTCTGCATCCTGTAATGTATATTTCCAGAAAACTTAATGCGGCAGAAAGGAATTATTCGGTTTTAGACCGTGAGCTATTAGCTATGGTTTGGTCGATCCTCAAACTACAGAGATTCCTTCTAGGCGCACATTTCATAGTAGAAACCGACCAAAAAGCTCTTACTGCTATACAGAGTAAGAATTTGAAGAGCTCGAGGTCTACTCGATATGCAATTGCTCTTCAACCTTTTCATTTCTCTGTGCGAGCTATTCGTGGATCAGATAATGTGATGGCAGACATTCTGTCAAGATGCCCACATGATTCCACATAACTATTAGGGCTTAGACTTCTTGATATGTCTAGTTCTATAGTAGTTCCTTTTCTATATCATGATAGATACACATTTGTAATTTAATAATATAATGATTGTATCACTACATAGCGGTTCATTGATGTTTATTCACCGCTGTGCTTTGATGATTTTTTCTTCATAAATCATAAATTTAAGATATCTAATACGAAATGATGATATGATTTTTTTTAGGCATTGTGTAATTGCCAGAATTGTATTATACTTTGATGACACCTTCCTGGAAAAATATACTTGTAGAGAAATAATTTCTCTCAGTTTATGAGACACATTCTCACCAGTCGCTCCATAAGTCGACTTAGCCTCATATTAGGCGTTATAGGTATTCCTGATATTTTCATCTGCGCATTATTCATGCGTTGTGAGCCTATTGTACGTTGCTCCTAGATGTATTTCAAAAAGAAAAAAAAAATGTTCCATTTTTTTTTTCTCGGGAGGTGTGGTAAGACTGTTACGTGCAGTCTTTGATATCTTACAATATTATACATTGGTATTCTTGTTATCTTCGCAAATATTTTGAAAGCAAAATAGTGCTTAAGGGAAAGTCATTATTGAGTTACTTCCCTTGAAAGTTGTGTCGGCTCTTTCGATCAAACTCCGCGGATAAATCCATTTTACTGCGATTTATTCGTTGTTTGGGTAATAATAGATTGTTCTTGCTTCAGAATATCTATGGCCTGAATTTATGTGTATTGTTTGTCTGAGTAGGTCAAGTCTGTCTTATATCTGTATATCTTTACATATCTAAGTCGAACTATATGTTCTGTTGTCTCTAGAGAGGTCGAAGGCTATTCGGCGGATGTGTCGCTAGAGTGTGGTGTGATCTGGCTTCGTCCTGATAGGGACTGTGTTTTTCCATGTCGGCCTGTCGCCGGGGAAAAAGTGATCTCAGTATTTGTGGGGAAGGTGATAGTCGTCTAAACCTATCGTGTATGCTTTACCCCAGTGTTTATTCGTATTGCCAAGGAATGGCAGTTTCATATTTCCTATACCAAGGTAATCAAAGATACTCTTATGAACTCTCGATCGAAGCCACCATTTTCGATAGTTACGATTTGAATGTCTAAGAGAATATATTTGACTCGATGAAAACGACTTCGATTCCTAGCAGCACTATATCCTGTAGATTGCAGTCAATTGCTCATGATCAAATCTACAGAGCAATGAAATGTTTTATGAATGACTAACTTTAGGACAGATTCATTATCTGTATCCAAACGTGAGTGACAGCTCACGAGTGAAGCCATCTTGGAACCAAACATGTAGTGACTTTCAAGAAGAGAAAAGGGGATGCCCGTATTATCGCTTGTTTAGTCCAGAGATCACTGCTACACATGAGAACCCTTTATCAGCGGTTCAATATTATTATATGAAAAAAATATGTGCTGAACATTATGTGGGAGAATCGTCGCTAAACGAGATTAGGTTTAGAAGCCATCTGAAATATTGTTTATAAGCTGACGTGCTCAGTCAGTGAAGTCAGATGATATATATGTATGGGCGATACTGAGTGCTTGGCTACTGACAGTCCATTATACACTTATTCTACATGAGTGCCCATGTAACATTGCAAGACCATTTATCCACTGTACTATGATGTATTATGGCAACCTGTGATTTGTCACTATCTGTGCTGTCGAGTGTGTACGTCCAATTAAACTTTAGAAAAGGTACACAGTCGTTGGTGTCGATGACTTCCAGCCATACATGAGTGTGAGAAAAGAACATTTTTTGTCAACACCACGAACCTTTATCATCATTCGCACATTATACACTCAATCCATGTCTACACACCACTGCGTAGGTCAAGTTGACATTCCATACACTACAGTGGAGCAAACAACACCATAGAGATCTTATCAACTGATGATGATGATGATGTCTGCTTCCATCCACTTATATCTATCTTTTGGTGGATATCATTAACGGGAATAAAAATCCAACGTTATCAACTTTATCAATGGGATAACATGGAATAATTGGTTTTCCTAAAAGACAGATTAGGAGATTCGCTTTAAATTCATGTGCGAATAACTGTAACATTACTTTAAGGTCTGACTCTATGCTTACTTCCATGTCTTTGTCAAATCTTTCAGTACGCAATTACCTGCAGTTTTGAGCTTGGACAAGACGGAAAGATCAAGTAAACATATGATTTGATCAAGAATTAAACTCCGATCTCTCTCCTTCTCATGCGGAAATGCTATTTAGCCACTAGGTCATTGAATATAACGAAAAAACCAGTCCATAATTTCAATTGTCGGACGAATAGGCCTTACTGCTTACAGGCGGAAGTGACGTCATTGAATGTCGGTAATTACAGATTTTCGCAAATAGCTGTGTCCTGACTTACTTCCTGACCTCTGCTTGACAAAAATAATCAAGAGACAATGATATTTCTAAGCCAGATGTTATCATGGGTCATTTATGCTAATCGACACCCTTTTACCATGGATTAGCTGTGCTAATCGATGCCTCTCCACCAGGGATTAGCTATGCTAATCGATGCCTCTCCACCAGGGATAAACTATGGTAAGCGACGCAGGGATGGCAACGCTTCATCAACCGCACTCGGTGTCTACCAGACACATTCCATACTACACACTGCAGACATGTGTTAGTTCTATGCTATTGTCTATCTTTATGTCTGCCTATCTATCGGTCTTTCTGTCTGCTTGCCTGTCTGTCTGTCTATCTATCTTTGTCCGTCTCTCTGTCTGCCTGCCTGCCTACCTACATAGTATTCATATTCTCTAAAGCCGTGGGGCCGGAGCCCTGTTTAAACATTCAGACAGCTGGAGCACTCTTCATCGTGTCCAGACACCACTGTAAGCTGACATAATGACAGATAAGTCCTACATTTCCTAGAAGGGCCGCTCTTGTCTGACGTAAAGGTCCACTTATCCAAACTTCCAGAGGAGACACAGGAGTGAGGGCTTCTAGGGTAAAGTCAGGAGACTAAAATAATTACTGCAGTAATGACTTTGGTGATAAATCGTGATAAATAAGGCAGAGACAAGTTTGATCCATGTAACAAGAGGGTTGGGGGGGGGGGGTGCTTAAAAAATTGAAATAACATTTCAAAGTGGTTGTTTATAATTAACTTAGTACATTTTAAGCAACGTAAGTAAAAAGTACCTTGTGAAGCTTTTGAAATAGGGGCACCTTAATTACCTAGGTGGTGGGGCGAAGGAAAAAAGCATTCAATTCATTTATTCATGACATTTTGATATCCTAAGCAGCATAGGCCTTCAACAAACTTATGTCCGGTCTTTGTGTCTTGTGCCATCAGCACTAGGTTTGTCCTTGTGTTATGATTAAAATTCATAACGATTATGTCGGTATAATGGTTGGCTCGACAGGGCTCCTTTTCTGATAATTTTATGCGGACTTACTTAGTAATAAAGGAAGTGACGTCATGCCGATAAGGTGTAGAGGCAGACGTGAACATTTTGAAGCAAAAGTGAGTTGATCGTCTGCTACAAGAGATGCGGCTTGTGTTTGAATGTAAGCGGACATATATGTATTGAGCTCCTGCTGTATACTGTGTTTTTCCTGCATCATTCCATCACCATGACATAAATATACTTAGTTGAGGTGTCCCTGGTTTATTATAGTCAGGAAAATTATTTCTATTCAATAAGATGTCCACTGGACTGTGATAAATAAAGTTTGTATGATTGCCATTGACCAGTGTTTGATAGTGAACGGACTAGACAACTACTTATTACTGCATTTGCCTTTGGGCGAGAACTGATTTCATGGAGCTTTGTGTCGTATAATAAACTGCATATTTGTGAATTGTAAAGGAGGTGTTTGTCAGCTCACTGTAGTTATGCTGATTCATGTTGTGTGACTACCCTTAGTGTCTACTTTGGCCACGGAGACCTTCTCCTGAACTTTTAATAATACGACACGCATCACCTTGTCTTCTTCATCCCCTTCATGTCTGTTTCCTGTTCCCTTCTTCGTGTGTTCTTTGGCCCTCTGTACCTCTCGTACCCTGGAGATTCCAGCATACAGTAAACTGTTCCTAACTCCGAGACGAAATTAACGGCTGATCTACTAAAGTCATCTAAATGTACTACCTAAAAAAGACGTCATTAAGACATGCTCTCTATAACGCTAATTATAAACTCAATTCATTACGGATACCGCACTCTGAAAACATAATACATCTGAATTGAATCTCCACTAGTATAAAACATCTGTTTTTTCCCCCCTTCCTTTGCTTCCTTCAAATGATGGGAGGGAGAAAATACCCCAGGCCTCGCAAGTAATGTCTGCGTTTGACGAAATTTTTATCTCTAATTTAACTCTTTTCACAATTATTTTTAAAGCTGCGATATATAAAATGCTTTTTTTTCTTATAATGAGTCGGTAATTTGAGCGGCAAAGTGCGCCTTTTATTAAGATCAATACGGTTGTCTCACTTTTCTTAACGTTGATGTGATTTGAAAGGGGCGAGGGTTCTGAGTGAGAAAACAGAGGTGATGGAATTGATTTGAGAATGGTTTGATAGGTCAGAGGATTTCGCTTACAACATTTATTTGCTCGTATGAGGTTTAGTTAAAATGGTTTTAGCTTTACCGTAACTATGAGTTAGTGTTAGCGGATTTCTTGAGAAGTGTTGAAAAACGACTTGCTGCTGAAATCTGAGCACTGTACCCGTGTGATGTCATCGTGTAGCACTGATAGACTGAGAGTTCATTATCATCATCATCATCATCATTATTTCCCTGTTTCAGTTGACCTAGGGAGCTGAAATTGTGCACACGACCCTAGATTGTGATACATTTAAACTATCAAAATTTGAAGAAACATCGAGTGATCTTTTCCAGGCCCGCCAAACACACAGTGAAATTAAACTTTTTTGTAAGATTACAGCTGTGAAAAGATCACAGAAATTGGTGACATTGTACACAAAACTGTGGAGCAGGATCAACTTCGTGTCGTTATACACAAAAATTGAGAACATCGTTCTGTATTCTTTGTCACGGTTTGTCTCCTCTTAGCTCTGCAGTAGTAGTCCAACAGTGGCCAAAACTCAAGAGTAACTAATGTGAGTCTTCAAATGGGTCTACCTTCGCACAAGATTACTCTTGGCAGAGTTGCAGATAGAAGGATAATGATGCTTCTTCCTCAAGGTAGTATTCACAAGATATTCAAAAAGCGAGAAAAATGCTGCATTGGCTGAGCATGTTAACTCGAGTATCTGCCATCAACTTTTGTGAAGGATTATGTAATATAATTTTAGCTCGTACAAGCCCCCAGCTGAGTTAATTCATCGAATTTCCTTTTATTATTATTTAGCTCTGTTTGAGTGTATTTAAGAAATGGTCTGAGACTTACGGTTGTAGTACATTTAAAATGATTAAATCAACTTTTGATTTGTCTTTATACAAATAACAAATTTAATAATCAATTATGTTTAACTGTTATAAAAAAAAAAAAATAATTGTTTAGAAAAAGTATTCATCACAGTGTGACGTTATGGTTTTCTGAAATGGACATTTCACTTGGCAGCTTTTAAGTTTTACTTAGCTGCCAATAGTTGTTTCTGCTCCCGCTGATGTTTGGGTTTTTGCTGATAGGTGACTGGATCACACGAGTCCCTGGTCAAGATTTAAGAGTTGCAGCACGTTCCAAGCAGAATCAGGGAGCAACTGCAAAGCTGGTACCGCGTCTCTAGGACCCGTCTGGTGATGGTTTCTAGCATCGGCTTCAGTCCACTTATACCCTCACTTGTTCCAGGAATAGTACCCTCAACTGGTACCACAAACTAGTATGGCAAAAAAAGAGAAACGAATACTCTGTGAGTATTGAGTTTCCCGACACATACTTAAGTGCCCCCCTCTTTTAATTCCACCATCCCATCTATCTCAGAATTTTTACCCTCGCTGAGAATTAATCTTAATCCCAGTTTGGCGAAAAACTATCTTTACATTTAAAATGAATAGTTTTATATTTAACTTTAGTTGAAATAGCTAACAATATAGTATGAATATGTTTACATTTACATCGGTTGAAAAGGTTGTAAACTTTCATTACAGTTAGAGTGAATATGTTATACATTTACACTGGCTAAAAAGGTTGAAACTTTCATTAAATTTATAGTGAATATGTATTACATTTATTGTGGTTGAAAAGGTTGAAACTTTCATTATATTTAGAGTGAATATGTTTTACATTTACACTGGTTGAAAAGGTTAATAAAATAGCAAGTATGTACACCATTTCTTTCATCATTCCCTTTCTGCTGCATATGGAACTCGGGACTACCTCTGCTTTTGGTTCCTCTATAAGAAACTCGTAATAAAGCCGTGACTAGACCTGGCAGTGGTGGTTCATGAAATCATCATTCTATATGCTGAGGTTGCCAGCCTCAAATGACTTGGACATCCACAAGCAATTTTCACATATTAATATTCATATGTCAATATATAAATATTAGTTCACATGTTAATGATGCAAAATATAGAATTTAAAATGTACAACTTTGACCACCACTGGTGTAAGACAAGGTGATATCCTATCACCTTACCTCTTCATATTCCTTATGGACGATGTCATCAAGGCATGTAAGGAGAGAACAAGAAAGTATTCAGTGGGGTACTGGAAGATGAGACAGGTCTATATTTCGGAGCTGGCGTTTGCTGATGATGTTGCCCTGATTGCTAAATCAGAGGCACATCTCCAATCCAACCTGCAAGTCTGGAAGGAAGAGCTGGAGAAGAGAGGGATGGTCATAAGCAGCTCTAAAACAAAATCCATGGTGATATCACGAGAAGAAAGAAGACATCAGATTAAGCTGGGAGAACAGGTCCTGGAGCAGGTCGACCACTTTAAATACCTCGGAGCTATTATAGACCGAAAGGGAGGCATCAAAGAAGAGTTGGCCACTCGAAAAGCAGCAGCTGGGAGACTTTTTCAGGCCATAAATCGAGGATTCCTCAGCAAGAGAGAGGTTGGTAAGAAAACGAAGATGGCTGTATACCGCTCCACCTATGTCCCAGTCTTGACATATGGATGCGAGTCATGGGCAATGACTACAACCCATAAAAGCCAGATCCAAACCTCAGAAATGAGGTATCTGAGGAAGGTGATTGAAGTAACAAGAAGAGACATGGTACGCAACCAGACGATACGTCAAGGCCTTAAATCCTACCCCCTGCAGACCCAAGTAGAACAGTCCCAGTTAAGATGGTTTAGCCATGTCTGCAGAATAGGAGAAGATCTGATACCACGACAAGCATGGGAAACAAAGAACCAAGGATCCAGACCCCGAGGACGACCCAGAGTCCGCTGGGAGGACAACATTAGACAATCTTTGAAGGACCGAGGACTAGAATGGAACCAGGCCAGGAGGAAGACAGCCGATAGGATAGTCTGGCGCTCTCTCTTCCAAACTTCTACACCTCACGGTAGAAGAGGAACGACTAAGTAAGTAAGTAAAATGTACAACTTACGCCAATCTTTAGGCTCACAGACTGCTGGCTCAGAGAAATAGTTTAAGGCAGCTTGACGATGCCTTTTACACGTGGTCTGGGGCGTTGCTATTTTAGCGTTACGTTCCCACTTTTGACTTTGTGTTACAGTTTCCTCAGATTCCGGATTTCCTCGTTAATAATGGTAGTGTTTTCCTGGGCTCTTAAGTACTCAAGAATTTCAAACAAGTCCGGTCCGATAAATGAAATCTGCTGCTAATCTTAACTCTGGCAAGGTCTGGTTGTCTTCTTGGCTCGAGATGAATTTTCACAGTGTTCTAACCTGGCTAAAATGTCAGGTTATATTGTCTGTCTTCCCCGCATTTGTTTTTACGATGTTAAGCAGTGTTGCAATCGGAAGGGGTGTTCTGCCTGTCACGCTTTGTTTGGAATTGTCTGCCATTTCCTCTGAGTGGTCTGCCTGTTTTCTCTCTACCTCTTGTCTACGCCCACTTTCCTGTCATTTTGCGCTTAATAGCTTATATTCTCTACCTGATTCTATCAATCTCGTTAGAGCCAAGCTATGCCCACCCTTTCGCACGTGCGAAGCAGCGTTTCTGCTCTAAAATCTTTTATGTAGAGATTGGTGGGGAACATCGGGGATTTCGCTGCCCTTTTTATCTCTCGTCGGCGTTCGGTTGTCAGCCTGACCGCAATTAGCTAGAAGCACGAGGAAGAGTATTCTAACGTTACGCTGCTTTCGTTTTATCACGTGCACGGGCACAGACCACCTGGCGATTTTTCTTACTATATAAGGTCTTAGGTCTAAATACTCGGTACCATAGTCTCTTAAGGATTCCTTGCTGCCTTGGAAATGGTTATAAGGGCAATATCATCAGGCCCATCGAGGTCCTGACACGGTCGAGTACATACTCCCAGCCTTCAGCAGGATATAAACCTCCAGCCAGACAGGCTGCAACTTTTGCCATCCCGGCTTGTGGGCAACAACACTGTCATACCCATTGACAGCCTGTAACCCGGAGTAATTGGAGTATCCTTCAGAACAAGCCGGCACTCGTGCCTTGGGAAGTCAAGTGATCTGTACCCAACCAATAGAGGCGCATCCCTTGTCAGCCCTCAGCTATATCCTTTGTAATCTTTGCCGCCAGTAGTCTCTAGTGCCCGCTAATCGGATTTATTCGTAATGATTGAGTATTCGCACTAGCATTTTCTCCTTCACCCGTGCTTTAGATAGTGGGTGCGTGCTTGGATTATTTTCACAACGGTGTCCTCGGGGAGCTTATCTTTGCTTCATTTGGGATATCGAAATTCTTCAGCGGATTTGTGATAAGTTTCCATTCGATATAGATTACTTACTTACCAGAAGTGTTTGGCAAGACTGGAGCGGCCATATTCATCATTGAAGACTGGGGGTCCCCTGTTTGCTAGATAACTTAATTAGTGTGAGAAAGTTCTCGGTGTTGATGTGGAGTGAGGCGATCTGCTTGTGTGCGATTTATCTAAGTGGTGTGGTAGGTTGTTTGTTTTACTGTGATTGCGATTTTTTTTTAGCCTTCGGAGATCGTGAAGGCATTTTCTTATCTTCCTTGATTCGTGTAGTGGTTTTGTGTTAATAAACATATTTACATTTGCTTGTGGTCAGAAATCTCTTCTATGCTAACTGTCACTAGATGTTGTACTGTATAATCTAAGTGCATTTAGAATTAGTCTATTTGTTCAGAGAGAACGGGCGAGGGATTGACTTACTAAAAGTCAGTCGTAGGAGGCTGGAGAAATAGTCTTCTTACTCTCCAGAAGTCAGATCTCTTCCCATAATTTTCATTAGTGACTCTATTCTTATCTACTTTCACATTTTCACATTCATAACCTGTCTGAATTCAGACATAATCTATTCACAAGTATCCTACCTGCGACAGTGTCTTCATTCAGAATGTCTGCCATTCGTTTCAAACATGCGTGTTTTGTGTGGTAATTCATATTATTTCCACATGGAAATTTCTACGCGTTACTGCAAAGGTCATGTCTCCCAAATATGGAATGAAAAATCCGATCCTCTCTCGGCAATGTTTTCTCAAATACAACATCTTACTTTCATTAAAAGTGATGTCTTTGTAACAAGGTGTACCGGAAACGATTATGTCATTCTTGTCTGTCCAGAAATGTGTCTCGTAGGCGAGTAATCTAACTACCCGTCGCTTGCGCAAACAAAATTCTTCGTTTACCCATCTGGTCGAGAGAGGCACATCAGCCTCATCAGTGATTAAACAAATTCGCTGGGCGATTTTAGTGCTAATCCGTAGCCTGATGTCGGACACATCCGAAATTTTCCAAGATGATTGTCGGTTAATATTATCTCATCCGTCTCCTTTTCCACCAGGGATGAACGGTTAAACAAACAGACATGACGACTAATCACTGAGAAGAGTGTAAGATGATTTGAAAGTACTAAATATCTGCTTGATAGCAGGGAAAGAAAATGTGCTGACCACAGAAAAGCACGTAATTTAGTCCACTCAAGAAATGTAACTAAATACTGCCGAAGAGGAAAAAAAATCGACCCAATATTTCTGTGACATTCTTGTTGCATGTCGTAGCGCCAGGAACAACAATCCAATTAAAGAGCTATTGTAGTTCCTACATTAAAGTGAGGCGAATAAATCAGTAAAATTATGATGCTATATGATTTATTATTCTATGCAATTAAATGTATGAAAATTTCATTTCCTGTTTTTCAGTGCATTTGGTAACAATAACAAAAATGGTTTCTAAAACTTGTTTTCTTTTCTTCTTTACTTGTTATGTTATCTATCCAAAAAAGGTGATTCATCTTACTAGGACAAAAGATAAAGAAAATAGCCAACGTTGCGACCACAATATCTTTGTCAGGGAAAGGAAATGCTGTAAACGGTTGACCTAATTAGCTACGCTAAGTCTTAGCGGTCTGAGGGGTAGTACCCATCTTTTATTTATTTTCTAATGCTTCCTTCTTAGCTCTTAATTTCTTTCCTTTCCCTGACGAAAACCTTGAGCCGAAACGTTGGTTATATTCATCTTGTATCTCAATAAGACGAATCACCTATTTTCGATTTTTATTCCATATCCAACCACTCAACACCACGTCTTACTTTAGTTTCTCTCATCTTCCTCCACCTATGTTATCTATAATAGTTCAATATGTAGTTTTTTTTTCCCGGGACCTTACACAGGGATTGATTTAAAACGTCGGTGGCCAGAAAACAAAACCCCGATAAACAACAATGCAATAAACCTTTCAACTGACCGGCTAACTGTGGCCAGCAAAGGGTATTGTACCCGCTGGCAATCTGTTTACACCGTTCACTGTCTGGTGCTTGAAAATGAAACGAAGCTTTGGCTCAGGTAGTGGGGGGGGGGGGGGGGGGGGGGGGGAAGAATAAAACCTGGGGCAGGAATACGAGTTACAAGAGAGAGAGTTTAATGACATATTTGAAGCCTCGTCTGAAGGAGCTAGGACGCTCACGAACAGCTGAAGAAAAGTCTGATGAATTTGTATCGCTGCCAACAGCAGGAGCAGATTTCTTGACATACAAGGTGATTGAAATGTCATTTTATATTTTGACATACAGTGTGATTGAAATGTCAGTTTCTATATTGACATACAAGGTGATTGAAATTTTAATTTCTATATTGATATATAGGGTGATTGAAGTGTCACTTTCTATTTTTATATATAGGGTGATTGAAATGTTAGTTTCTATTTTGACATATAGGGTGATTGAAAAGTTCGTTTCTATTTTGACATAGAGTGTAATTGAAATGTCACTTTCTATTTTGATATATAGGGTGATTGAAATGTCACTTTCTATTTTGACATATAGGGTGATTGAAAAATCGCTTTTTATTTTTAAAATGTTACATTCTGGCTTACATCTATTGGATCTGCATAAAACTACTGTCAAAACAAGTAGCAATACTTGCTTTTTAATAGATAAGTTTTTATTTATAACCCCGTTGCAGGGTAAAGGTGCAACCTTCTCGTGGCATTGCACACTCGCTAGTTAGTGGGTCTGGTGTGACCTCCGCCAGCTGCGCCCGCTGAGTTGGAAAAGTTCTCTAGGTTGCAAGAAACCCCCCAAAGGGTAAAAAAGATAAAGGTAGTCCCATAGAAGATACTGCCGTAGGAGAGTGAAGTGTTAGAGACTTCATCATACTAGGTCAAGCATTGAGAGATGCGGCGATGAGTTCCATTCCTAGCTGTCTTTTCCTTCCCTACCTCAAAAGAGTCAGGTACCCATTTACAGTTGGACAGACTGGATCGTGTCGGTATGTGATTCGAACCAGCGCTCTAACCACTTTGTCAATCGGTAAAAGAGTAAATAACTCGAATCCCTAGGGATCGGAACAACAACAGATAAATTGTTGATGTGTTGATGTGTTGATGTATATAATTAGTATTCACAGAAACAAAATAAAACAAAATAAAATCCATAATGACCAATAAACAGATGATAAATGAGACAGCTAAAAATTGCTGCCCGCCCTGGATCCCGTTACACGCCCATTGAGGCATATTGGGAATATGTTATTAGGACCATAATCTCTTCACCATCGGCACACTAGGGGTAATGTGATCAGCATCACTCCGGCCGCCTTAACGTTCCCAGAATGCTCTGGTACCCAATTCATGAGGCTGGGTCGACCCCGGAGCCGTTTGCGGTCTAAAAAATCCCACCTCAACTGGGGATCGAACCATTGACCATCGAGCTAGGAAGCCAGTGCGTGTACATATAGACCGAACATTAAACGACTAATTACTATGACCCCATGAGGTCATACATCAGTCCTGATGTATATTCATTCAGCTCATTTACCCCAGTGATGTGACTGATGTCTCCTAGTGGACTCCTAACATAACGCAAGAATAGTTGAATGTTCATCTCATTTACTCCATCGATCCTATGAGACATTGCAGCAGGTCCTCAGAATGCCTTAAGGAAAGCAACCATGTGCTTTAGCAGCGGTAGTTTCTGTTTCAGTTTGATCAACACAAGGACATTACCAGCCGAATACGCAGCCTCATATTAGTCACCTCTTACGAAGTGCTTGAGGGAGGCAGTAGCCCAATTCATGCTTTGCCTTCTGAGAGACCCTCAGAAAATATACACGGTGGATTGAATAATTATAAATAAACCATGAAATACAGGACACATTCAAAATATGAGGCGAAAATGTGTGAAATGGTGAATACAATACTTTATAAATTTCAATGAAAATATTTTTCTTAACTGAGGGCAAATGTATTGAAAGAGAAACGAGACTAGCTGTTTATATATGTGTAAATTATTTCCATACAGCAAGAAAGAACATCCGTCTGGTGTTTTATCTATTTTTTGGGGGGCGGCGGTGTGAAGGTTATAAATTGTTCATGTTCTGCACGACTGTATGACGTGTACTGGAATAGAGCCTACAGTAATCTGACAGCTTATTGTAACCTTATAGCTGCTCTCTGATTTGCTAGCTAAACATGCATTTTACCAACTGTCTATTTCTGCAACGTACCATTTTGTCCCCGCCTTCTTTTCTTTAAACACGGGCTAACACAGTGTTTACAATTTTAGTGACCTGTCAGTCATAACAGGAAGTAAATCAGGCTTTGTTTACTTCATTCTACTCACGCGAGCTCATCTGTCAATCATAATACCTGACAGACAGACAGCACGTGAGAGAGCGACGGCACAGACCCTTTGTAGATTTACTCAGGGAAAGTCTAGAACTCGCCTGTGCTCTTTGATCTCGAGACGCGGGCATTTTGAAGAGAAACCCGCTAGCAGAACTAAAGTCTATGATGTCGGTCAACAACTTCAGACGAGAGACTCTGGTAGTCTGAATCGTAAGCCTTTCATCTTCAGCTCTAGCTTCTGAATCTTCGTCACACACACAGGAGCGCGAAAATAACACCATTAGCGATCAGAGACATCTAATGATATATATACTGCTGTTTTCTTAACCCCGCCATCAGTAGCCAGTCAGATTTGAATAGTGTCGTAGATTTTTTATAGGAGAATTAAGACTTGGGTTGGTCCCTTCTGAATAGATTAGAATAAGTGATAGTCACAGTGAGAGATGATAATAGAAATAGATTTCCACGAGTGAGATGGTAGAATTTGATAGAGGCTGTCTCTGAGATCGAGAAATCTTCTCTCTCTCTCTCTCTCTGCCTATCTTCTACGACAGATTTTGAGGAGTCAGACAGTCTAAACACATATATATATATATATATATATATATATATTAATATATCTCTATCCACTCACGTGCATGCACATTCAAGTGACGACAGTTAAACACACAGACGTGGGAAAACTATAACAGTGATTATATAGATATTTTGGAACGAAACTGACCGACACGCTGGAATAATTATTGAGTAGTTTAATTATCATAACAAACTTCTCTCACAGCATATAAAATTACATCAAAGCATATACAAATAGTCATAAAGTCAATAAAAAGTGCTACAAGAATGATAGACCCACAGTATGATTCTTTTCCTCGATGTATAGCCCACAGTCCCGTTAGGAGAACGATGATAGCCCAAAGAGTCACAGATACATATGATTTGGGTCTAATATTTTCCCCTTTTTAAGGTATGGACAGACTTGATATCTCTGCTCTATTTTAAGGGAAATATGATTAGCAATACTTTCATAAAGAAAGTTAAGACAGCAAAATGGGTGCCAAATTACAACAATAAAGAAATCACTCAGTCCTGCATTCATCTATTCATTCAGCCGTGATCACGTGCATTTGTTCATACTCACAGCTTTGATAGCCACTTCTGGAAACACAATTTTTAGGACATTCACATACAGACTCGTCAATGGCAGTCTTTGACCAAGAAATCCCCAGTTCCAAAAAGACGGGATGAATTCTCTGCTTCAGTGAACGATTCCTTGGGTGTTCTTATTTGTCGGATGTCTGTTTAGGTCACATTAAAATTGTCCAGGCACGAACATTAACAACGAGCACAGTGTCAATAGCTTAGTTTTCTAGAATATAGGAATGTCAGATCGGTGTCTACTTTCATGAAATGACTATATTTGGTCACCACACCACTAGTCAAAACTCCGTCGGAATGTTACTGACGTTAATATGTTACTTGCCACATAGGCTAAAAATGTACTTGAGTTGTTTCTCAGGAAGAATTAAATATGGCGCGATAGGTCTGTTCCTTCCTTTAACCTATAGAGTACTTGTAAAGATTATGCACCAAGGCTTTCAAGGAAAATGTTTTAGTTCTTCACAGATATCACTCATCAGTACTTAACGCTGGCAAAGTTAGGGTTAACCCCAGTATTCACTGAATGAAGGAAAAATCACATATAAAATAATTATACATACTAGGTACTCGTTATAACTTACATTTTTAAACTGCAAGCGTACAGCTTGACTTATCATTTAAAACTTCCCGTAAAATAAGTAATATACATAAAATCAATCATCATGAATTAGGAATACTTACGTATCCCGTCAATACTCACTGATGTAGCATTTCAGTTATAAGTTAATTTTAAAATAAATTCTCGTCTGATTATTTAGCAGTTAAATTTAATTCCTGATAGCTACCTGGTTTTAAACTAGAAATTATACTTTATTCTGCTTTCCACTGAAACACGTCACTAGAAAATAATACAGACTATATTTTAAATAACCTGCACAAAAATCTAACTAGGGAAATAAGCGATTTAACACTTTAAGCACTTCACAAAATTACTAGATATCTAATATATAATATTTACCTCCGCACAGAACTACAGATTAATACCACGAACTAGAATCATTCAATATTATGGTAGTCTAGAACTCGGCAAAATGTTGCCCAGAAACTAAAGACTTTTCAATGCGCAAGATATTTTTCTATCCTGGCGATCTGTCTACTGCAGATTTAGGAGTAAGAATGAAAATCTAGTTTCAAACTCTGGTTAATATCTTAAACCCGACAAAGGGTCCCAACTTATTTCGCAAAACGAAATAATCTCCCCTTTCCGTCTTAAACACCTTACATTTAACACTTCCCATTACTAGACGTTTGCCATAACTGACACTTCTCGTCTTCACACCTCACGCTGACCAGGGCCAACAGTGAGTGCCGTGTCAGATGGGATTTCCAGACAAATGTCTCAAACTGCGTCTTGGAGATGTCGGTTATCGCGCCTCACCTAAGCGCTCAGCCGATGCAACTCGTTTTGGCAGGTGAAAATGCAGACGATATATCGCCTATAAGTCTGGCGAAAGCGAATATTCACAGTTTACGTCTACAACGCAATAACCTACCGAGCCTGGCATCTACGTAATAACATCACTAGTGCGTTTCTTAATGAGAACAGACACCCGGCGAAAGTTTGAATGGGAAAATAGTAATGTTTAAGTCGCAAACGAACGAATGCGAAAAAATACAAAAAGGATAAAAGAGTGATTAGAAGGTAGAGGACAGGGGTAGAGAAAGAAAGGAAAATAGAAAAATTTATTGATCATAAAACTCTCTGTGACAAATAGTCTAGCGCGTAGTCCGAGAACCATTTTTCTTGTTGGAGGTGTTTATAAGTGACTCGTGGAGATTTTTGTTCTGAATATTCTGGTAAGAGGAACTTAGTGCTAAGGATTTAAAAGTGGTGATAGCATTAAACACTTATACTTGTCTTAGATTTTTTCTCGCTAGTCCTATTAAATAAAATAACTCACTGATACGAGACGGTAATTATGTTTACAGTGTAGACGGACGCGACACTTAAACTCCCCCAGGAAAGATAGAGATAAACTCGACTGTTAAGCAGACCAGACCTTATAGGCGTTAGGCGACTGATAGCGGGAGTATAGAATACATGTTTATATTTCATTTGTAATTTATTATTAAAGCGTCTATTATGTTTAAATGCCATACGACAAACGAACAGACACCGACAATTTAATAGCTATATAATGACAGGCGATTATTGTTGTAGGTGGTGCGTATGGAAAATTAAATAATAACTAACACCGTACGCTGACCGCCAGCCGCGAGCAGGGGCGGGTGAGTTATCATAAACTCGGTCCGACCTAGATTAGCGGCCAGCGACGTCTGCGAGCGTGTAGGCGTAGGGAAACACAGTGTGTCTTTTGAACTTAGTCAGGACTGACAGAGAGAATGAGAGATCGTCTTGCCCCGTCGGTATATATAGAGATTTCTACATAGAATCGTAGCATTTTTTCCCACGTATGTTCTCTTATATTTTTCACAGACCTGATCTCAAGGGCAACCAGCGGTCTTTTACTTTTCTGGTTCGTTATCCATTTCATTTATAAGCGTACTCGCCGATGATATTGGATGACAATAAATATAAATACTGGACTTATAAAATCCAGATTACCATATTTACCATCCCACAGTGGTGTGTACATGAAACATTATTATTGTTCCCCGATGTCGTAAATTTATTTGAGAGGAAGAATCTTGTAAATAGTGGTCCTGTTTAGAGTGGAGAATGATGGAAAAGGCTATGGGATAGTAAGGGTTTTAGAAGTAAATAGTTGATTCACAGAGTGCTGGGAAGAGTAAGGACAGACTGTTTTACGACAATTTGCCTCTCAATTCTACTCCAAAAAAACTCTTCTGGACAAACAATTATTTGCCAGTTTCCAGACTGACAACTGCGCTCACACCGATTTGGTGCTTCAGACACACAGACGCACGTGAATACAAACTACGATAACGAATATGGGAAAGTTTGGGTTTGGGCTTGCCAACACATATGCTAAAAGTTTTATTCCTTTTATTTAGCATTTAAAATAATCAAGTCACAAACAATTATCAATTTACATGCAGAAATCGAAGTTTCAAAATACAAAAAAAAATAAGGTGGGTTCGGGGTTGTTGAAGAGTAGTGTTCAATATGCCCTTCCATCTTGTACAGAAAAATGGAAAAACGAACCCGGTCCAAATGACAGGTAGTTAACAGAAGTAGATAAGTTAACCCAACAGTCAATTAATCTATCCTGAAAAGAGGGATTAGGAAACTAGTCCTATTATCTTTAACTGTTTTCCCTTCTACTAAGCAAACTAGGAAGGGGAAATAATAGAGGTTAAGAAATCCCACTTATAAAGTGAACCCTGTAAGGAATAACTAACAAAGTGTCTACCAGGTACAGCAATTAAAATAGTTGCACATAAATCTCCTTTTAGTCATGCACGCACGTGCTGGCCAACACACAAACTCACACACAGACTTACCAAACTTAAAAACAGGCAATCCATAGAGTTAAACAAAAAACTCATCAATTAACACTTGACATATTGAGAGTGTCTGTTACTTCAATGTCCGGCCCCAGATTTAGCGAGGTTTGGCTGGTAGCAAATATTCCCGCTTATCGCCGGTCTTGAAGACTAAATGTTCTTGTGGTTTATTTTTCTGATATAAAAAAGTCTATGGGATGGCACCGTCGCAGTTAGATACTAGTGAGAATGGGGTGTGGCTTCTTAGATTTCACCGCTGGTGGTGAACCTTCTGCTTTAAAAAACCCGAGGTGACTACAACTGTCCAGTGAGGTAGGTTTTAAATCCGATGAGGAAAAACTAGGTACCGTCACAGTTCAGGTAAATATGTACTCTCTCTCTCTCTCTCTCTCTCTCTCTCTCTCTCTCTCTGTAGCAGTAATTTTAATAAAAAACTCTGGCGATTGTTCTTCTTCCAGTTACAACTGAATATACTTGGTAAGGTGTTTAAATTTGTCAATGGGGGTGCTTTCTTTCTATTAATTTAGATAGCTGGATCCCAAACATAGGATCGCCTCAAAGATGTAAAATTTAATACACAGTCTCATCAGATTCCGGAAGGGGGTTTAAGAACTGAGTCTGGGGACTCTTTACCAGGTTGTACTTCTTCTTGCTGGGATCGCTAAGGTAAAGATCACTCTAGATCAGTGGTGGCCAAGCTAAGGTTGGCCGAGGGCCAGATTATGGTAAAGGGTAACACCTGAGGGCCAGACCTATAAAATCCTTAAAAAATAACGTTCTGAGATATTTTTTTACGTTTACATATATAATGAACCACGTACAGAAAGCAACGGCAAACTACTGTACTGCACATCTGCCAAGACATGTATACCAGTCTTCGGACTGA
Source organism: Oreohelix idahoensis (assembly GCA_024509875.1). Taxonomy (NCBI): domain Eukaryota; kingdom Metazoa; phylum Mollusca; class Gastropoda; order Stylommatophora; family Oreohelicidae; genus Oreohelix; species Oreohelix idahoensis. Next base: position 70,206 of record JAMPIV010005037.1, on the reverse strand, counting down.
AATTACTGTAAAAAAAATATAATGAATCTGTTGTTTTAATTTGTTTTGTAATTTGTAATATGACATGTAATTATTTATTTCAAACATACATTTGTGTGTTATTTCATTGTGAAGAGTGTGGCTTCAATCAACAATAAGAGGCCAGCCAAAACAGGTTGGCGGGCCGTTCAAAACTGGTTGGCGGGCCGGATCTGGCCCGCGGGCCGTAGTTTGGCCACCGCTGCTCTAGATAAAAGATAGAAAACATGTAATTCATACCGAAAATCAAGTATCATTTCCAAAGCGCGATAAATTTACAGTTAACTATTTATACACTCGCGTCTATAATTTTTTAAAAATTCAGGAAGAACTCCACGCGAATTTAATAGTTAAAACATACGTAAAAACTAGAACTAAACTCAATTAAATTTAGTTATAAATTCCCTCGCGTCTTTAAATGTTACTTTAAGCATTTAAGTATCTATCATTTTGGGAAATAATATAATAGATATTTCATTACCTATTCCACTGGAACTATTTGAGACAAGTTTAATTTAATAGCTTTAAGTTAATCACAAAATCCAGTGAAATAAAATGAATGAATGAACTAGACCACTGATCACTTTAAAACTAATATATTATACCGTTTAGCACAGAATAGAATTCACTGCAAATAAGTTGAGTATCCAGAGTGAATCAAACAGGATTTCACTATGCTAGTGCTTCTGTCAAGGTCTTGCGAAACGAGTGATAAAGTTGCATTCTTCAGGGTCTGTATATGTCTAAATGGAATTCAAGATGAGTGCGACCTGTTAGATTCTAGCGCCTCTTTAGAACCCAGGAAAAGTCGAGGTTTCTAGCCGTCGTGTTAATCGCGATTGCCCCCTGGCTTCCGATATCCGTCTCTCCTGTTTCTCAGTCTTTCGGGCAAGTCTGCCGGTCGCCAAAGAATTGCGAGGTCTGCAAGAAGCTTTCTTCGTCTACTCTGGTTCGCACTACCGTGTTATCTTCCTGCGAGACGTTGCTCTGCTCACTGCCTCCGCTTTCTTCTGACCGCTCTGGTCCATCTTGCGAGCGGTTCAGTGTTCGCAAGGACATGAGAAATTCCTGCGAGAACTAGCTTCTCTGTTCTGGGGATCGTCTCAGTGTCTTTAGATCTCATGCCGCATACTTAATGAGCCCTGGTGGAATCGGTTCGCTCTGGCGAAGCAAAAAAGTTACATCAAATGTTCAGGGGTTCTAATGTTATGAAAAGCTAAAAGTCCCATTAATCATCCATCAAATCAGGGAAAATTCACTTGTCGAACTAGACGTACGTCACAATTGTCCCCACTTTTAGACATGAAACCATTTTTCATGTTTCATTTTTTTACAATGGAGGTGACCTGATTGGTGACTTTAGGATGAGTGGTATCTTCAGTTTGCTCTTCTTCCTCTGTAGACCAGTTTCTTCTCAGGAAATCAGCCCCAACATTCTGTTTTCCCGGAATATATTCCACTTTAAAGGAATAAACACTCAATAACAAGGCCCAACGCATTATCCTTGTGTTGAATTCCTTATTGGCACTCAGTAAAGCTAATGGAGCATGGTCTGTTTGCACCGTTAAAGAAGTACCATACAGAAACTCATGATGGCGTCTGATGCCATGAATCAGAGCGAGATATTCTCTTTCAACGACACTGTAGTTGCGTTCAGCCTTGTTCAGTTTCCGACTGCAGTAAGCTACTGGGAATAGCATATTCGGGTCACTGTCCTCGGCTTGAAGCAATGTTGACCCGATGCCCTGACCTGACGCGTCGACTCTCAGTACGAAAGGTTTCTTGAGGTCAGGTAACCTCAGAATGGGGTATGCCGACAACTGTCCTTTCAACGTGTTGTAAACGTGTTCGCATTGTTGATCCCAAATGACCTTATCAGGACGCCCTTTCTTTGTGAGGTCAGTCAGAGGTGCTGTGAGTCCGTTGAAGTTCTGGATGTATTTCTGGTAATATGCACATAGTGACAAGAAGGAACGTACGTCTTTCTTTGTTCGGGGTCTTTTTGCTGCCACTATTTTCTCCACGTTCTTCTTAATAGGCCAACTACAGCCGTGAGAAATAGTATGCCCCAGGAAGTCCAGCTTTTCAAACCCGATGAGACATTTGCTAGGTCTGGCTGTGAGACCAGTTTCCTGTAGTCTCCTGAGGAGCATAGCAACCGTAGCAATATGTTCTTCGTAGGTTTCCGATGCAATTAAGATGTCCTCCATGAAATTATGGATGTGGGGACTTTGCAAAGGTTCTAAAAGCTTTCTCATCATCCTGGTAAACACTCCTGGTGCGTTATGCAATCCGAACGGCATCACATTAAATGTGTAATGTCCTTCACTAGTGCTGAAAGCTAACAAAGGTTTAACTCCTCTTTGACTGGTATTTGATAAAAACCTTTACTCAGTTCAATTTTGGAGAAAATTGTTGCTTTGCTGAGCTTAGTGAACAACTCAGAAACGGTTTGGAGAGGTTTGGGTTGAAATTCCGTTACCGCGTTTAGCAGCCGGTAATCTATACACAGCCGAACTTCCTTATTGGACTTCTGTAACAGCACTACACTCGAACTATAAGGAGATGTCGACTCGCTGATAATTCCTGCTTGCCGCAGCTTGTCTATCTCTCCGCGAAGTGCATCAGCTTTAGCATACGGGATTGGGTAAACTCTGGTACGAACAGGGGTCTCGTTTGTTAATTTCATGTCAAATTCGATGAGATTTGTTTGACCAGGTGCATCCGTTAAGACTGCACTGTATTGCTTCAGTAGCGCCCTGGTTTCTGTTTGTTGTTCTACTGAGATTGTCGCCGAACTTGACATCTTTAAAGGATTCCGTGGGTTGCAATGGATACTCCATGCAACCATCATCATCATCCTCGTCTTCCGTAACTATGGCGACAGCCAGGAGATGCTCGGAGGATGGCAATGGTCTTTCCAGATATTTCTTAAGCAGATTTATGTGGAAGACCTTCTCCTTTCCTTTAATGGAGATCTTGTAATTAGTACGTGAGATGTTTTTAAGGACGGTAAACGGCCCTTGCCATCCGATGCGAAGTTTATTGCTTCCGGTTGGAAGTAGCAGCAAAACAATCTTCCCTGGTTGTAGTTTTCTCTCTTTTGCAGCTTTGTTGTATCTTTTAGTATGTTTAGCGCGGGCTTTCTTAAGGTTGGTCGTAGCTAGATCTTTCCTTGAGCTCAGATACATACTTGCTTGCAGAGACGACTGTCTCGTCAGCCTTTTGGTCTGTCAGAAACCGAAGTAAGGCTTCTAGTGGCCCCTTAATAGGTCTGCCAAATAAAAGTGTAGCAGGCGGGAATCCCGTAGACGCTTGGGGTACCTCTCTGTAGGCGAATAAGGCAGCCGATATATATAGGTCCCAGTCTTCCGGTTTCTCCTGACCCAGCTTACGTAACATCATGGTGAGGCTGCCATTAAAACGTTCCACGAGCCCATTTCCGGCCGGATGGTAGGGACTTGTGTGGACATGTTTGGCCCTCAAGATCTTAAAGATCTCCTCCATTAACAGGCTACGGAATTGGGATCCATTGTCCGTCAAAACTTGTTGAGGGAATCCCAACCGTGTAAACATTTGCACGAGGGCTTCTGCGACATGCTTGGAATCTATGCATGTTAGCGGTACAGCTTTGGCCCACATTGTGCAAGTGTCGACTAAGGTCAGGATGAACCTGTTCCTTCTTTTGGTCCTTTCCAGGGGTCCAATTATGTCGACAGCAACCCGTTCAAATGGAGTCCCTACTATTGGCATTTGCCCCATGGGTACTGGGGGTGTCAAGTGTTTGGGTGCTACCCGTTGGCACTGGGCGCAGGATTTCACGTACCTGATAATGTCAGAGTTCATTCCTGGCCACCAATAGTGGGTTTTTATTAGCTGAATAGTGGCGTTTTGTCCCATATGTCCGCTAAAGGGAAGAGAGTGCCCCATTTCTAAGATCTGGCTTCTGTACTGCGTCGGTACTAGGAGCTGGTTATTCCCCGTGTCCGGGTTGCCCGTTCTACGATACAATATGCCATCCTTAGAAAAGATGTCTCCGTTGTGTCTGGGGTCCTTAGCCATGGGCTGTTTTCTAAAGCAGGGCTTCGGAGTAGGGTCCTTTTGTTGCGCCTCCTTCAGTTCATTCGGGAACAAATTTTCGCAGGTTCCCTCTCCTTCTTGGCTTGCCCTCTTGTGGTTACCGCTGCCACAATCGTCTCCTTTGGTCTCCCAAAAACACATATCTACATCCCAGGATAACTGGGTAGATCGGATCATCTATTATGGCCGCTTTGATAACACCTCTGACAAAATCAGAGTGTATCTCTACCAGTGCGATAGGAAGCCTCCTGTGTGCATCACTCTTGAAAACTCCACTAAGTTTGACGGTTTCCTCTGTCTCCTGACCTGGTTTGACTAGGTGTCTGGCGACAATACAACTAAAGCTTAGTCCAGTGTCAAAGAGACAAGTAGTTGAGGTACTATTCAAAATTACAGTTCCTCGAGTTGAGGGTCGGTCCCCCTCAGGTTGAGAATCACTGACATTGACTCTACTTTTCGAGGCTGTATGCAAACATCCGATGCGGTTTGGACCGGTTTGTTTGCCCTGATCAGACGTTCCTGGTGTAGGTGTCTTTCCTTTTCCTTGACCTTGGTGGCCGCGCTGCCACGTAGGCTTGGTGGGTTGATCAGAATTATTATTTGGGGGAAATCGGGTTTTGTAGAATTTCGATTTTTCCTGGGAAAGTCTCTGGGTATTATTATCTTGTTGGTTATAATGTTGAGAAGGATTGGAAGAATAGGATGACTGCTCTAGATTTTGTTTTCGAGATGGCTCATCTGTGGGTTTACGTTTAGTGCTGGGAAGTTCGGCCATTGCATTGATATAGCGTTCTGCCTTATTGAGGATGTCCTCAAGCCTGACTGCGCCCTGTTCAGTCAAAAATCTACGGGTTTCGTTTGACAGAGTTGACTTTATCTGTTCCACAAGAACAAGTTCAAGTAGTCCCTCATATGTAAGAGGTAGGTCAGATAATTCAATGCACTTTGTCAAATAACCCGTGAGACGTGAAGAGAACTGCGGAAATGTTTCCGTGCTCTCTTTCCGGCTGTTTCTGAACATTTGCAGAAATTTTCGGGCGGTCATCTCAAACCGTTCTAGCAAGGCCTTCTTCAGCATGTCGTAATCATGTTGGTTGGTTCTCAGCTTTGTGTACACGTCATAAGCATTACCTTTCAACGCAGTTGAGAGTTTAAGACTCCAATGGGAACTCTCTAACCCATACAGATTTGCGAGCCTCTCGAATTTCTCTAGGAAGGTGTCTATTTTTTCATTGGGGCTAGGAAAAGACTCTAAAGCAAAAGACATCGCAGTTAATTGGGCAGATTGAGTGCTGGAGAGATCCATTGACTGAGACTGGGGCGAAGACGGCTCTCCGTTATTCGAAGTAGAAGCGCCCCGACTCTCTAAAGCCTTAAGCGCCAGTTCGTGCTGTCTTTCCTTGTCTCTCTCTTCGCGTTGTCTCTCCTTCTCTCTTTCTCTGCGAACTTCCATCTCTGCCTCAATTTTCTTCTGCTTCAATTGACGATCGTCCGCTTCTTTCTTCTTAGCTTCTGCCCTCTCTTCCGCTTCTTTCTTCTCTTTTTCCTCTCTCTGTTGCTCTGCGTCATACCTTTCAAGTTCCCTGTTGACAAGCAGATTCGCGGCTTCTCTTTCTAACCCTGAGTCCTTCACCTCCTGTCTCAGAATGGATCTTATCCTAATTCTCTCTGCCATGATAAAGAACTGGATGCTTCTAAGACTAGAGAATAGTAAAAAGAACCAAGGAGGGAAAAAATCCTCAAAGCCGCTACGAGAAAAAAAAACACAAAGTATAACTTTACTTGTGTTACCTCCTACCTTGTACTGTGCAAACTTATCGCTGCTATTATTGTCACTTAAGACTCTTAACGCAAGCGACTATGCCACTAAAAATGGTAAGTTACACTAGCAAACAATCTACTTTTACTTAACAGTAGAGAAACATTTATATTAAAACAATTTAAAGGGAAAAAAAAAATTTCCAAAAATGTTTTTAATTCTCCGTCAACAAAACTCCGCCCCTGAAGTCAATTATGAGATGAGACGTTGTTAACTTAATTAAAAATTCAGAACAATCCGTCTTTAGCTTAGCTCAACTCAAACGCTTCAAAAACCTTTGTGATTGTTTAGCAATCACGCAATCCCAGCAATTTTATTAAAAAAATATTTTCCAATATTTCTGCCAGAGAAAAATTATAAGTACCAAATATTTTGTTATCTGCAACTTCCTACTGCTGTGGAAAGAACAAATCCTGTAAATATTTTTGTGTGGTCGACCCAAATACTAAAAAAGGCGTTGTCTAGGGGGTGTAATTATTTTTATTATACCCTACTTCACAAAAGACAACTCACTCACACTCTATCTAGTTAGACCCAGACTAAAAGATCAGACTCAAAAATATCTTTATCCCGGCGAGCCAGCCAATATTGTCGTAAATTTATTTGAGAGGAAGAGTCTTGGAAATAGTGGTCCTGTTTAGAATGGAGAATGATGGAAAAGGCTATGTGATAGTAAGGGTTTTAGAAGTAAATAGTTGATTCACAGAGTGCTGGGAAGAGTAAGGACAGACTGTTTTACGACAATCTGCCTCTCAATTCTACTCCAAAAAAACTCTTCTGGACAAACAATTATTTGCCAGTTTCCAGACTGACAACTGCGCTCACACCGATTTGGTGCTTCAGACACACAGACGCACGTGAATACAAACTACGATAACGAATATGGGACAGTTTGGGTTTGGGCTTGCCAACACAAATGCTAAATGTTTTATTCCTTTTATTTAGCATTTTTTTAAAATCAAGTCACAAACAATTATCAATTTACATGCAGAAATCGAAGTTTCAAAATACAAAAAAAAACAAGGAGGGTGGGGGTTATTGAAGAGTAGTGTTCAATATGCCCTTCCCTCTTGTACAGAAAAATGGAAAAACGAACCCGGTCCAAATGACAGGTAGTTAACAGAAGTAGATAAGTTAACCCAACAGTCAATTAATCTATCCTGAAAAGAGGGATTAGGAAACTAGTCCTATTATCTTTAACTGTTTTCCCTTCTACTAAGCAGTCTAGGAAGGGGAAATAACAGAGGTTAAGAAATCCCACTTATAAAGTGAACCATGTAAGGAATAACTAACAAAGTGTCTACCAGGTACAGCAATTAAAATAGTTGCACATAAATCTCCTTTTAGTCATGCACGCACGTGCTGGCCAACACACAAACTCACACACAAACTTACCGATCTTAGAAGCAGGCAATCCATAGAATTATACAAAAAAAACTCATCAATTAACACTTGACATATTGAGAGTGTCTGTTACTTCAATGTCCGGCCCCAGATTTAGCGAGGTTTAGCTGGTAGCAAATATTCCCGCTTATCGCCGGTCTTGAAGACTAAATGTTCTTGTGGTTTATTTTTCTGATATAAAAAAGTCTATGGGATGGCACCGTCGCAGTTAGATACTAGTGAGAATGGGGTGTGGCTTCTTAGATTTCACCGCTGGTGGTGAACCTTCTGCTTTAAAAAACCCGAGGTGACTACAACTGTCCAGTGAGGTAGGTTTTAAATCCGATGAGGAAAAACTAGGTACCGTCACAGTTCAGGTAAATATGTACTCTCTCTCTCTCTCTCTCTCTCTCTCTCTCTCTCTCTCTCTCTCTCTCTGTAGCAGTAATTTTAATTAAAAAAACTCTGGCGATTGTTCTTCTTCCAGTTACAACTGAACATACTTGGTGAGGTGTTTAAATTTGTCAATGGGGGGGCTTTCTTTCTATTAATTTAGATAGCTGGATCCCAAACATAGGATCGCCTCAAAGATTTAAAATTTAATACACAGTCTCGTCAGATTCTGGAAGGGGGTTTAAGAACTAAGTCTGGGGACTCTTTACCAGGTTGTACTTCTTCTTGCTGGGATCGCTAAGGTAACGATCACTCTAGATAAAAGATAGAAAACATGTAATTCATACCGAAAATCAAGTATCATTTCCAAAGCGCGATAAATTTACAGTTAACTATTTATACACTCGCGTCTATAATTTTTAAAAAATTCAGGAAGAACTCCACGCGAATTTAATAGTTAAAACATACGTAAAAACTAGAACTAAACTCAATTAAATTTAGTTATAAATTCCCTCGCGTCTTTAAATGTTACTTTAAGCATTTAAGTATCTATCATTTTGGGAAATAATATAATAGATATTTCATTACCTATTCCACTGGAACTATTTGAGATAAGTTTAATTTAATAGCTTTAAGTTAATCACAAAATCCAGTGAAATAAAATGAATGAATGAACTAGACCACTGATCACTTTAAAACTAATATATTATACCGTTTAGCACAGAATAGAATTCACTGCAAATAAGTTGAGTATCCAGAGTGAATCAAACAGGATTTCACTATGCTAGTGCTTCTGTCAAGGTCTGGCGAAACGAGTGATAAAGTTGCATTCTTCAGGGTCTGTATATATCTAAATGGAATTCAAGATGAGTGGGACTTGTTAGATTCTAGCGCCTCTTTAGAACCCAGGAGAAGTCGAGGTTTCTAGCCGTCGTGTTAACCGCGATTGCCCCCTGGCTTCCGATATCCGTCTCTCCTGTTTCTCAGTCTTTCGGGCAAGTCTGCCGGTTGCCACAGAAGAATTGCGAGGTCTGCAAGAAGCTTTCTTCGTCTACTCTGGTTCGCACTACCGTGTCATCTTCCTGCGAGACGTTGCTCTATTCGCTGCCTCCGCTTTCTTCTGACCGCTCTGGTCCATCTTGCGAGCGGTTCAGTGTTCGCACGGAGATGAGAAATTCCTGCGAGAACTAGCTTCTCTGTTCTGGGGATCGTCTCAGTGTCTTTAGATCTCATGCCGCATACTTAATGAGCCCCCGTGGAAAAAAGTTACAACAAATGTTCAGGGGTTCTAATGTTATGAAAAGCTAAAAGTCCCTTTAATCATCCATCAAATCAGGGAAAATTCACTTGTCGAACTAGACGTACGTCACACCCGTCTCCTGACAGTCGTATTCAAGTGGATTATATATACATATCTTTATACACTGTGCATAATCGGTGCTCTGACACAGAGTTGGCCGATAGAAGAGCCATCATCATCATTTTTTAAACATATTTTTAGCAACCAGATGTATCACAATACTAGAAAGATTCCCCTGTCTAAAGGATAAACCTCAAGGATTCTCACATTTCCAACTATTGGTAGGAACACCTAAATCCAGATAGAAACACCATATTCGGCGTTCACCTCACTAGTTTTTTTTGTGGGGGGGGGGATGAACTAGGGCCAATTTGGATTGTCGACAGTTGGGGGTGACAGTGTAATCATAGTGAAATAGGAATTATGTTCATGAAATAATTATGTTACCAAGGGATACCACAGACCTACTATAGGAGCCAATTAGGTAAGAGTGTGAGAAGTGGCCACTGTGCGAGAGAGTGTGTGATGATTTTCTTGTTTTGCTGGGAATTATCCATAAATCTGATTGTCTAAATTTTGTTTACTTTACTTGGTCTTAAAGTGTACCAATATTGTTTTATTCTGTAACCTAGTGCTAACCTTCACCCTTTGGGTTAATAATTTTGTGTTTTTCTCTCCATACGGGGGACGGCGCACCTCTCTTCTTTATTTTCTATGTATGTAAATGATTTCTTGATATCTTTTAGATAATTGGTGTTGTCAAGTTTAGTGATAATAAACTATAAAGACACTTAACTTTGTGTGTTGGTCAGACCCATACCCATTTATCCTTAGTTTTCAAGTTTGTGTGTCATTGTTGTCACATATTGTTGTGTGTGTGTAGAATAACCTGTTCTTTCATTAGACATGGAGGCAAAGACTGTCATATAATAAAGCATAGTTGTACGGATAGGCTAGATGAGAGAAACCTACTCACTCCAGAGACATATTTTTCCCTCAACGTACCACCGGTGAAATCTATTGTCTATACATTCTCGTGTATCAATCAACCTTTACTCTTTACTTAGACTGGACCCAATAAACCAGTTAACCTACCGTACGACAGACTAATAGATGTACATTAAACTTCAGAGACACAATTGGGTACCATGTTCACATAAACTTCAGAGACACATATGGGTACCATGTTCACATAAACATCAGAGGCACATATGGGTACCATGTTCACATAAACATCAGAGGCACATATGAATAGCATGTTCACATAAACTTCAGAGACACAAATGGGAACCATGTTCACATAAACTTCAGACACACATATGGGTACCATGTTCACATAAACTTCAGAGACACATATGGGTACCATGTTCACATAAACTTCAGAGACACAAATGGGTACCATGGTCACAGAAACTTCAGAGATACATATGACTACCATATTCACATAAACTTCAGAGACACATATGGGTACCATGTTCTTATAAACTTCAGTGACACATACGAATACCATGTTCACAAAAACTTCAGAGACACATATAAATACCATGTTCAAATAAACTTCAGAGACACATATGGGTACCGTGTTCACAAAAACTTCAGAGACACAAATGGGTACCATGTTCACATAAACTTCAGAGATACATATGACTACCATGTTCACATAAAATTCAGAGACACATATGAATACCATGTTCACACAAACTACAGAGACACATATGACTGCCATGTTCACTTAAGCTTCAGAGACACATATAAATACCATGTTCACATAAACTTTAGAGACACATATAAATACCATGTTCACATAAACTTCAGAGACACATATAAATACCATGTTCACATAAACTTCAGAGACACATATAAATACCATGTTCACATAAACTTCAGAGAGACATATAAATACCATGTTCACATAAACTTCAGAGACACATATAAATACCATGTTCACATAAACTTCAGAGACACATGTGAATACCATGTTCACATAAACTTCAGAGACACATGGATACCATGTTCACATATGTTTAAAGAAGTAACACATTCGACAAGATAGGCAACAACAATGGGATTGAAAGGTCTTTCGCTATTTTAAAACTTTTATATCCTCACTTGCATCTATTGGACACACATTAAATTAATGTCAAGTCAAGGAACAGTATCTACCATTTGACAAATAAGTTTTAATTTTTGTATTAATTTTTATTCTTTTAGAAACAAAATAAAATCTGAAATAATCAATACACGGCCGGTACAACACACAGCACAAAATGTTTCCGGCTATGACGTCATGTGTTGACAAGCCGCATCTCATGGTGAGCTATAATACCAATGGGACATCAGTTTATGAAATACAATGGAACTTAATGTCTGTGTCTTGGCCAAATGCTTCAACAAGTGCACAATCCAGTGGATACCAGCCTATTGCAATATACCAGGCAATGAGGAGGCAGACAAACTTGCTAAGGAAGGAGGAATGCTACAACAGTATGATTTAGGGACAACTTATGAAATGGCCAAAACTACTATAAAAGCCACATTCAAGTCCAAATGGAAAGAGAGCACTCAGGCCATTAAAACACTATGCGTATCATCAGCTATCTAGGCGAGACCAGGTCACCATTGTTCGTCTACGCACTGGACGCAACATATTGATATACCATCTATCCAATACCATAATTCCCGTCGTAAGTACGTCGGTCGGTCGGTCACATCATGCACACCGTCATTTGCGCACTTTTCTATTTTCGAGAGAGTACATTAACTTTCAACCACAGCTAAAGGGTGCAACTGTGGTTGAAAGTTAGATGTCACGAGAGGTGCAGATGTTATTAGAATATAGGATGTCCTAGACAAAAAGATGTATCAAAGGATACCAGTATAGCACCAGATAAGAGACTGGTCTTATACGAAATACCCCCTTCTCTGAAAAGAGTAAGGGTGTATCGACAATCAAGGTAAGGTCAAGCTGTATAAACCTTCAAGTATGATGATAGTGAATGTTACTGAAGGTCTAAGTGCTACCTCTCCAGATCCCACCCTGAATAATGGTTATTATATTTATTTTGACTCTGCTAGGGGATAAATTAATTTAATAGATATGTAATATATATATATATATACAAACAGAACCTAATGTAGTGGATTTGATGGTACTGTATGGTTGTGATATTACCTAGTGTGATGCATGAGGTCAGCTGTGAAGGCTCCTGAGATAAATGTAGCTGTGAATTTACAGAAGGCCCTTCTTGCTACCACTTACGACCTCACACATATCTTTTTTTCTAATGAATGTGGCTACGTTAAAAATCTAGGGTACTGAAATGTAAGGTGTTGTATTAGTATATATAAACACACACACAGATATTTAATAAGTCTAAAAATATTAATAAAATTTATAACACACTGAACTAACTCAAGCTGTTTAAAATTTTGATATTAAATTTTCTTTAAGTTTATTTGTTCTGAACCAAGGTTTTATTTTGGTCAGAACATATGAAAGATTTTGAAATTATGAATGAAATGCATGAATATATGGCATAATAAATGAAAGGTGTGTACATATGAATTTTACAAGACTAGTTAATATTACTACTGTTTATATTTGTAATTTATCTGGGAGAACGATTAATGGATGTGCTGTTGGGGTGGCTTCATCACTCCCAGTCTATGACTACCAAACATTGTCCATTTACTGATGGGAAAAATACAAGTTTATTTCCCAACATGGTATGTTCTAGTTGATGGGAATATAATTGGGTGTTAGTTAGAAAATAAGTTGGTGAATGTCCAGCAGGCCAGACGCTCACGTATCTTTGACTGAGTAGTTCTGGTGCTGGAATCTGGTGGCCCCACCTCTCCGTGCTTGGGGGCAATATAGGCTGCTCTGCCAAAATTTTAGACTGCACGGGTCCACACTTGTATTTTTCAACATAGCATTTGACACCACTTTGGTGCCAAATAAAAAACTCACAGTTCTGAAATAAAAGTATTGGGTCATGTGTCAGAACTCTACCTCCTGAGCCACTTCTACACTCAACACTACACAACAACACCACATAGACGGGGTCAGATCTCTCTGACCATACAGCACATCTTACCAAGTTGGTTTCACATAGTATAAGTTCCCCAAGACTACATATTCTGAAATATGTTCATTAGCTTCCTGCCATTGAATAGGATAGGTGATATGTTCCACTGATCTCAACACTTGATCCGCCCTTCATAATACTTGCTGGCGTTTATGTAGTTTGTTTGTCTCTAGACCCTGAACTGGGGCTGGGGATCTAGAGCGAATCCTTACTTGTTGTAAGGGATAGATTATGATATGGCAGTATCAAATCACTCGAAACATTAAACAATATTAAAATATACAAAGAAATACTTTTAGTCTTACCAGAATTATGAATAGAGAACACAGTTATATGCTAGCAAAACTCAGCTGAGCTGCTGGCTCTAGTATGGCGTCCCTCTAAATATTGCAATTAGCTTCTGGGAATCACACCACTGAAGAATTACTGTGTCTACTACTGGACAACTTATGATGAATGGCAAAGATGCGCGTCTGAGCGCCGATAATATGTTTATCTGTGGCCAATCACCGCCTTTTTTCCTTTTCAAATTTCAAACCTCCTACCAAAAGTCAATTCAGTCATACCTCAGTCAAGTATGTATTATTGTCTGTTGGTCCGTCTGTCTCTACTTGCGTTTTTTTACAAAAACACACTTGTTTATACATGCATTTCCTACACGAATCTGCCTCTAGAGTTATTTTTAGCCACAACTTTCCACTAATTCCCCCTCCCTTTCATTCATCTAGATTTTAGCACTTGAGTCTCAAGGCCGCAATTTTTTGAAAATTAGTGACATGTTTTTGTTTCAATGCAGTCGCTCACTGATATGAACAACACAGTCTTTTGTCAATATCTTCATTATTATCTATCCGTCTGTATAAATGAAAGCATATTATTTCTCTGCTCAAGATGGGCCATCCGGCCAGCTAGGTTTTATATTCCTAACATTATTATTAAGAAAAAGTTACTTTTCAAGGTTAGTTTTTTTTTTTTTTTTTTTTTTTTTTTTTTTGAAATATGTTCGAGCATCTTCTGTAATGCGTTTGCCGCTGAATTCAAATAAAGGACTAAGTATCGCAAAAGCGTCCAAGAAATGACTGTTGCGTATAATAGCTAAGGTACCTTTTGTCAATTTCTTTACCTTGTGTCAACTTGGGGACGTGAATTTTTTTCCTTTCCCCACCAATTGCGTCTTTTTAGCCTTGCTAGTTTCAAGCACGTGTTCAGTCATATTTTCTTTTTGATCTCCGTTCTCATCCCGTCCCAAGGGTAAACGTTTTGCCTTCACGTCTAGCAAGTTAGTTTCCATGGCGGGTGGTGACCCGCGGCATGGGCGATCATGTCTTCTAGTAGCTTACGCATTATTTTTATCCCTACATTTTATCTTTGGAGATATTTTAACGTTGTATCACGGTTAATTTTATCACACCTAACTCAAATTGAATAATTAAGTAAGACTGAGTGTAAATATTTACAATTTATTGATCCTATACCATTTCTCTTTTCGGTTAGGAAAATGATAATAAAATTCAAATGCTTTTTACATAATAGAAATAAATACGTATGGAATTTTCATTTCCACGATAGTTAAATATGATAGTTATATTTCAAATTTCAATTAATTTATTCATATATATATATATATATATTTATATATAGTTGTTATTTTCACTGGACTGTAAAGTTGGTAGAAGTGTATTAAATCCTTCATGAGTCATCACTCAATTGTTTGTTTGAGGTGTGTTTTATTTCTTAACAAATTGAGTCTGGATGTGCCGACCAGTGGAGTTATGTGTCCACCTATCTTTTATAATGCGAAGCATCCATTATAGCCAGGATCACACAGTGTCTGGATCTCCAGGCTGGGAAACAACATGGTGACTCACTCTAAGTATCTTGAGAACGTTTCGCACCAACAGAGTTCCTCAGAATTGAATGTTTCGAAGACTGTTAGTCATTTCAGGATAAAACCTGGGAAATACAAATAATCGCAATCCTTGTAGGGTCCAGCACTATTTTATCCACACACACACACAATGAACGTTTCAAACAATCTCAGACAATGTGCAAACAGTTGCACATTCAACTTTACTTCAGTATCACCTACTGCCAGTTCGATGTGATTACATTTTCCTTATAAATCATAATTTCGATCCATTTGTCCATAATATGCTTCCTTACAATGATTTGGTTTAGTACAAACTATTAAGTGACATCTTGATTAATACATGTTAACAATTCCTGACATGCTTTCTTATGTTCCTGAACAGTGTGACGTTCCTTTATGAAATACTCCTTCAATTACATTATTAAACTTACAGTCGTAGATTCTGCCATAATTCTCAATTATCCTACACATTTCCAATGCTGGCTTTCGTTTCTAAAAGTCAACACATGCTTGCGTTCAAGCCGGCAGCACACTCGTCCTGTAATTTTTTTTCTTAACACATATAATACACTACCGAACACATAAGTGGATTATACACAGGAAAATTACATAATTAATTATATACATATATTTCAACGGGCTGATCACCCGTTTGCCAGTCACTTCGATTACAGAAACAACAGCAAATGGGTTGATTTGCCGTTGCCCTAAAGACGCCACTAGGCGTGATGGGAAACAATGGCAAAGAAAACCTATCTGCTGTTGCCCTAAGACGCCACTAGGCGTAATGGCCTCTGACTGCTTTGACGGTCGGTGGCTAAGGACGGAAGAAAGATATACATATATATATTTCTCTTACCCTCAGGTAATACACAATAGCTATAACAGGCTGTAAAGGGGTATCTAGGTCTGCTACGTAGATACAGCGGCAAATTATTTGACAGCAAGCGCTTGCCGCTTTCGTCTGTTCAGCGTAGTATTTGAAAATGTTGTGGCCTCAATTCAGCCAAGTTCAAGGTCTTATATAGTATCGCATCGTACCTCGCGGATGGAAGGGGTAAAAGCGGTGTTGAGAATCTCAAACCAATGCGTCTTTTTGCCTTCTCGTTCAATGTGCAGAAATTTTAATATCTATTATCTCTCTTAATTGTGGACCGATTTTAATCATTTAAAGTTAGTATCATACTGGTAATTTATCTCTATCGGTCTATCTAAAATTTGATTAGTTAGCAAAATGCATTTAAATCTATGCAGCCTTTAACTAACTATATTGGGGACTATTCTGGTGTATAAATGTCAATTAAACGATTTTTCTCTTAGAATAACATACTATTCGAGGAAGTCTTTACACCTACCTCTTAAGTAATATCCCCGTTGTTAAACTAGCTATTTCTTTGCGTTTAAATATCTTAGTCTTTAAGAAATTAAATATCGTCGTATGGTCCGTTACACAAAATAGGCCTCTATGTTAAGCATAAAAGGTTTCCTTATACACACCAGAAAAAGGAGCGTTCTCATTGGTTGTTATATCGGTCCGTTTTATCCTATTATTGTGAGCGGTAAATATGACCGTGGTGTAAGACAGACCAAAACACGACATTAGACAATAATTGTATTGTGTCCCTTATATGTAAAATAGAAAAGTGCGCAAATGACGGTGTACATGAACAGTTTTATTATGGAAAGAAGCCATCAACACTATTGTTAACAGTACATGAACTGGAGACAGGAAGGTACGGAGATGCAGATTAAATCAACAGAGAATCAAGATACTCTTCTGTCCATTTTCATTCGGGAAACGGATTTAACTCATCATTTTCTTAAAAATAACTTTAAAATGTAAGTTTTTGATTGTTTCTTCAAGACAAAATTTTAATTTAAAGTATTGCAAATATTTAATGACGATCGCTTGCAATGAAATTACCACAGTAGTGAAAGTACCGTCAGTAATACATGTAACAGAAACAACACACTATAATTAAAAACATGTCAATTTTGCACGCGGGGGAAAGTAAGTAACTGACACCCCGACCTACTACATTCTGCTCATGGATAGGATCACAAGAGAGTCAGAAATAAACATTTATTCTGATTGCAAGTTTTGTCGGAAAAGCCAGGTTGAAGCGTGGGCAGAAAAACTGCAATATAACCTAGCAAATTCGGATGCTAAAACCCGCTGCATTCCAGAGTCATCAAAGTAGACAGCTCGGATTGAACGGATTTAACTCATCATTTTCTTAAAAATAACCTTAAAATGTAAGTGTTTGATTGTTTCTTCAAAACAAAATTTTAATTTAAAGTATTGCAAATATCTAATGACGATCGCCTGCAATTAAATGACCACAGTAGTGATAGTACCATCTGTAATACATGTAACAGAAACAACACACTATAATTAAAAACCTGTCAATTTTGACGGGTTATTGCTAGTACCATAATAAAACAGAATTGGTGCAACAGATCTCTGAACCTGCAGCACCAGCTCGATTATGATAGCCAAACATCTGCTGCAGTCCTGCCCAACATACAGCAATGAACGAAGTGGCATATGGTAACAACCCGCTTCACTCCACGAAAAACTGTTTGGAGATTTCAGGGATCTTGAGCTGACTACTGCCTTTATTAGAGTCATTAATGTGGAAGTCTGAGGGTGAGCGAGAAAGAAGATATACATTAATTGGATAAGAGTGGAGAAATAACTATTCAGAAATAGAAAGAAGGTTTTCAGTCACCCTGTACAGCAGTAACCTAGACTGGAGAAAAAAAGTTACGTAAGGCTACAATAGCATTAGGCAACACATGACGTGGTGATCTACTTTAGAAACAATACGCGCTTTAAAGATCTACTTTGCAAAGTCACGTCTGTTTTCTAGCTTCAGTGTATCTGGAATTCGGAAAAAGTCGACTTTATATGTAACTTTTATCTCTGCTACACAATCTTCTTCATGCAACCTAATCAGCAGAACGGTAGAAAATTGAAACTGAATAGCCTAGTTTACCGAATATTAACTTTACTTCAAAGAAAATAGCACGTTCTAGTTTTATAGCGTTCAGCGAATTTAAGTAAGTTAACTTGCGGATTTTCAGTGGGATTGCGGTGAAAGTACATTTAAACTTGGGGACACATCGCTTTTTTAGATGCCGGTGTGAGAGAGCTAGTGCTAAATTTATGAAGGTTAAAAATTATGTTTTCCTACTATGTCACTCAGAGATCTACTAAATTATGTCTTGAGACATACCGGTAGATCAAGATCGACCAGTTGCCGATCAGTGGCCTACAAGTAAACGCATCGTGTACTTTTTCAACTGGGAACTACGTAACCAAGATTAGTGCTACCATTCAGAAGGCACAATGAATTTCACTGATCAGAATGAAATAATGTAATTTTTGTTACTTGACTTGGAGTACCTGGTCGAGTGTTGCGAATAGGAATGAGAGACTTAATTTAGTAAACGAATCAAGGTCGCACCGAACCTGCCCTCGAAGATCTCACTGAAAGCTGGCTCGAAGAAATTCTGCGAAAGTATGAAATCCAAGTCAGCAGGAAGGACGAGAAGTGTGATTAGTCCGGCAGATATAACTACAAGAGAAGACTACATGGTACGTCTTTGAAGGTGGATTAGTCGTCTGAGTGAATAGGCTAATAGTTGTACATATTGAGGCCACTGAGTGAATAGGCTAATAGTTAGACGTATTCAGGTCAACGAGTGAATAGTCTAATAGGCATAAGTATTCCGGTTGTAACGGTATTGCCTCCCCTGCTTTGCAGTAGTGGTCCAACAGTGGTCAAAACTCAAGAGTATCTAATATGGGGTTCCATGGTATCTACCTTCGCACAAGATTACTCTTGGCAGAGATGTAGATAGAAGGGTAATGACACTTCTATTACAAAGGGAGTCTTCACAAGATATTCAGAAAAGCGAAAACAATGCTGCTTTGGCTGAGCACGTTAATTCTAGAATCTGTCGGCAACTTTTGTGAAGGAATTAAGCAATTTTTAATTTCAGCTCGTTCAAGTCCCACCCCTGATTTACTCAGTGGAATTCTTATTATTCAGGTATAGCTCTGTTTAGAGTGTGTATAGTAATTTGACTGAGACAAACATGCAGTAACTTTAAAATGATCTAAATCGAAGTTAAATTTGTAACATTACAAATAACAAAATTTAATAATCACTTTAGGTTTTAACAGTTTGAAAATAATTTGAATAGTTTAGAAGAAAGGTTTCCTCGTTGATTTATAGTAGTGATGATGGGGAAAAGTTCACTTTGGCAGAGTATAATTTTCACTTAGATGCCAATAGTAGTTTCTGCTCCCGCTGATGGGTTCGCTGTACACTGCTCTCACTCGTCGCTGGTCAAGATTAAAGGCGCCGCACGTTCCTAAAACGTAAAGGAGTAACGGTCAAGCTGGTCTTGCGCCTGTCTATAAAACCCTCTTATGATGGCGTCTCGCACATCGTCCACCTCTACTTTCACTTGGTTCCAGGGATAGTACTTTCTGCTGGTACCACCAATAACTATGGTAATAGATTACAGACAAAAGCTCTTCTGGGTATAGCGTTTTCCGACACATAGTTATGTGCCCCCCTTCTTCTATTCTACCATCCCATTTATCTCAGAATTTACCCTCGATGAGAATTAAATTTAATCCCTCGGGATAAAACTTTCTTTACATTTAAATTGAATAGCTTTAGCTTTACATTACATTTAAATGAAAAGGTTAATAATACTGATAGCGTATGTTTGCATTTACATCTCCACTGATTGAAAAGTGTTGACAATATACATTTAATATGTTTTCATTAATGTTTACACTGATTGAAAAGTTTGAAACTTTCATTAATTTTTAGAGTGAATATGTTAACATTGACATTTAGACTGGTTTAAAGCTTGAAAATTTTCATTAATTTTAAAGTGAATATCTTTATATGGACATTTCCCCTGCTTTGAAAATGTAAGTATTATAATTAGAATGTACATCATTTCTTTCATCTTTCCCTCCCTGCTCCATGTTGAACCTGGGATTACCTTTTGCTTTTAGTTCTCCAGGACAGAGTATTTGGGCAACTTTGAAACTTAAAAGTAAACCCGCATTTTTAAATACAAAGAATGGCGACCTAAGGAATCAGATCACCCGTCATAAGAGAAATACTAAAATTTACCACACCAAGTGATTCGAAAGCATCTAACCTAAGTTACTGTGTCCAATCTAACTGTTCCCAACAGTTACTTTGGGGTAAGTGTAAACATTTATTTTACAAATGTGAATTTGACATGTTTTTCTTGCTAAGTGGTTATATATGAGGCTGGCAACCTCAACATATGAAAATAGTATATTCATAAACCACTACAGCAAGCGCTGGTGATTGTTTCTTGCTATTCGCTCAGAAACGCGAAAGCAGCAGAGGTGACTCCAGACTCAGACTGGAGCAGTGATGAGGGATGATTACATCACGTGTGCCTCAAGTGTATCCATATCATTTTGTGAGATATATGTAACTTGTTAATGTTAGTTCAGGCACAAATCATTGCTTTTTGCGCTTCCCAAGCACATATTTTCCCAACATAATACCCAAAAGAATATTGGTGATTTCTAATCATCTTCCCTGAGTTACGCTGTGTATTCTCAAAAAAGAATTTAATTGTTCAGAGAAGCTAACATTGGTGGGTGGACAGCGAGACAATGCGCCTGTTAATTTGCAGCCCACAAATGTACTTAGAAGAGGCATTTGTTCTTTTTATTTTGTCTAAAGTTCGTGGAACGAAGCTATTAGACCGTTTGTGGTACGAAGCTGCAAGACTAAAGTTTCGGCGTCACTAGCTGTGAGTTAAAAGCAGAAAATCAACACTAACCGCCTACATTGGACGCGTTGTGTGGAGAAGTGCCCTCATCACAGAAGAATTGACGAAACCACGGCTGCAGGACTCACTTATACCAGCTAAGTTCTTGTAAAAGGAACCAGCAAAAGGACAGTTGTTTTTATCAATCCTCAAACCAAGTCTCAGTGAAGACAATTTTATTTACATCTAAAATTCACCATCATTCCATCGCTATTTTAACATGTTAAAACTAATTGATTATTAAATTTGTTACATGTTATTTTAAAACAAAACAATCATTGTTTATTCAGTTATTATAGGTATGAAAGCATACGTATGAGCAAGATTGTGTTATATATATATATATATATATATATATATATATATATATATATATATATATATATATATATATATATATATATATATATATATACATCTAGACATATATTAACATCTATAGAGCAAATACTTATAAAAAGAATTTCGCAGGATTTACACCAGCTGGGGGCTTGAACGGGCTAAAACCATTGCTTAATTCTTTACAAAAAGCGACGGATCAGATATAAGTTAATAGCGCTCTGCCCTATGCAGCATTGTCTTTGACTTCTGAAAACAGCTTGTGAATACTCCCTTGAGATAGAAGCGTCATTATCCTTCTGTCTACAACTTTGCCATGCGTAATCTTGTGCGAAGGTAGACACCTTTGAAGACCCATATTAGATACTATTGAGTGTTGGCCACTGGTGGACCACAACTGCAGAGCTAAGGGGAGGCAATCCGTGACAATTCATTTACTGTTCCATGTATTCTAGTGCTTTCATTGTTGTTGAGGTTATGTCTTTAGATTTGATTACGACCTTTACTAAGTGGGAGTCAGTTTCTGGCACTTTTAGTTCCCATGGTGGGATCTTTCCTTCATATTGATCCCTACTGTTTATTATGTTAAATAGGTTTGGATGATGATCCTTTCATTGTTTTCCACCCTTACGGGTATCTATTATAGTCCAGTGGAATGTGACATATGTGTTGGCTACCCCTATCAAATGTTTTGTGCGCTGGATGGTTTGGATCTTTTGCCACATTTTCCCAGTAGCTGAATCTCAGCACTTTTCTTCGGCGCTCTAGCGCAATAATGCCTAGCGCTTCTTCTGATGCCTCTACTGATGTTCTTTAAGCACTTGCTATTATTAAGAGTGCCTGGTTTTGAACTGAGTCTAATTTTTTTCTCATTGCTAGGAGCGGCTGATGCATAGATAACACTGGCGTAGGCAAGTTTGCCACTAATAAATGATTTTTAGAAGGTAATCATTATCTTATTGCAGTCTTGACAGCCACTTCCTTTTACATATTTTAGCATGTTAATAAGTCTCTTACTGTATTCTACAAATAGTTTTATATGTTTGTTCCATTTTAGTTGCTGATCTAGTATCATACCGAGAAATCTAGTGGTTTTTGCTGTGCATACTTTTTGCTCATTAATGTTAATATCAATTATATTATTTTTAATTACACGCCCTGTACTGAAGATCATTCATACTGTTTCTTTTAACATTTAAATGAAATCACCACTCTGGCATCCAGTTGGATACTTTATCTATTTGTTTTTGTATTGCTTTGTAAAGGAATGGAAGATATCTTCATGTTCTCTGTATCACAGCATTATCTTCAAACTCTTAGGTCTTTTCACTTGTCTCCTAGATCATTGACCATAATCGTAAATATTGTTGGTGCTATTACTGATCCCTGTGGGATTCCATGTTGCTGTTCATATACATCGGATCTATCATTGTTTATTTGTTCTGTGAAATATCTATCCTGCAGGAAGATTTCTAGATAATTATATGTTCTACCAACTATACCTAATTTCCTGATCTTATATAGTGCACCCACCCCCCAAAACCCGTCTTAACATCATGTTCTAGCTTCAGCAGCTGCTCAATTGTACTTTGATGGCTTTTATAGCTCGCCTGAGTTGTGCTGTACAAATTGTATTTTTTTCTAAGTGAAATTTTATTCTGTTGTTAACTATTGTTTCTAAACATTTTCCTAGATATTGGCCTGTATGAGATGACATCATGTGGTTCCTTTTCTGGCTTTAGTATGGGGATGACCACTGCTGTCTTCCATGCGCCTGGTATTTTTCCAGTGTGCCATATTTTGCAATCACCCTTTGAGTAGTGTTTGGTACCTTTTTTAAGGATTTCATAGCTCAGAATGTCTTGTCCGGAGGTGGTGGTATAGTTTTTCCTATTAATGCACTTTTCATTTTAACTACTATAATATCTTTAAATAATTAGCGTCCTGTGTACTGTCCATCTTTTTTTTTTTTTTTTTTTTTTTTTTTTTTTTTGTAATAGAGTTTTTCGCCTATTTATCTCTGCCTTATCTAGACTGTTGTTTTAACTGTCATGATAGTAGTATTTAGCTAGTACGTTAGATTTTTCTCTATCTGTTTCAGCTCGCCCTATGTGATTTTAATTATTGGGATTATACATTTCTTGTTGTTTCCCCTTTTAATTTTCTCCAAACGTCTGTTATTTGTGTCCTATGATTTAATGTCTGACAAAATGTTCTCCAACTCATTTTTCTTTAGCTCTTAATATCATTTTATTGGTTTCGTTGTTTAATTTTCTTTAGTTCTAGATTTTCTATAGTTTATCAGGGCACTTTCCCTCAGTTTAAGTTGTTCTGAGCATCTTTCTGTCCACCAAGGTACTGGATTTTTATTCTTGTTTCTTTCCTACCTTTACCATTTTGTGTTGGTTTTAAGTGATGAAGGATATTCCTGTTTGGTATGCTTTTTATTGCTATTTTTAAAGTCTCATTTGTAATCTGTCTCCAAATAGATCTACACTGTTAGACTCAATTTGTTTATGTTCTGTTTACTTAGCTCTAATTTAAACGACTCCCAGTTTGATTTTTTTGAAATTGAATGCAAGTCTGGAGCTTCTTGGACTAGGTCTGTATTTGTTGTTTAGGTTTATTTCTACGGGTAAGTGGTCTGAGCTGGAGTCACTCAGTACTTCCCATTTAGCAGAGGTTAGGTTTGATGTAATAATACTTATATCTACTGCTATATCTACTCCATTGTTGCATGAGTTAATCCTAGTAATTGACACGATAACGTTCGCTGGTCAAAATAATTTATTTAGCACTTCTTGACTTTGTTCATCTTCCGCACCAAACAAACTGGAAGGTTGTGTTAAAAAAAACAAAAAAGTGTATCGCTGGCAACACGATCTGGCCGATGGTATTTCAAGAGATTTGAAAGACAGGGCCAATCAGAGGAACGACCCGCGGACAATAGTCCATCCCCCCATTTGAAGTGACAGGCTGTTTCAGAACGAGAAGAAAGAAACAAAATTAAGAATGGGACTGCCCAGGAGTAGGAACTGTCAATATTATCGAGAAGAAACTCTCGGAAAATGATTAAGGGTTGACGGTTTTTAGGTAGAATTTAGCCATGGTATAGAGACGGTAGGGGAATGAGGGTGAGTAAAGGATCGAATCGATCTATCTCGTGACACTCGACACGATCGTTTTCTCAAAAATCACAGAAAATAGCATCAACCCTGATTCAGGTAACACAAATTAGTTGTCCCGCCATACGTATGACGGGTTTCATAAGACTGAGGATTTAGAATGGGATACTCAACTGTCGAGACCAAAGCCTTGGCACTGCAGCCAACAGGACTGGTGGTAAAGATGGCTAAGGAAGGATGAGCATAGGGTTGGTTATACCTTCCTGTAGATATATAAAGCTAAAATAAAAAACACTTCAGCAACATGAACAGGTCATTCTAAGTAATTTGGTTAATTCAGCTCTATCATCCAAAAATGGAAGGTCTTCATTAAGAAGGTTTATTGCGCAGTCAAAAGATAAACCTGCGGAGTCTGAAATGCAGACACACCTTCTATCTTCTATGCAAATTTCCAAATTGGCGCCTAAAACGTTCTGTCTCGGATTTAACTCATCATTCTGTTAAAAATAACCTTAAAATGTACGTTTTTGATTGTTTCTTCATTACAACATTTTAATTTAAAGTATTGCAGACTTATTGTTGGAGCTACTCGCTGGAAATGAAACGGTTTATTGGAGCACAGATACCATGATTTCCGATGATCCCAACGACGCAGTTAATTTCCAAACCGAGTTCCCTAACGAGCAGTGCCCATCAGGAATGCCACCGCATTTGCTGAAATTAAAGGTTGATGAATGTATCATGCTATTGCGAAATCTAAACGCAAAAAACAGACTATTGAATGGCACGCGTTTGGTCATAAAAGTCTTGCATCGGAATTCCATTGATGCAGAAATTATCACTGGCAGTAATAAGTGAGAACGAGTCTTAATTCCTCGCATTGACTTAGAACCGAGCGAGCGCAGTTTGCCATTTAGGATGCGACGTCGTCAATTCCCAGTGATTTTAGAATTTACAATGACGATCAATAAGGTGCAAGGACAATCTTTTGATCACGTATGAGTTTACCTTCCTGAACCTGTTTTCGGACACGGCCATCTCTATGTCGCCCTCACCCGAGGAACAAATAATGAAAACTTGAAAGTTTATGTTTTTAAAACCCTTTTTATCAGGGAACATTCTTTGAAACAAATCCATGCACTTTCACAAAAAAATGTTGTCATCAAATAACTTTTATATTGAATTAAAAAAATATTTTAAAAATATATTACAGTTTTTGATTTACTTCCGTCAATATTGACGGGTTATTGCTAGTATCATAAATAAAAAGAGAAGTAAAGATATTTACAATCTAGATCGGTGATTGGCCTTAATACAAAGGTTAGGAGCAGACAATGGATTTGAAGAAATTATGGGAAAACATAGTATAAGGAAGAAAAGCTAGAAATATTCATTAACTTTCGCGCATAAAATCAACTTGCTATAGGAGAAATCACTCGTCCTCATGAAAGAATACATAACGCAATATACATATCGCCACATCGTAGGACAGAAAATCATATTGGTCATACATACACACGGATTAAGTTTAAATCATCATTTCCTGACGTAAAAGTATTTAGATCAGGAGACGTAATATCAGATCGCCATCTTCTGTTAGCCACACACAAAAAAAGAAACTAAGACATATACAATAATATACAGCAACAGGTCGGTGTAAAGGAGAAAAAAAGGATCCCGTTACACGCCCATTAAGGCATATTGGGAATATGGTGTTAGGCCCATATTTTCTTCACCATTGACACACTACGTGTGATTTGGTCAGCATCACGCCGACCGCCCCTTTCCAGCGTTGCTCTGCTACCCAATTCATGAGGCTGGGTCGACCCCGGAGTTTGCAGTCTAAAAAATTCCACCTCAACTGGGATCCAGATATGGACCACAGAGCTAGGAAGCCAGTGCATCAACCACTGCCCTACCGCTGCTCCGCAGGTTGGTGTGGAATATCTAAAAACAAAAATCCAGAAACAAAAGAAAAAACTGGCGACAACATCTAATACGTACAAAGTGCTTCAACATCTAATACGTACAAAGTGCTTCAACATCTAATACGTACAAAGTGCTTCAACATCTAATACGTACAAAGTGCTTCAACATCTAATACGTACAAAGTGCTTCAACATCTAATACGTACAAAGTGCTTAATACAAAAGTGCATCAACATCTAATACGTACAAAGTGCTTCAACACAGTGAAATATAAGTGACCCGATCAAGATTATAGATTCTGACAAAAAATTGATTAACCTCATAAAAGTGGAAATGAAGAGACGGAAGGAAGATTTAGAAGAACATCTGAAAAGACACTCTTCAAAAGATTCCCAAGACATGCAGGAGGCTGAAAAGAAGAAACATTAAGAAAGGCATTAAGTGTCAAAACCAAACAAGGAAGAATTAAAGAAAGCTATAAAGCTTGTTAGAGATGGAAAATGTGCTGGTCCTGATAGCTATCCGGCCATTCACACTACAACAGAGAAGTGAAAAAGTACTGAGAAAAAGAGAACATCAGCACAAAGCATGGATAACAACTGAAACCATTAGCAAGATAGAAGACAGGAAAAACAAGAAAGGAGATTTAAACTGAAGCAAAACCAGAAGCCCCAAAGCCAAGGCTCATGAAGTGTACATAG
Organism: Oreohelix idahoensis; assembly: GCA_024509875.1. Classification (NCBI taxonomy): domain Eukaryota; kingdom Metazoa; phylum Mollusca; class Gastropoda; order Stylommatophora; family Oreohelicidae; genus Oreohelix; species Oreohelix idahoensis. The sequence continues at coordinate 43,318 of JAMPIV010005037.1, read as the reverse complement.
AAGCAAACAAAGAAGTAGGAAGAATAATCAAAAGAGACAAGAGGAAGTATATTGAAGAGTTGGCAAGGGAAGCAGAGGAAGCTGCAGCCAAAGGAAATATGAGGGACCTGTACAACAACACAAAGAAGCTAACATGGAAATACAAGCAAGCAAATGGCCTCATAAAAGATAAGAATGGAAAATTGCTTAGTAATATACAAAAACAAATGAAGAGATGGACAGAACATTTTGAGGAACTTCTCAATAGACCAGCTCCAATTAATCCCCCAGACATCTAGCCAGCAGAAGAGGAGCTACAAATCAGCTGTGAACGACCAAGTAGAGAAGAAATAAAGAAAGCCATAAAGCTTCTTAAAGATGGAAAAGCAACTGGTTCAAATGGCATTCCAGCAGAGGCCATCAAAACAGGTATTGATACCTCTAGAGAGAGAGAGAGAGAGAGAGAGAGAGGGAGAGGGAGGGGGAGGGGGAGGAGGAGGGGGAGGGGAGGGGGAGAGGGAGAGGGAGAGAAGGAGAGAGAGGAAATACCATCAGAATTGAAGGAAAGTTATCTGATCAAGTTGCCTAAGAAGGGAAATTTACATGAGGGCACATATTATAGAGGAATAATGTTACTATCAGTGCCAGGAAAAGTATTAAACCGAATCATCTTTGAGAGATTAAAAGAGTCCATAGACAAGCAACTGAGAGATGAACAAGCAGGTTTTTGACAAAATAGATCCTGTACAGATGTAGCGAGAGGTTTGGATGTTATGAAATAAAGGTATCCTGGACAAATAGGCGTATCAGATGATACCAGGATAGTGCCAGAAAAGAGACTGGTCTTATAAGCAATACTCCCTTCTCTCAAAAGAGCAAGGGTGTATAGACATTAAAGTGGGGTCAAGCTATGTAAGTTCCCAGAGAAGATGATGATGATGGAGTACTCTGAATCTGTTACGGTATATGTTATTAACGCCGTCTGCTAAAGGTTAGCAGACGTGCAATTGTAAAGGTTAAGACATTTAATATATTGCGATAGATGTTTCAATTATTGAACGCTCCATACACGATCGATTATGACGTGTCTAGCGTTGTTTGGGTCACAGTCGGTAACTAGGAGACGCTACCCTTTGTTACTTGACCGTCAAGCTGAATAGCTGCGTTTTTCTAGCCTTCCAAATTAATGGCATGATATAGCCATTTATATGTGTATTTATGCAGGACCAGGGTCAGTCCTAGAACTCTACGAGAGAGGAAACTTATGGAGGTTAGTGATTAACTAAATCCTTGGAAGGAGAAAGATAATCGTCTACTTTATACGAAGTAATTAGACTCACAGTCTCACTGTCGGCAGGTAGCCATTCTATCTGCGCGTGCATATAGCTGTGATGTTCTGACGACAATTACTGCATTGTATCCTTAAACGGACATTGACACGTAAAACAGCAGTCTACGCTATTGATTGATTGATGCATGTACCTCATGTGTGAATTGAACTGTTTATGTATGTGTGTAATCCATATTAAATTGTGAAGGACTCGAACCGGAGGCATTATTCGTTGAATCACGTTACACCATTCAACCTTATGAATTACGTATTTTATGTCAAGTTGCTGAGTTAATAAGATGAACAGTTGTTTACATCTTGATGCCAAGTTTAGGCATTACGACAAACCGAAGGTGAGGTTCACCCCATTCGCGTAAGAACATTAGCACGATCAGAATTCAGGCAACACAACCAGTAACCCCACACGAAAGTCCTTCAACAAAACTGGCGGCCGATTGCGGGGATCGACAGAAGAGAAAAAATTTTTTCTGTGTTCCACACGCCTCCACGATATTTACGTTTGAATGAAAATCACATGACCATTACGAAGCTGACGTGACGCACGTGATCATGAATAGCAACATGACGTCACTGTTGCATTGTCGCCGTGAAGAAGACATCTTTTCAACGCCTTTCTAGTTCGCTTCAAATTTATCAAGATGCACAAGATGGACTACCGTTGCCTGCCCATCAGGAGCAGACAGTCAAAGGCACAGGCCTAGCCGTCGACGACAACGAGCATCAAGTGGAGCAAATAAAGATAAGTTTAGCTCAATAACTATTGTCGTTAACGTGACAGTGCTAACTGAGTCCATGCCTTCTGCCTACATAGGCATGTTTTTTACCTATGTTTAATGTACTTTTTGTTGTTTTAAGGTGTTGTTAACTAGTGGGCGGTAGGGAGGCTGAACCGAAATTAGATTCTGTGGCTCTCACGATGCCTGAATTGATTTCGGTCGTTTCTTAGGGCAGTTAAACGATCGCACTTTTTGGGAGCTCCATCGAAGATTCTGCCGAATGGACTGCCTGTCCAAATCTGCTGTCGTTTGACGATTGTGTTAACTGTACCGTTCCGTAGATAACTGGTGTATTTTATTTGTACTAAGTTCACATTTTTATTCAGTTTTGTATCATGTTCGTTAACTATTTCGTCCAGTCTACTCTTACTATCATTTATTTGATGATTGTTAAATGTTCGTCCGTTATGAGTCCTGTGATGTCATCATTTTTTGCAGTCATTTTTTTTTGTGTACTTTGCATATTCAGTTGACCTCGGGTCAATCTTTGACCCTTCGTTTTCCGTGTGACACTTCCGCTTGTTTTATTTAGTTCATAAATTCATTTTTAATTGTGAAAATGTCTTGTTTGCGTCTTGACATTGTTTGTACCCTTTAGTTGCATCATTGTTTTGTTTGTACTCATGATATATATTAAATACTACATTACATTATATATGACATTATATTCAATAATACACTTGTAATTTAATTTAATTAATTTTTTCTGACATTTAAGGTTAATATGGGACATTGCATAATTATGCAGTGATAGTCCAAGAAATTAGCACTACAATTTATAAGAGATGCCTAGGGCATAATAATAATAATAATAATATAATATATATATATTGACCAAATAAAATAATCTTATAGTCTACCTTTGAGGTGACAGACCCATTGTATATTATTTAATATACTTTTCTGGTACTAAGAGAGTGACTTAGTACATTGAACAATATAATTACTAGGAATCATACCCAACATTATTGGATATTAAGATTAATTGTGTGATGTAATTACATTATAGTTAACAGATATCATAACTATTTATGATATAGTTAGTACTTAGATACAATATTGTTACAAAATATTGTCTATTAGTTGAACTTAGACATAAGAGTTCAGTACTATTGTGATTATTTATATTGAATATTCCTAAGTTGAGTAAGTATAATAATTACTCTGAAGCTACTATTGACTATTTTAATCAGTAATTATCAATAATTACTTACGGATAAAAGTCAAAATGCTTACTATAGACCATTTCGTTAAAATTGGTAAAGAATATGGTTATAAATCCCAAGAACTTCGTCAGTTTGCTGAGGCAGAACTGGAAAAACATAAAGCAGAAATGGAGGAACAAAAGGCTGCATTAAAGAAAGAGGAAGCAGAACGTGAGATGAAGCAAATTGCCAAGGAAAATAGATTAAGAGAAATTGCTCAACAGGAAGAAGAGAATAAATTGAAACGAGAGGAAATTATTTTACAACAAGAAATGGAATTGGCGCGTATTAAATTGGAGACAGCAAGATTACAAGCACAAAGTGCTGATGCAAACCAGAATAATAACGCACAAAATGGATCGTCATCCAGCCAAACTAAACATTTCTACAACTTTAAATTACCCACTTTCAACTTAAACGTGGACGACCTTTCATCGTTCCTGTCACGTTTTGAACAGACTTGCAAAACAAATCATTTGCCCGAAGAGTCATGGGTACTCAAGTTAAATGAATTCTTGGTTGGAGAACCATTGACGGCTTCTCAAAATGCTGACCCATCAATAGCAAATAACTACGGTGCTATTAAGTCCTTGCTTTTACGAAGGTTTCACCTGGACGAGGAACACTGTAGGTTGAAATTTAAGGGAATTTTACCTGAATCTCCAAAAGATTTTGCAGGATTCATTGCGAACATACGCAATACATTTAATAGATGGGTTGAACTGGCAGAAGTCAACAAATCGTACGACAAATTAGTTGATTTGCTACTACGGGATAAGGTATTATCTTCGGTTAGCCAGCCATTCTTTGCATATTTGCAGGAGCGTAAACCAGGTACTATTGACGAGTTGGAAAAAATTTCTTTAAACTACTGTTCGGCACATCCGAATGCAACCATTTCTAACTCCTCATTAAGAGAACCTCTACCTGTGGCGTCTAATATGGCCTACAATCATAATAACAAACAAAGACATCACAGTGTAGACAGAAGTAGGTTCCAAAGAAATCACAATGTTAACTTTCAGAAGGGACATAATAATGATTTCAACAATAAAAATGAGTTCAACAGAGGTAGATCACGAGATAGAAATTATTCACCTCAAACAAACTACCACAATAGTCAACATAACACTAATTATAATCGATCACATACCCCGAAAAATAACAATAACTGGAATGGTAATAATCATGGCTCGAGACATCGAGATAATAGTTACTATAGAGGACGACGAGATAATTCTAACAATTATACTCGGAATCGATCTCATTCTCGGGGATCATCTCATTACAACCATAATACAGGGGCGGCAGTTACAAATAATACTACCCCTATAGCTCAGGTCCCACTTGACAATAATACAACACAGTCTTCTGCTGCATGTTTTGCTATTAATTATAATGTGGCAAATAGTTGCCAACAATGCAATCTTATTTTTCAGAAGGCGAAAGAAACAGTGCTTAACTGCGGACATATTACACCAGAGGTAGGTCTTGCAGTCAACGATGGAACAGGCTTACTAATTTTTAACAGGGGAATCGTTAATGGATCCGTCGTCTCAGTGCTGAGAGATTCAGGATCCACGACGATTGGTGTACGTCAGTCGCTGGTACATCCTAGCTGTGCGACAGGAGAATACGTCCGCTGCATGACATTTGGTGGAACTATTGAGTTTTACCCCACAGCTATTGTTCATATTAGAACACCCTTTTTCACAGGGAATGTAAAAGTATGTATGCTAAAAAAGCCTATTGCTGATCTGATGGTTGGTCGTATACACGGCAGTAAAGATTGTACTCCAGATGAGATCATAGAATGGGAGAAACATAACCTATGCACTGGAAACGCCGTGACGACTAGAGCGCAGACTCAACTCATGGAGAAAGTTGGTGATAATAAAATGGATGTAGACAACCAAGAGGAATTTGTAGTCAATTCACCTATTGACAGGGAAACATTTGCAACCAAACAAAAAGAGGATAAATCTTTAAAAAAAATTTTTAAGCTGGTTGATAAAGTTGACAATCTATCCTCAGGTAATAATAACAAACATTGGTTTGTTATTAAAAATGACCTATTGATTAGATGTTTTAATGACAAATCACAAATGAAACAACAAGTTATGGTCCCGTATACTTTTAGACGGTACATTCTTCAACATGCGCATGACTCACAGTGTGCTGGACATATGGGATATACTCGAACACGATCTCGAGTACTGTCTTCATTCTTTTGGCCAGGAGTGTCAAGAGATATTTCGCAGTATGTACGTTCCTGTACTACATGCCAAGAAGTGAAAGCACGTGGAGCTTTTCACACGGCGCCTATTCAGGCTTGCGATATCTCAGTAAGACCGTTTGACAAGATGGCCATAGATATTATTGGTCCATTGCTACCATCGGCCAGAGGACATAGATTCGTCCTTACGTGCATTGATTTGTGCACACGATGGCCAGAAGCTATCCCATTAAAGACCACCACTACCACAGATGTAGCTGATGCACTACATCTCATCTTTTCTAGAATAGGGTTTCCTAGAAAACTTTTATCAGACCATGGGTCACAGTTCATATCTGACACCATGAAGGAAGTCATGAAAACCTGGAACATTGATAGGAATTTAAGTAGTATTTATCATCCTATGAGTAATGGTGCAGTTGAAAGACTTAACCGTACACTTAAACAACTACTACATAAGGTTACTGTTAAGCACCCTCATGACTGGGACAGAGCACCCCAGCTGTTCTATTTGCTTATCGGGAGGTACCGCATGAACAAACTGGCTTCTCTCCCTTTGAATTAGTTTTTGGTGCTCCCCCAAGAGGTCCTATGGGACTAATAAAAGACTTATTAATTGACGCGGAGATGACTCAGGACACTCAGTCATCTTACGAGTATGTGATTAATCTTCGGAAGAACATTATTGAGTCTTGCCAGTTGGCAACAGCTTCTTCTGAGGCTGCAAAAGCTAAGGCTCGATCTCTACAAAATAGGTCTCGACGATTACGCCAATTATTCCCAGGCGATGAGGCTTATGTGTTACTTCCTCACAACAACAATAAATTATTGATATCTTGGAATGGTCCTTACAAAGTCATTGATAAAATTTCCGACGTTGATTACGTCTTAGATATCAAGGGACACAAAAAGATATTTCATATTAACATGCTCAAGCAATTTCATACACGTCCTGAACACTTACAGTCAATTTTTCATGAACTAGATGACAACACAGTATCTACTTGTTATTATTCTAACTTATCCGTCATCCAGGAAGAAGAATCTTCTTTTCCTGAGGTACAGTTACCGTTACCGGTACCAGTAGTTCAACCTACTGAATCTTGGCGGGATGTAACCATCTCTTCAACGGTTACACCGCAACAGCGTCTACAGATTGCTAATCTCTTACAATCTTATCCAGATGTGTTGACCGACGTCCCGGGTCGCACATCGGCTATCAGTCATGACATTACTCTCAATGATGATACACCTATTCGTGTACATCCCTATTCGGTTCCTTTACATTTCCTTGCTAAAACTACTAAGGAACTTGAACAGATGTTGTCTCTGGGAATCATTGAGACTAGTAATTCGCCATTCTCTTCTCCATTAGTGATTGTCCGGAAGAAGGACAATAACATCAGACTATGTGTTGATTATAGAAAATTAAATGCTAAGACTATAGTTGACAGCGAACCACATCCACTTATCGACGACTTACTGCCACGTCTATCCAACGCAACTATTTATTTATCCAACGCACACTAACTATTTAGGCAAACCACTAACTTAACTAAGGTTGGCATTTAGATACCACTGACCACGAAAAAGGCTACCCTAGTGACTACCCCCAGCATATTTTTCACCTTTCTGTCTCAAAATCCATTACCAGACCAGTTATGACAGATATACTCTGAATTTCCTTTATTGTATTCGCTTGTTAATCGGAAGGGAAACTTGTGTGCCTTGCTAAAAAAATTTTAATGGAAACTTAAAAAATTTTATCTACAAAAGTCTCTACCTGCAATGACGTAACACTATCCGATGTGACGGTACCTATTTTTAACGGTTCCTTTACATTTCCTTGCTAAAACTACTAAGGAACTTGAACAGATGTTTTGAAATCATTGGACACGTAATTCGCCATTATTTCCATTTTATTGTCCGCAATTGTTCAGTTTCGCCATCCAGAAATATGTAGGTTGGAAGGAACGTAACATCAGGACTATGTTTGTTGACTATAAAAAATTAATATGCTAAGACTATAGTTGACAGCGAACCACATTGACTTATCGACGACTTAACCACGTCTATCCAACGCAACTATATTTAGTAAGATAGACTTAACTAAAAGGTTATTGGCAGATACCACTGACCGAAAAGGCTAAGTACTACACCGCATTTTCCACTCCACAAGGTCTATACCAGTGGAATGTGATGCCTTTTGGGCTTGTTAATGCGCCAGCTACCTTCATTCGCCTGATGCGACAAATTTTATCAGGTAGATTAGACGTTATTACATATATTGACGACATATGCTTGTTTAGTTCGTCGTTTGAGGAACATGTTTCGGGACTTAGATATGTTTTCGACACTCTAAGGAATTATCATCTAACTGCTAAACCTACAAAGGTGCAGATCGCGTGTAATGAGATAACCTTTTTGGGACATATCATTGGAGCGGGATATATCCGAACGTTACCTAGTACGGTCTCCAAAATTCTAAACATAGCAGTTCCTCAGACGAAGAAACAGGTCAGGAGTTTGTTAGGACTTGTTCAATATTACAGTAGATTCATACCAAACTTGTCATCCATCACGGCTGTATTGTCTTCATTGTTAAAAAAAGACATGCCGGTGAAGGTGACATGGACTGGTATATGCAATGAAACTTTCAACAAAATTATAAATTTGTTTTCGCATGAACCAATTTTAAGACTTCCCGATGCTTCCAAAAGATTTTTCTTACGAACAGATGCTAGTAACTACGGCATCGGTGCATGCCTGCTCCAGAACCATGATGGCGTTCTACATCCTACATTATATATTTCAAGAAAGCTAAAGCCGGCAGAAACCAAGTATTCCACAGTGGACAAGGAACTTTTGTCAGTTATATGGGCAATCACAAAACTGGAAAAGTTCTTGCTTGGTGCTCCATTCACCATTCAGACTGACCAGCGTGCTGTAGCATCTTTGCGTAGATCAAACCACAAAAGTCCAAAACTCGCCAGATACGCGATCATCCTGCAGCCATTTGAATTCTCCATTGAACATATTCCTGGCACTGAAAACATTGTGGCGGATGCGTTGTCACGTAATCCTATTGACGACGAATAATCAACATTGACATTCCTAAACTATGTCAATCATCACTACATTGGATAGAACGAAGTATCAACTATAAGGGAACTAACCTTGACTTCAATTTAATAATTATAAACACTATATGCATCACAGAATTGAACTAAAGACAATCAAGGTATACATATTGACATTGAAACTTCGTCTAACGTCCATACACAATATATGAATATTCGTTCAACAATCATGGAACAATATCTGACGACAAGTCGAACTTATTATCCTATGTGCACTTAATTCTTGGATCCTAGGATAATTGACATTTCTGTCCGACGTAAATGCTTCAACACTTTGTCTAAAAGAATTCATCAGGATCAGGACTACGGATGGATCATCATATCCTATACTAATTAATTAGTTAACTTAACTTCTTAATTGAATTAATATCAATAAAATGAAATGTGAGAAAAAAATGAAATGAAAAAAACAAAAAAGAGAACGAAATATAAAAAAAGAAGAAATTATGAAAAGAGAAAATAAATCTCACACAAGTATTAGATTAATATTTTTTTTAAATGTACCTATACGTTATTTAGTTAGTTAAATTAGATAGTTATTATTCACTAACACTTAACACACACAATTAAGTTAAACTTATATTCGAATTTCTTTCTATTTCTTCTCACTTATTTGTCTTTTCTTCTCTCATAACATCGTGTTACATTAGAATCTTAATAATTTAACTCTTAGTTTAATTAATTAATTTAATTTTAATTAGTCAAATTAATTCCTATATGACATACTAATACGACAGACCTTACTTTAATTTAATTCTATCATTCACTATTGACATTACACATTTTATTTAGTTGATATAATAATATGCAATATTGATATATAATATGATTAATGTTAGATGACTATGACAAATAGTTAGTTGACATGACCGCGACACGGTTCTACTCAGAACATCGTCGGCCATATGTCACAATTGTGTTAAATTTTTTGAAAAAATTGTTAAGTCGGATAGATCTTGAAAAAAAATCTATCGATTTTTTTTTCCACGGTGTACAGGGAATTGTTACGGTATATGTTATTAACGCCGTCTGCTAAAGGTTAGCAGACGTGCAATTGTAAAGGTTAAGACATTTAATATATTGCGATAGATGTTTCAATTATTGAACGCTCCATACACGATCGATTATGACGTGTCTAGCGTTGTTTGGGTCACAGTCGGTAACTAGGAGACGCTACCCTTTGTTACTTGACCGTCAAGCTGAATAGCTGCGTTTTTTCTAGCCTTCCAAATTAATGGCATGATATAGCCATTTATATGTGTATTTATGCAGGACCAGGGTCAGTCCTAGAACTCTACGAGAGAGGAAACTTATGGAGGTTAGTGATTAACTAAATCCTTGGAAGGAGAAAGATAATCGTCTACTTTATACGAAGTAATTAGACTCACAGTCTCACTGTCGGCAGGTAGCCATTCTATCTGCGCGTGCATATAGCTGTGATGTTCTGACGACAATTACTGCATTGTATCCTTAAACGGACATTGACACGTAAAACAGCAGTCTACGCTATTGATTGATTGATGCATGTACCTCATGTGTGAATTGAACTGTTTATGTATGTGTGTAATCCATATTAAATTGTGAAGGACTCGAACCGGAGGCATTATTCGTTGAATCACGTTACACCATTCAACCTTATGAATTACGTATTTTATGTCAAGTTGCTGAGTTAATAAGATGAACAGTTGTTTACATCTTGATGCCAAGTTCAGGCATTACGACAAACCGAAGGTGAGGTTCACCCCATTCGCGTAAGAACATTAGCACGATCAGAATTCAGGCAACACAACCAGTAACCCCACACGAAAGTCCTTCAACAGAATCCCTAACTGCTACCTCTCATGATCCCACCAAGATTAATGATTAACTGTTTTGTTTTATTTGGCTAATTATCTAGGGGTAATTTAAATTATACTAAGTAGTAAATTCCAATACAGAACTTAAACTTTAATAAAATTATCAAGCAAGTCTGAATGAAATTTATTTACAATTTCTTTGTCCTGAACCTCAATATCTTTTCAGGTCAGGAATACTCAAAAGAACTGTAATATTATTTACAAATCAAAATAAATAAACTGGAAAATCTCTTCCATAAGGAATACTGTCAAAGGACTGAACTTATTTCACGTTCTGTTTATCTTGATGTTATATTCACTGTCCGTGAACTTTTGAATTCACTATATTATATATAGTCCTTGACTTCATCATTTAAGGGTATTAGTAGTTGTAAAGTTTTAACTGTGGTGAGTATCTGGAGTAGCTGTTCAGTGAACCGTATGGTTCACTTATCTTTGTATATGCTGCTGATCTTCATTCAACAAGTTAGGACCACACGACTTGCAGCTCCTGGATGAGAAATGCTGGGTATAGCTCTTAGTTTATGTAGAGCTGTTGTCCCCAACCGACTTCCTCAACAATGGCTGGTGATTACTTCATGATACTGAGACAGAACCCTCAGGCAATAATACTCAAGCTGAGACTGGCCTCAATGGAAATCTAGTTCTGCTAACAGGTCAGAACGGCAAAAGACTTGATATGCACAGTCCGCTAGATTTTTCTACAGCTTGGTTTGAATTTCAAAATAGTTACGGCTCTCCTGATTCCCCCTTTCTATATATAGAGCTACATCCAACCAATCGGAGCCCAGTCCAAATTTATTTTTAAGAATTAAAACTTAGGCGTATTTCAGCCTGCTCCTATAAAGTGATTAAGTTTAAATATTTTATATTACAGTTATTACTGGACCGATTTCTATTATTTAAAATGATAATTAAACGGCCAATTGCTCTCTATCGTTCTATATGTATATTCGTTAGCTATTTCCTTGCATTTCAATCTAGGTAATTTTTAAGTAATTAATTGGGGTACCACCTGTCGTGTGGTGAGTCACTGGGGCAACTACTACAGTAGTTTTTGCCAGGAATAGTCTATGAGATATAGATATAAGGTCTCTAGAAATTGGCTCGTTAAGAAAGAATAAAGACCTATTCGAGATAGGGACAAGAAGACAGGAATGCGAATGCTTTCCACTAGACAGTGTTTTCTAATTAAGTATGGAAAGAGTTCTGTTTCCCCACGACCTTAGCTTCTGCCCTTAGATCCCGTAAAGAAAAAGCCCCCAACCTCATCTGAGTAGAGAAAGGTTCCTATAGGTGAATATGTAACACCGACAGCACGAGTGATACATTAACAAACTCTTGATAATGATCAACCGATCGTTGGGTTTATTAATGAAATATCCACACATATAGGGTTAGTAATGGTTAGAACGTGATGATGGTGAAAGACGATTCACACAAAACACACAGATGAGATAATAAAATTACAGTTAATTAAGTAATAGTTAATTAAGAATGAACTGGTGTAAAGTGAAATGATGATGTGATATGATACGTGTTACCAAAATGGTGAGTACTCTACACAGTCCATGTGTCTCTAAATGCTTCTCCTAGATATGAAGATTCACATGTATGCATAAAATGTCCCAAGTTGTTATACGTTATGTCGAGTGGGGTATCTCTAAGCTGAGGACGTTCTGATGAATACTGTTGTCGTACGGAGAACGCTGACGAGATATCTATGTATATTCCTTCACTGTTTGAGTATATCTCTGTAGTGTTGATCAACAGTTAATAGCTGTCATATGAACAAAAGGTCTGTTGTCTAATCTCCCGACGTTACTGGTCAGACTGGATATCTTCACGAAATGTTAGTGATATGTAGACTCATAATCTTGCGTATGTAGTCGTGTTTCATATACTTTCGAGTCTGCTTCATAGAATGCGCTTAAGAGGGTGTTGCACTTGCTATAAATATGCGATTCCTCTTTTGAGCTCTTTTGCTTGACTTCAGATAATAATGATCTTTCGAGTGATTTGAATTTATGATGACTCTGTATTGAACTTGTGATAACTCTGTATTGAACTTGTGAGCAAGCAGTATATGGTGACGAAAAATGCTGCGTCCACCTTATGACTTGTGGGTGAGACAATATTCCTTTTTAATTGAGGAATGAAAGATGTCCTATGGCGAATTCTGCTAGCCAAATGTCCGTTTTTGATAACTTATTTCTGGTTAGACGTCAGACACGTTGCGTGTAGACTCAGACTTCTGATGAACTGAAGACACACAAAAGTCTTCGTAAGTTTTCACATTTAACATCACTGGTTGACTTTCATTTAAACTACTGCTCATTATTCATCTCTCTCTCTCTCTCTGAGTTCAATTCTAATGATGTTAAATATCTTGTGCATGAGAGTGTGTGCGCATGGGAGACTGTGATGATGATAAAGGTGAAATATGAACTATTAATTACCTCCTATCATCCTATCATCTTCTAGGAAAATCTTCTGATTTTATTAATCAGTTATGCCAAGAATTATTTGAAACTTTATCTTTCGCACATTTTAGCTGTGAGGTTAAAATAAACAAAAAAAAAGAAAATGTATTAATAAGTATAAGATCTACTAACCTTCTTTTCCCTTCGCAAAATCCTTTAAGAACACAATTAATCACAGAACTGAATTATCATCCACTCTGAATAAACACGTGTATTAGGCTATGCGTTTTTGGGTTTAATCTCTTCCTCACAAGGTAAAAAACTGGACTGCCTCACTCTAGTAGATTATGCGGTATTATATATTTCTGGAAGTCACCTGGCCAAGCTGGGCGTCCAATGTGGTAAACCAACGCTTGTCTGAACCGCGGCCGACTAAAGATAACACCATTACAGCATGAGACGTTTTCCCCTGGCCAATCTGGGCGTCCAATGTGGTGTCACAGAAATTACAGCATGCCCCGATGTTTGATTAGGATGACCATATGTGTTTTTACCAGATTTATCACGATGCAATGTGGGCTTCAAACGATAATGTCGGGCATGGCGACTCAATCAAAGGACTTTTATTTCCCCCGATGAAAGAACAAATGTGGTTCTCTAGATACCGGTCGCGAGTAATCACAACGATGAAATAGCAAATGTGGGTCGCACATATGAGATGAAAGAGCAAATGTCGGAGAAAATACAATACGAAAGATGTAGGAAAAGATAGAGCAATAAGGCCTTTGCGCTCGTTTATCACAATAGCCCCTCCTCAAGTGTGATGTCAATCGTACTCAGGAGAGCTTAGCCTTCTTGCTCGGGATTCTTTAATCCTTTTCCTCATCTTCGTTTTTCTCTCCGGTTTCCACCCTTTCCTCTACTTGTCTGTGCTCTCCGTCCTGCCTCATAGGATGACGGCTTAAAAAATCCGCTCCTACGTTATGTTTTCCTTGGATATAGTCCACTTGGAACGTGTAAGGTTGTAGAACAAGCGACCACCTCATCAGTCTAGCATTCAAATTCTTTGAATTGGCGAGGAAGGTCAGAGGTTGGTGATCACTCTGGATTGTAAATTTCCTTCCGTACAGGTATGCTTGAAATTTTTGTATTCCACAGACGAGGGACAAACATTCCTTTTCGATTGTGGAATAGTTTTGTTCTGCTCGGTTTAACTTCCGACTCGCATATGCGACCGGAAATAGATTTGGTGGGCTTCTGTCATCTGGCTGTAGTAATGTAGCCCCGATTCCAATGTTACTGGCATCTGTGCGCAAGATGAATTTTCTAGTTAAATCCGGAAGCCGTAAAATAGGTTTTGTGGTGAGTTTCTCTTTTAAGAGTGCATATGCATGTTCACATTCTGCTGACCATGTCACTTTATCTGGGTTTCCTTTCTTGGTTAGCGATGTAAGCGGCGCACAGAGGCTATTAAAATCCTTTATATATCTCTGGTAGAATCCACAGAGAGATACAAATGACCGGACATCCCTTTTAGTGGACGGTCTCGGTGCATTTCTCAGCTTCTCAACGTTTTGAGTCTCGGGGAACATGGTCCCATGGGATATAGTATGTCCTAGGAACTCTAGCTGTTCACACCCAATTTGACATTTGGTTGGGCGGGCGGTTAGTCCCGCTTCTCTGAGTCTGTTAAACAGCAAGGATAGCGCTGATATATGTTCTTCAAACGATTCAGTAGCCACTTGGATATCATCCATAAAATTGCTGATGGCGGGATGATTCAAAGGATCCAATAACTTTCGCATCATCCTTGTGAAGACACTAGGAGCATTGTTCAGTCCAAATGGCATCACATTAAACTCGAAGTGTCCATCTGGAGTACTGAAGGCTAACAGGTTCCTCACCTCAGCTTTTACCGGTATTTGATAGTACCCTTTACTGAGGTCGATCTTTGAAAAATAGCGAGCCCTGCTCAGCTTAGTAAATAGCTGGTTCTGGTCCAGTAACGGTTCTGGCTGGAACTGTGTTAAAGCATTCAGCTGTCGGTAGTCGATGCACAGGCGGTGTTCTCCACTGGGTTTGCGTAACAGCACCACTCCCGCACTGTAAGGGGACTCCGACTTCGAAATTATGCCTTCCTTAAGTAAGTAATCAATTTCTTGCTTTAATGCCGTCGCCTTGGCATACGGAATCGGATAGGTTCTCATTCGGACGGGCGTAGGATCCGTGACTTCCATGTCAAACTCCATCAGGTTTGTCCGGCCCGGTTTGTCTGTCAGAGAGTCGGCGTGGTTTTCCATCAATCTTCTTACTTTTTCTTGCTGGGCTTCCGATAAGGTGGAGCTTATTTTTACATCTAAATGTGATTCCTCCTGTATCACCGGGTACTCTACGGATGATAATGGCTCTTCTTCCATTTGCATAGCAATGGCCATAGTCATGAGGTGCGCTGGTTCGGCAGGGGCTCGCTCGTAAAACTTCTTAAGCAGATTTAAGTGATAAATTTTCTGCTTTCCGTTCACGGCGATTTTATAGTTGGTGCGAGAAATCTTTTCCGCCACTTTGTAGGGTCCCCTCCAGCAAATCTGCAATTTATTACTGCTACTTGGCAGAAGAAGTAGCACCTTCTCTCCTACTGCTAGTTCTCGGTCCTTCGCATTGCGATTGTAATATTTGGCATGTTTCCGCCTAGCCTCCCGTACTTTCGCTGTGGCTAATTCCCAGCCAGTCTTCAGGCGTTGTATCACGTCTGTGACGTACTGGAAGGCTGATGTGACAGTGTCGTCTGCTTTGGCATCTGTCCATGTTCTTAGTAATGCTTCTAATGGACCTTTAATAGGTCTTCCGAAGAGTAATGTGGCCGGAGGAACTCCAGTTGACGCATGCTGTACTTCCCTATAAGCAAATAATGCGGCAGGAAGATACTGATCCCAAGTTTCTGGCTTCTCCTGTGCCAACTTCCGAAGAATAGAGGTGAGCGTCCCGTTAAACCGCTCTACTTGCCCGTTACTTTGGGGGTGATAGGGCGAAGTATGGATATGCCTAGTCTTGAATATTCTAAGCACCTCCTCTGTCAACTTGCCTCTAAATTGTGACCCGTTGTCTGTGAGAATTTCATGCGGGAAGCCCAATCTAGTAAAGATATTCAGTAAAGCGTCAGCTACATGCACTGAGTCGCATGCTGGCATGGCTATGGCTTCGCCCCACATGAAACAGGTGTCCACTAAGGTAAGGATATGGGAGTTCCTCTTCTTAGTTCTCAGCAGAGGTCCAATTATATCCACGGCCACTCTTTCAAATGGGGTGCCCAAGATTGGCATCTCCCCAAGGGTCGCGGGTGCCGTCCAGTGTTTTGGTGCAACTTTCTGGCACTGAGGACAAGATTTGAGGAAACGTGTGTCCTAGGTAATTTTTTAAAACAGGGCGCCAGTGAGGAATCTTCCATTTGGGCCCTCTTCAATTCCTCGGGGAGGATATTGGTAGGAGGTTCCTGCTCTGCGTCTTTTCTTGACTGTCCTCTAGTCTGTACGGCCGCCATGACTAGTGGTTGAGTAGGTTCTCCAAGGAACACATATCTACATCCCAAGATTAAAGAGTAGATTGGTTCTTCCATGATAGCTGCACGAATCTCTCCTGTCACATAACGAGATTCCACTCTGATAAGTGCAATTGGCAGTGTCATGGGTGCAACATCCTTCGTCGGACCTTGGATGTCGACACTCTCTTCTGTTATCTGGTCAGGGGTGACAAGAGATGCCCTGATCACCGCATCGAAAGCAAGTCCAGTGTCATAAAGGCACTCCACAGATTGTCCGTTCACGAGGACTGATTCGATGACGGGAGGATGAGAAACGTTTCCGGTCCTCTGCTCCTTCCGGGGTGACGATTTTGTCTGCAGACAGGCAGCATGTTGGGGAGGAGGTCTGCGCTTGCACTCATTAGTGTTGTGATTGTTCAAGCGACAGTACTTGCACCATTTATCTCCATGTCTCTGGTGTGGCGCAGCATTTTTCTTGTTTTGCTCTTTGTAGTTATCTTGTTTTGCGTGCTGTTTATGCGAGATGTGTGGTCCTTTGCTTTGTTGGTCTGGTTGGGAGCGAGCAGGTTGCCTTGGCGCCTGATCCGAAAACTTCTTTCTGGCTCCTTGAGACTCCATGAGAGCATTTTGGAATCGCTCTGCCAGTGTAAGAATATTTTCTAACCGGTCAGCGCCGTTTTCCGTGAGAAATCTACGCATTTCCACCGACATAGATTCTTTTAGTTGCTCTATCACAATCAGCTCTTTCAACCCGTCATAGTTCTCGGTAAAGTTTCCCAGTGTACACCACTTCACTAGGTAGTCTTCAATACGGGCTGCGAACTGTGAGAAAGTCTCTCCGGCCTTCTTCCTAGAACCTCGAAATTTTTTTCGGTAAGCCTCTGAATGAAGCTCGTACCTCACCAAGAGAGCTTTTTTCAATGCCTGATAGTCATCTTGCTCTCCGGCCGGAAGTTTATTAAAAACTTCGTAGGCGGCTCCTCTTAGGCCCTGGGAAAGTTTCAAGTTCCACTTCCGTTCTTCAAGTCCAAACCCTGTTGCAAAGCGTTCGAAGCGGTCTAAAAAGGCGTCCATGGTATCGTTCCTTTCTGAAAAAGGTTCCAGCGGAAAGTTCATGGCATTGGGTGGCGCAGGTTGCGAAGTAGGCACACCATCTGAGCGGGGTGAGTACCCTCCATCACAGTTGGAAGCCGCTGCACTTTTTGCCAGCTCTATTTGATTGGTCTGTCCCTGGATTTCCAGTTGCTTCATCTTAAGTGCATGCTCTGCTGCTTCTGCTGCTTCTTTCCGCTCCGCTGTTTCTGTTGCTTCTTTCCGCTCCGCTGCTTCTGCTGCTTCTTTCCGCTCCACTGCTTCTGCTGCGGCTTTCTCTTTCCGCTCCGCTGCTTCTGCTGCGGTTTTCTCCATTGTAAGTTTCTGCATTTCCATCTCTCTTTCATGGAGTTTATCAGTTTCCTCGCTTACATATTTCATCAGGTCTTTTCCACTTAACCCGAATTCACGCCCTGCCTCCATTAAACTAGTCCTAATTTTTGCGGCATCTGCCATGATATGCAGTATGGGTTCACGAAGGGAAAAATTGGCAGTGACCTCCAAGCAAATTGTTTAGACTCGCACAAGTAATTATCTCTTTAAAACCAGCTAGGTTTAAATTAGTAATCAAGTTCAAATAGTTCTTTAAAAAATCACTCACTCAGCATATTCTGAAAAATTATGTAACAGATTATCTCGAAGTTTTCTATGAAAAATTTGCTAAATATTTATGATAAAATTTTCCCAGCAGTTACAGAAAAAGATTTAAAAAATCAGTACCCTACAGTATCCTTTGTTCTCAAAAAGTGCTTAATCTGTCCGTTTGTCACTTAATTTAAAAAGTATCACTCGTGCTTTAGAGATATAAATTATCCCCCATATGAAATAGACAAATTATAGTAAGAGTCAGTCTAGAAGGTAATCCCTCAAAATGCCAACAAATTTTGCAATTATCGCAACTGTATAGCAGGGATGAAAATGTGATTTATCACACTTCTAAGTCCGGGTTCACTAATCCCGGACGAGCCCCCAATTGTCGTGTGGTGAGTCACTGGGGCAACTACTACAGTAGTTTTTGCCAGGAATAGTCTATGAGATATAGATATAAGGTCTCTAGAAATTGGCTCGTTAAGAAAGAATAAAGACCTATTCGAGATAGGGACAAGAAGACAGGAATGCGAATGCTTTCCACTAGACAGTGTTTTCTAATTAAGTATGGAAAGAGTTCTGTTTCCCCACGACCTTAGCTTCTGCCCTTAGATCCCGTAAAGAAAAAGCCCCCAACCTCATCTGAGTAGAGAAAGGTTCCTATAGGTGAATATGTAACACCGACAGCACGAGTGATACATTAACAAACTCTTGATAATGATCAACCGATCGTTGGGTTTATTAATGAAATATCCACACATATAGGGTTAGTAATGGTTAGAACGTGATGATGGTGAAAGACGATTCACACAAAACACACAGATGAGATAATAAAATTACAGTTAATTAAGTAATAGTTAATTAAGAATGAACTGGTGTAAAGTGAAATGATGATGTGATATGATACGTGTTACCAAAATGGTGAGTACTCTACACAGTCCATGTGTCTCTAAATGCTTCTCCTAGATATGAGGATTCACATGTATGCATAAAATGTCCCAAGTTGTTATACGTTATGTCGAGTGGGGTATCTCTAAGCTGAGGACGTTCTGATGAATACTGTTGTCGTACGGAGAACGCTGACGAGATATCTATGTATATTCCTTCACTGTTTGAGTATATCTCTGTAGTGTTGATCAACAGTTAATAGCTGTCATATGAACAAAAGGTCTGTTGTCTAATCTCCCGACGTTACTGGTCAGACTGGATATCTTCACGAAATGTTAGTGATATGTAGACTCATAATCTTGCGTATGTAGTCGTGTTTCATATACTTTCGAGTCTGCTTCATAGAATGCGCTTAAGAGGGTGTTGCACTTGCTATAAATATGCGATTCCTCTTTTGAGCTCTTTTGCTTGACTTCAGATAATAATGATCTTTCGAGTGATTTGAATTTATGATGACTCTGTATTGAACTTGTGATAACTCTGTATTGAACTTGTGAGCAAGCAGTATATGGTGACGAAAAATGCTGCGTCCACCTTATGACTTGTGGGTGAGACAATATTCCTTTTTAATTGAGGAATGAAAGATGTCCTATGGCGAATTCTGCTAGCCAAATGTCCGTTTTTGATAACTTATTTCTGGTTAGACGTCAGACACGTTGCGTGTAGACTCAGACTTCTGATGAACTGAAGACACACAAAAGTCTTCGTAAGTTTTCACATTTAACATCACTGGTTGACTTTCATTTAAACTACTGCTCATTATTCATCTCTCTCTCTCTCTCTGAGTTCAATTCTAATGATGTTAAATATCTTGTGCATGAGAGTGTGTGCGCATGGGAGACTGTGATGATGATAAAGGTGAAATATGAACTATTAATTACCTTCTATCATCCTATCATCTTCTAGGAAAATCTTCTGATTTTATTAATCAGTTATGCCAAGAATTATTTGAAACTTTATCTTTCGCACATTTTAGCTGTGAGGTTAAAATAAACAAAAATAAGAAAATGTATTAATAAGTATAAGATCTACTAACATTCTTTTCCCTTCGCAAAATCCTTTTAAGAACACAATTAATCACAGAACTGAATTATCATCCACTCTGAATAAACACGTGTATTAGGCTATGCGTTTTTGTGTTTAATCTCTTTCTCACAAGGTAAAAAAACTGGACTGCCTCACTCTAGTAGATTATGCGGTATTATATATTTCTGGAAGTCACCTGGCCAAGCTGGGCGTCCATTGTGGTAAACCAACGCTTGTCTGAACCGCGGCCGACTAAAGATAACACCATTACAGCATGAGACGTTTTCCCCTGGCCAATCTGGGCGTCCAATGTGGTGTCACAGAAATTACAGCATGCCCCGATGTTTGATTAGGATGACCATATGTGTTTTTACCAGATTTATCACGATGCAATGTGGGCTTCAAACGATAATGTCGGGCATGGCGACTCAGTCAAAGGACTTTTATTTCCCCCGATGAAAGAACAAATGTGGTTCTCTAGATACCGGACGCGAGTAATAACAACGATGAAATAGCAAATGTGGGTCGCACATATGAGATGAAAGAGCAAATGTCGGAGAAAATACAATACGAAAGATGTAGGAAAAGATAGAGCAATAAGGCCTTTGCGCTCGTTTATCACACCACCCTGATATGAAAATATCACTAAAATCAATTTTTCGCTTTAATTAACTTACTTTTATGAGATCGGCTTGGTACCTATTTATTAAGTAATATATCAGGTGTATTAATAGCTATGTATTTATTTTTATTTCTCGCTATTCTTTAAGAAATAAAATAACTCCTTCCCACTAAAAACACAGAATAGGCCCCTTCTGCTTAATATAAAAGGTATCTTTATAGACACTAGAAAAGGAGCGTTCTGATTGGCCAGTACATTTGGACCTTTTATCCTAGATTGAGCGCGGAAAATATGACCGTGTTGTTTATACAGATTCACATTACGACAACAGACCAGATAGCCACATTGAGAATAATAGTTGAACAAAGTCTGGAATGGAATTCACCGCTATATATCGGATTCGTGGGCTATGAAAAGGCATTTGACAGTGTAGACAGAGAATCACTTTGGAAATTGATGAGGCATTATGGAGTTCCCATTAAGATCATTAACTTAATAAAGAAGACATGACATGCAGAGTTCTTCATGAAAGACAACTTATAGAATCGATTAGGATTAGAACGGGAGTGAGACAGGGATGCTTCTTGTCTCCAATTCTTTTCTTACTAGCAATAGATTGGGTTATGAAACCATCGACATCACACAACAGAAATGGAATCCAGCGGAATCTGACTAAGCAGCTTGATGATCTGGATTTTGCAAATGACTTGGCTCTTCCGTTCCATAACCATAATCAGATGCAAGGGAAAATGAATATTCTCGATGAGAGGTCACAACAAGTGGGCCTGAAAATACACAGGGAAAAGACAAAGATTATGAGAATAAATGCAAGAAATGATAACAAGGTGAACTTGAAGAAACACCACTAAAGAATGTAGAATCGTACACATATCTTGCAGGTATTATAGACAAAGTTAGAGGGACAGACAATATCAAAATAAGAATACAAAAAGCAAGAGGAGCTTTCATTGCATTGGGAAACATATAGATAACAAGAGAAATCAAGTCCAACACGAAAATAAGAATATTCAACTCAAATGTCAAGTCATTCATATTGTATGGCTCTGAGACATGGAGAGCAACCTAAAAGCTAGACTTTTATAAACGGGTGCTTGCGTAGAATAGAAGGACTGAAATGGTATGACAAAGTTACAAATGTGGATTTGATGACAAGAACCAAACAAGGCGCCAGTTGAGAAGAAGACGCTGGCGATGGATAGGACACACGTTGAGGAAACTTGTTGATAGCATTACAAGGCAGTCCTTGTTCTAGAATTCACAGGGAAAGAGAGGCAGAGGTAGACCAAAATACACATGGAGAAGAGAACTTGATAGAGAGGTGAAAATTAGTCCATAACTAAGTATGATGCTAGTAACTACAATAGGTTTAGAAGCATTCATACGCATTTGAAATTATAAAATAATACAGTCAGCAAGAATTGAGTAAAATAGAATATCTGTCAACAGATAGAGCAGCGCGTGAGAACGGTTACCAAAAAGTAGAAATATAAAAATGAAGATCACGTTGATCATCAAAGAGTGAGAGAGAGAGAGAGAGAGAGAGAGAGAGAGAGAGAGAGAGAGAGAGATCAGGAATCAGAGAAAAGGCAGCATGCAGAGATCAGCTAGAGACAGCAGCGCCAGTAGTAAGTAGAGCAACATTTTAGACACCAATCTTCAAAAAATTTAGAAATAGAGACAGAAATAAGAAAAAGATCTCTCCAACACTCTTAGACAGCAAATCTTCAACATCAAGCACTGCGCTTTCGTTACAAGTTTTCCTAACAAAGGAGGGGTAACAAATATATATATATATAGTTATGCCTGCTCAAACAAAATGCTGAAAAACATTTAAAATCTAGTGGAAGACTTATGTTCGTATAGTCACAGTGTCGCTGATAACGCAGACCCTCACGTCAGAAGAAAGATAACATTACACCTCTGCCTGAAAGAGTAAGTTCGCCAGCTTATCAAATCTTAAAGAGATCTTATAAATTTTGGATGCCAAAGATATCGAATAGAGGAGAACCACTGTAGTTACATTTTTCTGAAGTTGATACAGCAATAAAGTTAATCGTCACCAATAACTTGGAGTAGACGATCGAATAAGAAAGAACGACAAGACTGACTTACATCTTTGGAGAAATAATCCAACTATGTATTGTACAGTTGTGAATTTGCAAATATTGTGAAAAAGAACAACTGGAAGAAATTGTTTAAAGGAATTTTAAGCCAAATATATATAAACGACATATGGACTTTATAAACACATTACGTATTTTTGTCGTAACGTCAAAGAAATAAATGTCGTCGAGTTTCATCGTTGTGGACAGTGCTGCTGAAAGTTTGTGTTTGTGAATATCATCTACATTGAACAACTCCGCCATCACGTGGTTGCTTAGAAAAGAACCTGGAAAATGAGGTTTCCCATTGCCTCAAACACATATGTCCATAACCATCTCAGGTGTTAACCTGAAACCATCTGTACTACCACAAAACAGTACGATCACGCCAGTAAGACCAATAACCAGATAGACTGCAACATTTGAACATATTGTTGAAAGAATAAATTCGTTAACAAAGACTTCCAACTGATACACTAACAAACACAACTGATGGAAAAATATTCCATTCTACTAATACAACCAGACATTTAAAACAACAGACTACGCAGCCACACTTGGTAAAGTATTGGATAGAGAAGAGATACCAGCGAACCAGACAGAAGAAGGATATTTGGTCAAGTTGCAAAAAGTTCGAGATTTGCAGCAAATTACAGAACAACAATGTTACCCTCGGTGCTATGGAAACAGGATCATCCTAGAGGGATTAAAAGAAGTCATAAACAGACAGTTGAAAGAAGAACAAAACGGTTCTCGGCAAAACGAAAATTCTGAATATAGTTGAGCAGAGCTAGGAATTCAACTCGCCAGTTGACATTGGATCTGTGGTCTAGAAAAAGATATCCAACATTGATGACGAAGTATCACTTTAGATGCTGATAAGACACATATTCGGTTCCCCTTGGGTTCATTAACTTAATAAAGATAACACATGAATACATGAAATACAGAATTTTTAATGAACGACAACTTGCAGAACCCTTTTAACATATAGGAATTTAATTCATCACTTTACATTTGATTTCTGGACTGTGAGAAGACATTCACCGCGGAGAATCACTCTGAATGCAGATAAGGCATATATGCGGTCCCCCTTGTTCTTTAACCTAATAAAGACAACATATGGAAACGCGAAATGCAAAATTCTTTATAAAGGACAACTTGTAAGTTGTAAGAACCCTAACTTGTAAGAACCCTTTAATTACTGGATTGCGGCAGATATGCTTATTGTCATGATTTTCGTGTTACTGGCTACAGATTGGATTATGAAAACAATTACATCGATTAACATAAATGGAATTCAATGGACTATGACAAAGCAGCTTGACGTTCTAGATTGTGCCATGACCTGGCTCTTCTGCCCAGTGACCGTAACGAGATGCAAGGCAATATGAAAGAAAACATTTTTTTTTTTTTAATACTTGAAGAGGGATCACAGAAACCGGGTCTATAAATGCACCGATAATGCAAAGATCGTAAGGAATAAATGCAGCAAAATGATTGCCTGAGTCATAAGAAGAAACATCCTTAGAAGATGTGGACTCATGCTTATTTTAACAACAAAATATACAACGTTGGAGGAACAGACCATTTTACCAATACCCAAGGTAATGACGTTCACAACTTTAGGAAGCATGTGGTAATCAACACAAATAAAGTCCCCCCAAAAAGCTTATACTCTAATGTCAAGGTTGTGCTATTGCGTAACTCTGAACATGGAAAATAATAAAAACAACCAATAGGTTGCACATTTTTATAAAGGGGTGCTTGGGGAGAATAGAAGAATGGAAATGGTATGACAAGATCACTCATGTCGAATTGACAGAAAGAATCAGACAAAAAACAATTGATCATGTGATATTGTAAAAACAATTGATCATGTGATATTGTAAAGATGCTGACGTTGAATATGACAATTTTGAAAAAACCAGATAATAGCATACCAAGGCAGTTCTTGTTCTGAAATCTCCAGAGTAAGAGACATGGAGGGAGACCTGAAACAAAACATACGAAGATCATAATAGGAGATATATATGAAAGAGATGAATTGAAAGAACTTGAATGAATGGCGCAGGACAAGAAGGCTTGGTGTTTATTCGTTAAAAGCATATCATCAACAGCGATCTGACGAGTAAGGGATGTTTAAAGTTGTATTTCCAGTCTTCAACAAGCCTCATGATGAGAGTGATAACAAAACAGTGAGGTTCAGATGAAGGCTGACATGTATTCCGACGCCATAGATGGAAAGTTTTTTGAAGATGATAGTCGGTACTACTTTTATTTTGTGAATGAAGGATAAATCGAGGATTTCTCAGCAAAAGAGAGATTAGCAAGAGGACGAAGGTGGCTGTATACCGTTCCACGTATGTCCCAGTCTTGACATATGGATGCAAGTCATAAGCAATGGCTACAACGCACAAAAGTCAGCTCCAAACCTCAGAAATGAGGTATCTGAGGAAGGTGGTTGAAGTAACAAGAAGAGACATGGTCCGCAACCAGACTATACGGCAAGGCTTCAAGCACACTACAATACTTTTATCACAGGTTTTGTGTGTGAAAATTAGATAGAGTTATATACATTTTATTATTTACGTCTAAAATCAAAGCTCAGCGTTGTTATTGAACCAGCGGCGTTTGGGCACTCGCCCTTCGGCCCAAATCAAAGCTCTAAGATTTCATTACGAAGCAAATTATAAGTTACATAGTTACGCTTATATATCGTCATACTGACATTTTTTGTGAAATCAGTGAAATGAATATATTTCTTTAAACGCAAAAATCTTTGATAATTGTCAGAGTAAAAACTTTGGTGAAAATAAAGTTCAAATTTTTAGATAATACACACGGACCCCCAGGATCAATTCATAGACCCGTGAAAATATGTTCTAAGAGAGCGCCCATACATTTACTTTCTATTTATATATTATATTCATTGTCTTTATTATTTCTCTCTTCCTTTGTATTGTTCGTGTTTTTTTTTTTTTTTTTTTTTTAACCAGCGGCACTTGGGCTTTCAACCTTTCGGCCCAATGACATGTCATTGCGAGGCTGGGGAGCCTGTAGACTTTCCTTCCAACTCGGTCAGGAGCTTCGCTTCTTCCCATCCACAGAGGGTTTATCTCAGGAGCCGTTCAGGTTATTCAGTCAAAATCCCGGTCGATGACACTCTTACAAATGCCCACGCCCGGGCTTGAACCTTGAACACATGATCGCTAGCGCAGTGTGGTAACCATTACACCAGCGCGGCTCCCAATTTGTGTTTCAACCTACCTTTCGTTTCTTCATTTTTTCCCTTGCTCTTGTGTTTCTCTTATATTTCCTTCTCCTTGTCTTTCTCTGCCCTCCCCAACACCTTTCTCTTCCAATGTTGTCCCCTTTCTTCTCTCGATCTCTACGTCTCCCATTTCCTTCATCTACACCCCCCTCCGTCACATACTCTCGTCCTTGCTTTTCTCAGTACCAGAAATAATAGCAAGATTTATGATTCGTATTTGTTGCACTGATAAAATAACGTTTTTAAAGTGTTCGTTGTTTGTTCATTCCTTCGACCCCCTGTAACATTCAAACCATTTGTGTGATCTTAAATGCATCTAAAAACTACGGTTGGAAATGAAGAGATTTGCCGGGATGATTTGTTAAGTGGTGTTTGATCCTGTGTCCCGACAGTCTGTTTAACCCCCCACCCCGCCTCTTTACACTAGGCATACGCGATGCCCCCCATGTCCTCACTGTCAAGGTTTGACTCAAATTTACGCGCCTGCGGCTCTTCTGATCTACTGCGATAGCCAAACGTTGACTTAGTAACTGCTAATAACCCAAGGTTTGTCGGCTTAGGAATACTTCAAGCATGTTCCCCAAACTCAGCTTCGCGGTTCTGTATTTCAATAGCCACAAAGATCAAAACTAATGGTGAACTGTTGTCTTTCACACTATTAACCCATTGGTTGTATCGAATACGATATTTGATGTCTACTGTGCAGGCTGAACTAAAGCTGCTATGCTTGTCTTGTTTTATATTCTTTGTTTTGTTTTTACTCGTGAGACTGGTACAAATCCAGACATCAGACAAAGCAGTATCCAAACCAAATCGGCATAATTTACACCCACACTCGCAGACACAGAAAGCACAACTAGAGTGAGAATTTGAACGGGTTAGGGTGACTAAAAGATTTGCAAGGATCTCCAAAAAGTTGTTTTTTGCTGTTCTGGTGTCCCGGATAAGCTGTGCTCAGACACTTGTAATAAGTTGTTCGGCGGCTGTTTTCCTGGTTCTAGTGCCACAAGATTATAACAGGCTGGTCTGCTCAAGCCGTGCTGGATTCTTACAATATATTCTGATTCCAATCAAAGATTACTAATAATTTCTGTTTTTATAACATACGTTCTTTGTTATTGTTTTCATCATCATCACCATCTTCATCATAACCACCTTCATCATTACCACCATCATCATCATCCATCATCGACATCATTCATCACCACGATCATCACCACCGCCACCATTGTCATCATCATCAATATCATCAGCACCACCGTCACCATTATCACCATTGTCATCATCACCAGTATCATCATCACCACCATCATCATCACCACAATCATCTTCACCATCATCACCGCCATCATCATCACCATCCCTGCACAAAAACATTCAAATGTTCTTGCATCAGAGGTTTCTGTACCACTTTTATGTTTGACATTATGAGATGCCAACCTCATGTACAACCTCATATTATTCGCTCATTTTAGTACAGTAGTCTTATTCTTGCTGTGTTGTCACAGAGATCCCCGAGAAAAACGCGGGGCAATATGTTAATTTTTTGGTCCGATCTAATTCAGTTATTTGCATTCTCTCTGCTTCCGTTAGTTCAGGGATTCTCAACCTTTTTTTGTTCTCTTGGCCCCTTTCTGAGCCTCATTTACCTCTCTAGCAGCCCAGCCCCCACCCCGCCCCGTAGTCGCTGTTAGCTGGGAAAAATGTACTTTACCATCTTACTGTGGCACCCTTAAAAAATATGGCATGGCCCAGGTTGAGAACCACTGCGTTAGTTGATGACTAGCATGTAGTAATGGACTATAGTCGTTCTCGTGTCTAGTTCTTGCCTCCATCATTCTGGTTCAATCCATCAATACCCTTTAGCTCCCCAAGGAGCATAGGCCTTCAACAAACACATGCCATTTCCTTCTGTCCCGTGCCATCCGCTCAAGTTCTTTCCATGTTTTCCTCATCATTTTCACCTCTGTAACCAGTTTTCTTCTCTATGTGTTTTTTGGTCTACTTCTGCCTTTTTTCCCTTTTGATTCCAGAACAAGGACTGCCTTACAATGCCGTCAACATGTTTCCTCAGTGTGTGTCCTATCCATCGCCAGCGTCTTCTTCTCAACTCTTGTTCCACTGGCACTTGTCTGGTTCTTGTCGTCAATTCCACATTTGTGACTTTGTCATACCATTTCAGTCCTTCTATTCTACGCAAGCACTCGTTTATAAAAGTCTGTAGCTTTTTAGTTGTTGTTTTTGTTGCTCTCCATGTTTCAGAGCCATACAATAGGACTGACTTGACATTTGAGTTGAAGATTTTTTTTTCGTGTTGGACTTGATTTCTTTTGTTCTCCATTCGTTTCCTAATGCAATGAAAGCTCCTCTTGCTTTTTGTATTCTTATTTTGATATCACTGTCTGTCCCTCCAACTTTGTCTATATTACTACCAAGATATGTGTACAATCCTACATCTTTTAGAGGTGTTTCTTCAAATTCAACCTTGTTATCATTTCTTGCATTGATTCTCAAAACCGTTGTCTTTTCCCTGTGTATTTTCAGGCCCACTTGTTGTGACCTCTCATCGAGAATTTTCATGTTGTCTTGCATCTGATTATAGTTATGGGACATAAGAGCCAAGTGATCTGCAAAATCTCATCAAGCTGGTTGACGACATAAAAGGTGGCTAAAAATCTAACTGCATTCGTCTTTTAGAATTCAGAGAATTACGGTGTTCTTGTAGCAGCAGAAAGCCATAGACTTAGATCAGTACCAAGAAGTTGGAAACTTTCATTAATGACTATAAAAAAGGTAGTTCCGTAACGGATACTGCCGTAGGGGAGTAAAGTGTTAGAGACTTCACTTTACTTGGTCCAGCATCGAGAGATGGCGTGACCAGTTCCTATCCTCGCTGTCTTTTTCTTCCCTAACGCAAGAGCAAAGTCATATACCAATTTATAGCTGGGTAGACTGAAGCGTGTCGATACCGTGAATCGAACTCAGCACCTTTGCCGCGAGAGACCAGAGCTCTAACCACTCTGTCAATCGAACGCCAGTGTGCTTGAGTATAATAGAAGATTGATATGGTACGGCAAAGTCACCAACATGGAGCTGATGACCAGAGGTAGACAAGTACCAGTGCAGCAAGAGATGTGAGGAAGACGCTGGCGAGCAACTGGACACAAACTGAGGAAACCTGTTGATAGCATAACAATGGAGTCCTTTTTTCTGAAATCACCAAGGTAAGAGGAGTACAGACAAGACATAAGAATACACGGAGACGAGAACTGGAAACGGAAATGAAAAGGATGAAGAAGACATAGAAGACTCTGAGCTGATAGCACGCGACGGGAAGATATGGCCATGTCTTTGTTGAACGCCTATACTCATTGGGGAGCTAACAAAGGTATTCGTCAGAGTAAAAGCGTCCGATTATCAGAGTGGTTAGAATGTTTGCCTCTCATGGACATTTTTTCGTGTGCCGTGTTCGAAACCTGCTGGCGTCACGCTCCAGTCTATCCAGCTGTAAATGGTTACCTGGCTCTGGATGAGGATAGGAAACGATAACAAAGAAGGAAACGTGTCTTTGTACCTCATAAAACTGAGACTTAGTGTAGTGAAGTCTATAACACTTTACTCCTCTACGCCCTAGTCTGCTATTGGGCTACCTTTACCTAACTATCAGAGTGATGGTTAGAAATATGACGTACACCCGATGTTTTTATTCCACATTGTAACACAACCTTTTTCACAACATTTTCATCCTCGATGAACCCTTGAAATAATTTTCAGGTCTCAGGGAACCTCTGCAGAAAAATTATTATATCTACAGCTCATGGTACCTGTCAGACAACTACTTATATTATGGATTTCAATATCTAAACACCTTCATACTTGGCTCGTACCACTAGAGGACGACCACAGCATACAGTAGCTGACAATAATTAACTATAACACCTTTAGTAGGTAAGTTCCATTTTAATAACACATTGCACACAATGAAGCTCCACACGGCTCATAATACATATGAAATACACTGGCCACAAATGCCAATACAGCTTGCATTATTAACAACTTAATATATAAGTATCATACCCACTGGTCTGGCCATCCTAAATGGACATCACAACGACTTTCGCTCACCGGCGAATTTATGTACTAAGATGAGGCAAAACTAAACCATAAATGACTCAACATCACCGGCCTAAGGAAATGCCACTAGAAAAATACATTAACACTCTAGCATTATGCACTACAATCCAAAGATCGCATGAAGAACAGGCAAGCACCAAATCAGAACAACGATGGCAAACTCTCTCCAGCAAAAACACTGACAGGGAACAAAAGGACACGACCTATCCCGGTCGATGGCCAGCAAGTCAACTCAACTTTTTGCGCCAGAATTTGCGTCCACTTCCTTCCCGGTCACCTGACCAAACGGGGTTTTTATTCTACTAATGTTGCCACTCACAGCGTGACCAACCTAATATTTTGTCGAACATATATACTGTGACAGTACCTTAATGTGATCAGTAAGTTATAAATATAATAATCCGATAATAATTTTCAATGCTCTTTTGAGTAGAGAATAATTTTTTTCTGTGCATCTGTTTCGGCCAATTTATTAGCCTACTCTTTTTGTGTGCTTCCACCTCCCCACAAAGGATACCAACTCTAATGCAAGTCAGTAGTGTAGGTGGAAGTCCTTCAGTGTTTCCTATTTTTAGTTTCGTACATGATTTTCTTTTTGTTGTTGTTGTTGTTGAAATGTTTATCCAAGTAGCACTAACAATCTTATCACAAAGTTCGACTCTACAACATGCTAATGAAACACGGTATATTCAAGAATGATACGGTCTTGTTGCGCACCTCCAAACGGGGCTGTTCGACCACTGCCCACCACTGCAAGCGCTAACATCGCCCGGCGCGCAAAGTTCTGAAAACGACGCTTATTTATTTATTTTTTTTTAAATCACTATCTACCACGGAACCCCTAGCGACCTCTCGCGGAACCCTATGGTTCCGTTGAACCCGATTGAGAAATTCTGGTGTAACAGTTTGGTTATCAAACTACAGATAATCCTAGCTGACAGACTGAGACGCGGCCTTGTCCCTGTTTTAAATTAACTAATGACATCAATGTATATCTGGTGTTTCATCGAATACGGTACTTTAAATAAATTGCGCGAATAACCAATCTGTACAAATGAGCTGAGTGTTTTTATGTGCTTGCGTGTGACTTCAACAAATCGTTATTGTTGTTGTGTTCAAGCAATAGTTACAATATCAAGGTCAGCCTCTCTCTCTCTGAAGTTCTCGAATTATCATTTGATAGTGTGAAAACGTGTACATACCTTAATCCGTACGCCTTATTTTTCACTCACTTTCATATTTTCATATTTTCATATTTTCTTCTAATAATGCTGGTGGTTGTCTCAGGCTTTTCTCATCGCCATAAAGTGTTTTTCGTCAATAGTATTAGTGAAGACCATGCTGTCTTGATCTCCACTCGTGGAGTTGACATTCTTCACTGAATGCATGCACACACACACACACACACACACACACACACACACACACACACACACACACACACACACACACACACACACACACACGAGATAGTGGTAATGCTCTTTGCCTTCTCGAAGAGGATATGGCTGTCTATGTGGCTTTGTCGTAATCCTAGTACTGTGTCCATTTCCCATGTTTTGTATATTCGGTTATCCAGTGTCATGTTAGTCATTTTTGCACCTTTAAATGTACCACTATCCACACTATCAATAATTATAGCTTAATATTTCTTAACCTGCTTTTGGCTGTGGAACCCTTCGCATCCATGTGCCACCCAAAGGAAATCAGTTTCTCTAAGAGCAAGAAGATCAATCAACTCAGCTTTTTTGGCCTTCGTGCCAACACTTGCTCTTTTCACTTCGTATCACCTGTGTCATCAGCTCCGCACTTGTGAGCCATGATTGGGGGTAAAAACAAACGTAAATTTACAGTAAATATTTACACTTCATGCGTCGCGTCAAACAGCTAAACGCATATCACGAAGGCGACACCCTAAAGAATCACTCACGGGTTTGCCAGGCAAAAATGTGGTCCAAAGCTCTTGGTGAGCTTTTGGTGGTTAATCAGTGAGCACAGCTGCAAGCCAGACTAGAAAAGTACCATTTCCACATTGGATCTCCAACATTGTCTGTCTTTTGTCTTGTTGTTACACTCTCATAACCTGTTCCTTTCTCGACGGACGGCATTAAAACTTAACATGTGTGTCCGCTGGGGTCTCAGACTGGTAGTCGACGCTCCCATGTGATCATGTAGTAGGTTCAATCACTGTGCTTGGTAAATTTATTGGCTTGACTCTTCAGTAATCTACTTTCACACTGCATAACATAGAGGCGCAGTAATCTGTTGACTCAATTGGTTTTCTCTTCAGCATTTATTTAGGCGCTCCCTGCACTGTCAATACATAATCAATTTCACACGTCGTAGCAACAACACAGAAATGTGCAGTTCTCAAACATGGGTGCAATAATAAAGTTCATTCTCGCTCCTACTGTATTTACTCTACTTGGCTTCTCAATAAGGTTACAGATGCTCTCCACTGCCTTGTCTACTTTAGTTTCTCACGCCTCTCACTGTCTATGTTATCTCCTACTCTTTTTAGAAGTGTGATCTGATCTTTCTTGAAATCATCATCTTATGACGACCGGACATCTCCAGGGTTCTTAGTTTAGTCTCAAGACTGTATTTTCACACTGAGTTGCGTTAGATGACCTAATGTTCATATCTCAAGATAAACATACCTTAAAATATGAATGAATCTTCCAACTGCTCTAGAAATACACTGATGAACTTCATATTCCTTCTAACATCATTCACGTTCTGTATCTAGTGTCAGCTTGGGACCACTGTTACTACAGGGCGCTCTCGACATAAGCACAATTCCCAGCTCTATCACACTCAAGAAATCTCCACCTGAGATTCGTGTGGTCTTTACCCTAAGAAGACCAAAAGTGAACTGCCCACCACACACTCTGACCTGTCACTCTCTCCTACTGTCTCTCTTCCCCCCCCCCCCCCCTTGTATTCACCTCTGTATCCAATTCTCTTCTCTATGTGTTTTTCCTTTGGATTCCAGAACAAGGACCGTCTTGTAATGCTATCAACAGGTTTCCTCAATGTGTGTCCTATCCATCGCCAGCGTCTTCTTCTCAACTTTTGTTCCACTGGCACTTGCTTTCCCTGTGATTCGTGCAACTCGTGGCCCGCTCTCGTGAACATAATTCATCAAGAACTCATGTATTATTTTGTACTCTATAACCTGACAGCTAACAAAAAGGGAAGCTACTGATTAAGCTACTGATCTACGTTTTTATTTCCCTTTTATACCCCCTTGCTCCAACGCGGCTACACATGTGCTGCTGGTTTCTCGGCGTCTAGCGTGCTGCAGTAGTGGTATACGCCCATTGTAAACAGCAGTGGTAATAAGTAAGTTAGCTTACCCTTATACGAGTATTAGCGGGAAGCAGTATCGATAAGATTTTTGAACATCGTTGGTTGGAGACAGAGTCTACTTATCACACATTAATATGAAATAAAAGTGCGCGCGCGCGCACGCACGCACGCACGCACGCACGCACACACACACACACACACACTGACCGACCGACCGACAGACCGACAGACAGAGAGACAGACAGACAGACAGACAGAGAGACAGACAGACAGAGAGACAGACAGAGAGACAGACAGACAGAGAGACAGAGAGACAGAGAGGCAGACATACAGAGAGACAGACAGACAGACAGACAAAGAGACAGGGTCAGACAGACAGAGAGAAAGACAGACATAGACAGACAGAGAGACAGATAGACAGACAGAGAGAGACACAGACAGACAGAGAAACAGAGAGACAGGGAGACAGAAAGAGAGACAGACAGGCAGACAGAGAGACAGACAGACAGAGAGACAAACAGATAGACATTGAGTCAGACAGACAGAGAGACAGACAGACAGAGAGACAGACAGACAGAGAGACAGACAGAGAGACAGACAGAGAGACAGACAGACAGATAGAGAGACAGACACAGAGACAGAGATAAGCTACTAATTCCATCAGCAAACATTTAGAAAGCACTTCAGAAGAGAGAGCTGCAATACAGACAGGTCAGTAAATGTGTACCATATGAAGAGGTCACAGTTGCTATTATCATAAATGATAAATATCGGAAATTTTGCCTCGGTGTGGCGAGGCGCGTCCTGTTCAACCTAGTCGGTTATATTAGGGCGCATGTCCAAATGTAAAAGACCTTTTTCGTCTGATGACGTTTTTATCAAACTGGAGTTAATGAGTATTGCTCTCAACCTGATATCTCCTATAACTTAAGAAATCTTTATTATCCTTACGAACGAAAACACTTGTCACTGATAATATTCAAGTTGTTTAGCATAAATCTTGAGCCAGATTACTTTATTAATTCTATGCTTGTATTTATTTCTATATTTAAATATTTGATACGTTTAGAATAATTTTTATCCAGAACCTGTCTGGCGATGAGAGATCATTATGTCTATATACTTACTTATTAGTCGTTACTCTTCTACCGTGAGGTGTAGAGGTTTGGAAGAGACAGCGCCATACTATCCTATCGGCTGTCTTCCTCCTGCCGTGGTTCCATTCTAGTCCTCGGTCCTTCAGAGATTGTCTAATGTTGTCCTCCCAGCGGACTCTGGGTCATCCTGGAGGTCTAAATCACTGTCTCTTAGCCTCCAATACCTGCCGTGGCAGCCGATCTTCTCTTATTCTGCAGACATGGCCATACCATCTTAGTTGGGACTGTTCTACTTGCGTCTCCAGGGGTTGGATTTTTAGGCCTTGACGTATCGTCTGGTTGCGGGCTATGTCTCTTCTTGTTACTTCCACCACCTTTCTCAGATATCTCATTTTTGAGGTTTGGATCTGACTTTTGTGGGTTGTACTCATTGCCCTCGACTCGCATCCATACGTCAAGACTGGGACATAGGTGGAGCGGGATACAGCCATCTCCGTTCTCTTGCCAACTTCTCTTCAATCTTTTACTATATTCATCCATACATTATTCCTTGACTACACAATGATGAGGAGATCGCCTGAGCCAATTCAGATCTATTCTGTCTTCCGGATTTCATACATGCCACACCTCAGAGATGAAAAACCTGTAAACAAAATCCAAAACCCTGTACAAAGACCCGCAAAACCTATACAAAGACTGAAAAAAACATATCAAAAGAGTTCATTCGCAGAAAAATATTTTCAAATACAGTGGGCTGCATTATAAATGAGGCACAGGGACTTTGCCTTTTAAAGCAGGTCTTCACTTATTTTAAAACCCAAACAATAAATGTCTGAGTTTATTTTACACTGTAAAAATAATGTGATAGTGTCATCATTTAGTCTATATCTGTGCTTAATTATCATTAACAGACTGGGAAATCCTGTGTTCAATAGGACCTAATAAAAGAACTATGAGACACAGTAATAAGGGGAATGGGTTAGAAAACCTGTACAGAAATTATGTACAGGGTGTACACATCTGAAAACGCAAACAACTTGTACAGATTATGGGTAAACCATAGCATGTGGCATGTATGGGATTTGTTCTATATATCAATTCTTTAGTCTCTCGCGTAGTTCTAGAAAGGGTTGTGGCAGAGATCAAAACCTTCAGCGTGTCATTCATTCTATCCTTACGCCTCCGCCAGTCGATTTCTCTTGGAACCCTTTTATAATCATCTATCAGGAATTTTACTCCTTTTTAGGAGCCATATCTAATTATCTTAATAAGAATTTCTAGAGAGATTATCGAACTATTCACTTATTTCCATATGTATCATCTATTCGAGATCAACATTTGTCCAACCCAGTAGCCTCAGTGCTTGGGGCAAGATATCCTTCCGCATGCCTCTTCCTCTCTTCCCCTCTGTTCGGCTTCAACAGTGACGACTTATAGTTACAGAAAGCTACTCAGTTTGGTGTCTTTTGCGGCGGCCAGGAATACTGATTAAAACAGCTGTGTTTATCATGCAGCTAATGTAGAGGGCATTGATACTAGGACATTGTTTTTACAATACATTCAGATCTGTACAGTCTGAAATAAACAGCTAAAGCATTACAGTTTATTTACTAAAGTGCATTGTAACAACAGTTGCATACACACAGCAGGACGAGATTGCTAACGTTGTTTTCCAGCACGGAGAAGCTGATAAATATGTTTATATCGACCTGTTTTTATATAGGGTCCGTCGGAGAAATCTGACAGAGTTTACACTCCGACTTAACTCGAGAGGCAGACGAGGTTGACCTCGGCACATTTGTTTGTGTTATGAACATCCCTTGTTAACATCCCAATATATAGCGTTTTCTTAATGAAACATTCGTAACCAACAATGAAACAAATGCATCACCTTATCGGTAAAATGCGGAAACGGCGCGCATTGCATCATGACAGCAAAACTGGACACCTGTTATAATGATATGGCTTATGGTTTTCATGGTGTATTGTTCAGGATGTAAGAAATATTCACGTCAATTTTTAGGGTAAATACGGGAAAAGGCGCCCCTTGCACTGTACCTTGATTGGACATTATTTTGATTACTCACTATAATCATCCCATATATATGTATGCCAATAATTTACTTATTCGGATTTCATGTATTCTTTTGTAAGTAATATTACTAGATCACAAAGTCTTTTATATTTGAACATGCGCCCTAATATAAGAGACGAACCTTGTGTCTATGTTGTACGGAGTGCCTCCTCAAAACGAGGCCAAACCTTTCTTCTTTTTTTTAAATCTTTCACAAGCAGCCCATCAACAAATGTCGGAAGAGTTTACTAATTTAGTTTCATAATAAAAAAGGTATCTAATGCCTTTTCATGTTTGTTTCTTTAACTTTAAAACTAAAGGACAGCACTGAAATGTTTAAAAATAAAAAACGAACAAATAATCACATGCAATAATTAAAGTGGACGAGTTTTCATTCCACGCTTCAGTTTAGAGCCAAACGATACAAGCCGTCAGTCATCTTGGGGCGTCGCCAGTTTCTGTACTTTTTGCTTTTTTCTATGATAACAAAGCACGGGGGCTGTCTTTTGATCGTGTAGGCGTATACGTACCTGAAGCATTCGTCGCTCACGGTCAACTTTATGTAGGGCTCACGCGAGGAAGGAACTTTGTTGTTGTTTTGATGAGGTGATGGGTGGAAAGCGGGCACTTAACAGCTGACCGTTATTGCCTCTTCTCGTTCCATCTTGGTCTACCCTGTTCAACCTGAAATTTCGTTATAATTGGGGTATTTAGTGTCATTTTATTTTTTTAATTTTGTATTCAATTTAAATAGCTATTGTCTTTAGCAGTTGCTGATTTTAATTTATATTAGTATTTGTCCATTTTATTTTCTCTTTCGTATTGTTTCTTGATAACTATTGTCTTCTACACTTGGTTTTACTTTGTATTAGTATTTGTTCTTTTTGGGTTGTCTTTATTTTTTTATTTCATACCTTGTTGTCTTTCCTTGTCTTATGAGTAGTTAGTAAGTTGTTTTTTTCCTTTGTTTTTGGTTACTAACCTTATATGTTTTCCTTTGTTTTATGTATATATCTTTTAACTATGCGAGGAAGGAACCCAGACAGTCTTAAAATATATATGCAGGGCATAGGCTATCAAGGCAAATAGTTTAAAGATAACCGTACATTTATTTTTTTTTAAATGTTGTGATTAAGGAGCTGTTATGTATTTAATCAAATAACATTCCATTTACCAATTCTAACTTCACAGTCTTCTAAATGTACATATGCTGAAAGTTTAAGGTGTTGGCTATAATTCTTCTCCCGTCATTATTTTGACGGGTATACGTGATCGTTTACACATGATCGAGCCAATCGATCGCGTGATAACGTGTTGGCCAGTGAAATAAAGCGATTTAAATGTATATGATTATGGCGTGATCTGAAAGGCAATGCAAGAAGACAAAGTTAGAAAGAAGAAGATATCGTGACTTTAAAACTTTATTAACGAGACAGATGCATGGTTTCAATTCACAGGATAATTTTTTTGTAAATTTAAATCTCAAAAAAACCTGAAAGTTAGACATTCCAGAATTATAATTCGCACATAGATACAACTAGGGTTATGGTGTCGAAGTCTGAGTCGTGGAGTCGGTCGTTTTTTTTTTAAGTGGAGTCGGAAAAAAAATTCCGGACTCCGACTCCGAATTTTATGCCCATGACTAGTAAAAATAAACTGTAGTCGGATTCGAACTTCTGAAATTTCAGGAGCTGAAATTACTGTCTGTCTGTCTGTCTATCTGTCTGCCAGCTGTAAACGGGTACCTTACTCTGCTCTTCGGTTAGGGAGAAAGCAAAGGCAGCGAGAAAGGGAAAAGGGTCATTCCCTCCTCATAAACCTGAGATCGAGTATAGTTAAGTCTTCATCATTCTTCGTCCCATGAACAGTATCTGATATGAAACTGCCTTGACCTTATGAGGTGGAGTTTGGTTTGGGCTAGTTAGGCTTTAAGGACTATCTCCATTGCACACGAACAACTCCATCACTGCTCCGATATCCTCCCTTAGATCACACAAGGAGGATTTTAGCACAGTGCACGAACACCGTAGCACCGGCGAGATTCCCAAATGTGTGTATACAGGAATTACACATTCTATAAATATTTTTGTGGTGGATAGGTTTCTAATTTTTAAATTTTGCCAGGGCAGCGGCCTTATGGCCTACTCTTTACGATTTCCAACTGCCGTGGGATTTTTAACGTGCTCAACTTACACACGGAACCTACGGTTTTTTTTTTTTTGGTTCTTATTCGAGATGGCTGGCCATCCTATCTCATACCCAGGAGACCTGGGGGTGTGGGAGTATGACATCATTAGGACCACTGGATCTGAAAAAAAGGTGAAATGAGAAGAAGATGATGATAAAGACGAGAAGAAGACAGAAGAATTAAGAAAACGAACAGAAGCAGAATGTTAAAAATAACTCTCATTGATTCTTTCTTAGCATTACTCAGCATGAAATGTGAACACCTTCCAGAGTGCATAAACACTTTTTTTCTTTTTTAATGCCATTAATCTACTCTTAGACACGAGTTTAGCGCATACACAATCATAGATTCCTGAGTCTTATCCAAGAATCAACGTAGTAAAATAATATATTGTGTTTCTTTAACCCGTGCAATTTGAGGACACGGTTTCTTCTATTTCAGTGCAAAATTCCTATCTCTGGATGTCTGTTTTTATCTGTATTTTTTAACCCTTCCTATATGTGTAAGAGTCAATCTCATTTCGCTCCTATACCGACTTGAAGCAAAAGTTATTAACCGATGAAGTCTATATTTTTATGGTCGGGATAGCCTTGGTGCAACTTATTCGCGGCAGCAATATGCCTTTAATGGAGTCATGCCCTGTCTCTATTCATATAAATTATGGCTGTAGGGGAAAAAGTAACAGAAAAAGCCACAGCATCAAAAAGTTTAGCAAAGATATAATAATAATAATAACCACATACCTAGGACTTAAAACTATTAAAGTTCCGTCACTGCCATCAACACGGCCAATTTTTATATTGCAAAATTCTTTCCAAATTATCTATCTATCTATCTATCTATCTATCTATCTATCTATCTATCTATCTATCTATCTATCTATCTATCTGTCTATCTATCTATCTGTCTATCTGTCTATCTATCTATCTATCTATCTATCTATCTATCTATCTATCTATCTATCTATCTATCTATCTGTCTGTCTGTCTGTCTGTCTATCTATCTGTCTGTCTGTCTGTCTGTCTGTCTGTCTGTCTGTCTGTCTATCTATCTATCTGTC
This sequence comes from Oreohelix idahoensis, assembly GCA_024509875.1. Classification (NCBI taxonomy): domain Eukaryota; kingdom Metazoa; phylum Mollusca; class Gastropoda; order Stylommatophora; family Oreohelicidae; genus Oreohelix; species Oreohelix idahoensis. Next base: position 3,276 of record JAMPIV010005037.1, on the reverse strand, counting down.
TGTCTGTCTGTCTGTCTGTCTGTCTGTCTGTCTGTCTGTCTGTCTATCTATCTATCTATCTATCTATCTATCTATCTATCTATCTATCTATCTATCTATCTATCTGTCTATCTGTCTGTCTGTCTGTCTGTCTGTCTGTCTGTCTGTCTGTCTGTCTGTCTGTCTATCTATCTATCTATCTATCTATCTATCTATCTGTCTATCTATCTATCTGTCTGTCTGTCTGTCTGTATGTCTGTCTAATCTATCTTATCTATCTTACCTATCTTATCCATCTTATCTTATCTTATCCATCTTATCTCATCCATCTTATCTTATCTTATCCATCTTATCTCATCATCTTACCTTATCCATCTCATCGTATCCATCTTATCTTATCCATCTCATCTTATCCATCTTATCCATCTCATCTTATCTGTCTTATCGTATCCATCTCATCTTATCCATCTTATCTTATCCATCTCGTCTTATCCATCTTATTTCATCCATCTTATCTTATCCATCTTTTCTCATCAATCTTATCTTATCCATCCTATCTTATCCATCTTATTTAATCTATATTATTGTCACGGGATTGCCTCCCTTTGCTTTGCAGTAGTGGTCCACTAATGGTCCCAACGCAAGCGTATCTAAAAGTAGGTCGTCCAAGGTATCTATCTTCGCGCAAGATTACTCTTGGCAAAGATATACATAGAAGATGAATGTCGTTTCTACCTTGGACGACATACTTTTAGATACGCTTGCGTTGGGACCATTAGTGGACCACTACTGCAAAAATAGAAGATGAATATCGTTTCTACCTTGGACGACCTACTTTTAGATACGCTTGCGTTGGGACCATTAGTGGACCACTACTGCAAAAATAGAAGATGAATATCGTTTCTACCTTGGAACCTAAGACGCGTCAACAGTGAGGAATGCAGTTAGCGACTTATAGCTAGACTGCTTGCGTCAGGGTCAGTGAACCAGAGCTGACCAAGACCCTACTCCACCTCCAATTGGTGGTCCTGGAAACAGGCTGCATCACTGCAGTCTGGCTGAGTGAGTAGGGATCGAAGAGGAAGGCTAACCCGGTCCCAAAAATGCCGTGCTGAAGTCGGATGTGTCGGCCGAAAGGCGCAAATATCGCAGCTTCGCTGTAAACGGACACAACGCAACCAACGTCCTTTTCAGGACGAACGAAGAAGAAGAAGTTTCTACCTTAGGGGAACCTTCACAAGAAATTCCCAGAAGATAAGAACAAACGCTGCTTAAAGGCTGAGCAAATTCGTTAACTTATTATCTGGTCCGTCGCCTTTTGTGAAGGGGTTATGCATTGATTCTGGCCCGTCAAGCCCCTAGTTGGAGTAATCCAACGAATGCCCTCTTATAATTAATGGCTATATATATATATATACTCGTATGTATATATATATATATATATATATATATATATATATACATGCATGCATGCATACACTACATACATACATACATACATACATACATACATACATACATACATACATACATACATACATATCAGAATCTTTATTCTCCATAAAATACATTAATATGTACAGACATGATATAATAGATACAACATGGCAAATAGGAGAATCATTAGAATTTACATAAAGTGTTGAAGACGTCTCAAGTAGTTATATGTGGGTGTTTTTACATCGAACCTTTGTGTTACACATACATAAAAAATTTTTAAGCTTTCTAAAAGACATTGGCATATAATGATATGGTATACCCTGCCAAAAATGAGAATTATTGAAATTTACAAAATGTGTGAGGAATACCATTCAAGTAGAGCAATATGGTTGTTTTTACATGGAGGTTTTATCAGAATTTTGTTTGCCATAAAAAAAACTTTGACAGCTAGTGGCGTGAGATATTAAATATAGCATCAAATACAATAGTCGTATGGTATAGTATACAGAGGAGCACAATTGAGTGTAGACTGTGTGGAAAACATCCCAGCAATTCAAAATGGGTGTTTTTTACATCGAAGTTTCCATATTCTGTAAGAACCTATAATTGCACTAATACTGACATATTTACATAAAACCTTTGCTTCAAATTTCCGCAACCCTAGCGACATTAATCCACTCACACACTTTGCATGCACATGACCCAAACTACCAATTATCAGTACGATTACATGCGTACGGTAGCCTAGTTCGTTAATTTCTGCAGTCAATGGATAGTACTTATCAAATTTATGTTGGTAACATTTATCTAAATGGGCATCATATGGTATTGCTGCCTCCACTATAAAAGCTGTTTTGTTCTGTCGATTGATTATTGTTAAATCAGGTTTTACGGCATGAGTCTTAAATGAGGCGTTGCTGCTGCCGAAAAGTGATGGTTTAACTATTATCTCTTTGTTTATTGTTATGTCACTTTTATTATTGTATGCAGATTTCAGTTTCTCATAAATAATGTCTACAGCTCTATTGTGCCTTTGTTGGTATAATGTTTGAAATTTGGTACATCCATTCAATAAATGTGACACTGTTTCGTATGGGTGGTTACATATTTTGCACATTTTCGTGTATGTCTGTGGGTAGTATAGATGTAAAAGACTTTCGCATTCCAGCAACTGTAACCTCGATCTCACAGCAAATGAAAGTATTTTATCACTTAATTTAACATTAGATAGAAAACTAGATGACAATGAGTGGTTTACACATTTCATTTCGCGCACTATTCTCCCTTGTGACGATTTACTTTTTAGTTCACTTAGAATTAGGTTAAGTTTATGTGATTTAAATCCAGAATAAAAAGCATTTGCTGACTTGTATGTTAGACTTACATTTTCATCTACGTCTAATTGTACACTGTAATGGCCACTGTCATCCACTTTCACACTCACTCCTTCACGCGCGCATTCTTCATTCAGTTCTACCCAAAATGATCTTGGCCAATTCACCTTCGATCTTTTAGCTAGATGGTTTGTTTCGTTTAACTCGTAGCTTGCAAAGTTATTCCTATCTTCACCTACTTGGTCTATTTTACGTTTTTTCATATGTCTATCTAACGAGTTTATTGCTGCAGTTTTTACAAGATTATCATCACAATTGAGCATACTGATAAGGAATGAAATATGTCGAGAGTGGTATAATATGAAGGGGTTTGGTATGCCAAGGCCACCCTTCGACCTGGGACAGAAGAAAAATAGCTCCTTGTGGATTGATTCATTTTTTTTAGGAACTAACCATGTTCTAACGTGTTGTTACCAATTTTCATCTTCAATTTCTTTAAGTTGTTTTTCTGTAAAGTGTATGT